>CM053605.1:41714219-41726356 GCA_028646535.1 Procyon lotor
CTTACACCCCACACAAAAATAGACTCAAAATGAATGAAAGACCTCAATGTGAGACACGACTCCATCAAAATCCTTGAGGAGAACACAGGCAGCAACCTCTTCGACCTCAGCCTCAGCAACTTCTTCCTAGAACCATCACCAAAGGCAAGGGAATCAAGGGCAAAAATGAACTATTGGGACTTCATCAAGATCAAAAGTTTTTGCACAGCAAAGGAAACAGTCAACAAAACCAAAAGACAACTGACAGAATGGGAGAAGATATTCACAAATGACATATCAGATAAAGGGCTAGTATCCAAAATCTATAAAGAACTTCTCAAATTCAACACCCAAAGAACAAATAATCTGATCAAGAAATGGGCAGAGGACATGAACAGACTTTTCTGCAAAGAGGACATCCAAATGGCCAAAGACACATGAAAAAGTGCTCAACATCACTTGGCATCAGAGAAATACAAATCAAAACCACAGTGAGAGATACCACCTCACACCAGTCAGAATGGCTAAATTAGCAAGTCAGGAAATGACAGATGTTGGCGAGGATGTGGAGAAAGGGCAACCCTCATAAACTGTTGGTAGGAATGCAAGCTGGTACAGCCACTCTGGAAAACAGTATGGAGATTCCTCAAAAATTGCACTACTGAGTTTTTACCCTAAAGATACAAATGTAGTGATCCAAAGGGGCACGTGCACCTGGATGTTTATAGCAGCAATGTCCACAATAGCCAAACTATGGAAAGAACCTAGATAATCATCACCAGATGAATGGATAAAGATGTGGTGTGTGTGTGTACACACACACACACACACACACACACACACACACACACATCCATACAATGCAATACTATGCAGCCATCAAGAGAAATGAAATCTTGCCATTTGCAATGGTGTGGATGGAATTAGATGGTATTATGCTAAGTGAAATAAGTCAGTCAGAGAAAGACAATTATCATATGGTCTCTGTGATATGAAGAATTTGAGAGACAGGGTGGGGGGTCATGGTTGGGTGGAGGAGGGAAATGAAACAAGATGGGATCAGGAAGGAGACAAACCATACGAGACTCCTAAACTCATGAAACAAATTGAGGGGGCTGGGGGGTGGGTGGGTAGGGATAGGGTGGTTGGGTTATAGTCATTGGGGAGGATATGTGCTATGGTAATGCCGTGAAATGTGTAAGCCTGATGATTCACAGACATGTACCCTGGGGCAAATAATACATTATATGTTAATAAAAAAAGAAATTTTTAAAAAAATGAAAAAACAATAAATTGTAAAATTCCATTTTTATTAAAAAAAGAGGAAAACTTGGCTACTACTTTAAAAAAAGGCAATAATGACAATAGAAGGGCAGGGGTAGAAATTAGAGATACTATTTAGGAAACTATCAGAAAATACTACGGACAAAAAAAAATTATAGTTTCGATAAAGGTGGTAGTGGTGTGAGAATTAATATAAACAGGAGATGAGATTTGAAGATGATTTGGATTTAGGATATAAGAGAAAAAGCAGTTAACTCCAAAGGCTTGATCAGATCTATTGAAGAAATAGTGATGCCCTTTATTGAGGAGGAGAATAGAGTGTATGGAACAAATTTACAATGAAATTAGGTGTTTGATTTTCAACAAATTATGTTTAGGGGTTTTTTTTTTGGATTTCAAAATAAAGATGTTAAGTATGCAATATTATGTATACATCTAGAGTCCTGAAAGAAATCATACTTGAGATATAAATTTGTGATTTGTAGTATATAGAGGATATTACTGTAGATCAACAAGAGAACTTCAGATAAAGACTGGGGCCCAGAATACTCCAAATTTAAAAGTGAAATTAGGAGGAACTAACACAAGAGGCAGAGAAGGAGTGCTGGTAATTTAGGATACTCTCAAGGCAGTAATGTGCCAGATGCCAAGTTTCAGTAAAAAGAAAATGATCAGCCATTGCTTGACTTTTATAATTTGTGGGTCTCTGATGACTCCAAGTAAGAGCTGTATCTGTAGATGGGTGGTAGAAGAACTCTGGTTGGAGTTGATTCGAGAGAGAATGAAGTGTGACATCAGCACGATGACTAAAAAAGACATCCTTGCTCATATTACCACCTCATAGCTAGGATGCACTAGAAAGTTACTCAAATCAGAAGGCCAAAACTATCAGTGCAAGGGAGGGAGGGGAAGGGACAAAAATAGGGAAGGAATGTGTTTTGCTTTGTAGAACCAACAGTTTCAGCCAAGAAGATACCTGGCTAGGTGTTTCACCCAGATAGGTAGCCCCTTGCTAGGTGTGCCTCACCTAATAGCCCCTTACATGAGCCAGATCGAGCAGAAGGGGAGCTGAGGACCAGCACAGAAGCCCTTCTGAGTTGTTCTGAAGTCACCTTTAACCCATTATAAAACTAAGATCTCCCATGGGTGGAGTTTGCCACCATTTTTTGAACCTTATGTACACAATAGCATATTGACAAGCTATGCGAGTGCTATTGAACCAAAATGCCTAAGTGAGGTCTCTGCCCTTGCTCCCTAATACAGTAAATAAAAGCTTCCTATACTAACTCTTCCTAACTAACTTCCTTACTAACACTAAAACTTCCTATACTAACGATACAAGGAAATAGTGCTTTGAAAGCTATCTCATTGTCTCCGGATTTGTAACAACTTAAAAAAAAAAAAAAACTTTGCTTCCAACACTTCCTTGGGCTGCATTTAATGCAATTCACCCCAAGTGGTGAATCCCTTGGATTCGGTTATAACCCCAACAATAATTTTGCCTCCATCTACAGACAAAAATGACTTTGTGGGAGCTTGGGGATCCAGGTAGAAGATTTTGAAATATGAGTACAGTCAAGACCAAGCAAAATCATTTTAGGAAAATAGGCATGCAACCCAGTGGCTGGCTGAACAACTCTGGTCCCAGCTACAGAGCTGGAAATAGCTCTGAACTCCTAAAAACTCAGCTACAGCTCTGTCTGACCTTGGGTCTGTCACCAGGACCATAGGCCAAGGGGCCCAGGAAGAGTTATTCCTACCCACACATTGAATAATAGATATACAAACTTTTGTCCCAGCTGTGGATCCTGAAGTAGCCTGTCAACCACCAGCAGCCCCGTTCAGCCATGATCTAAGAGCCTTTGGAGGTAAGCTTGCCAAACTCTGGTGAACTGTAGATTCTGAAGGGGCCCTATAATGGGGCTCTAGCTTATCCAAGTTGCAGTCCACAAACACTGATGCTGGAACAGGGACCAGTCAAGAGTCAATCCCATCTATATACCCCAGGAGATCCTGAAAGGGCCTATGTTCAGCTCGAGCCTTTTCCCAGTCACAGTCCCTGAGCAGTTCTGCTGTCTATGCTTCCAGAGATCCTGAAAAAATCCTATTCTTGGATCCAGTCCTTCTAGCCACAGTCAGGGAACAGTCCAGCCCATCCAGAGTACTGGCAGGAGATAGTAGAAAAGGACTTCAGCCGCCTCCACTTTGACCTCAAACTTACTAGTTGGGTTCTTACTTCCAGCTTGTCCCTTGGCTCAGGGAAAGCATCCCCTGAGGAGTACTTCAAGCAATAAGGACAGTTCTGAGCCAGCAAGCCCCTGCCCATGATTAACTCCAAGACGATGATCTATTTGACCTTCACTGCCTATCCTCATGTACTCACTCATCTTTGCCCCACATTTTCCTTATAAAATTGGAAGCATTTTTGGCATTTTGGAGACAGTCTTTGAGATGCTAGTCTGCTGCCATCCCAGTGTTGGCCTCACTGAAATAAACTTCTTTGTTTCACCACCACTCATTTCTCTGCCTTTGGATTTTGTCAGCAGTGACCAGTCCAAACTCCTAGTCCCAAACTTGGGACCTCTTACCCTCCTATGCCCTGGCTAGGACAGGAGACATACCTTTCCATGCTTCCAGAGTGAGGTCTGCAGGCCTCAATTTTAGCTGTGGAATCTGAAACAGCCCTGAGACTCTGTTCCAGCCCCGGTCCTGCCACTCAAAGACCCATCCAATAACCAAGCAGGACCCCTGCCAGCGACCTAGCAGGACCTATACTTATCTATGTAATATGCCTGCTATTTGAGAACCCAACTGTGGACTCTGAAGTAGATTACTGTCCCGGCACCATCCTACTGAACAAAGTACTAGAAGCAGCCATATCCATTTCTGGACCAGACAAGATCCATGGACCCCACTACAGACCCATCAACATTCTTGTAACAGGCTGCCACCAGCATGGCTGTAATTCTGGAGATAGTCCCATTAGCCCTGAGGCACCAAAAGGAAAAGTCTTTACCTGCTAAAACCAGTCTGTAAGGACTGAAAGAGGAATTTGCCCCTTCAAATGCACAGAAAGCAACTCAAGGCTACATGGGTCACTAAGAATCAGGCAAATCTTAATCCACCAGAGGACACAAGGCAAGCTTTAACAAATTCAAGAATATTATAATTACACTGATATACACAAATCAATAAATATGATATGTCACATTAACTGAAGGATAAAAATCAAAGTATCCTCTCAACAGAGGCAGAAAAAGCATTCAATGAAATTCACTACTCTTTCATAATAAAATCTCTCAACGAATTGGACATGGAGGGAATATACCTCAACATAACATAGTACATTTTATATGAGAAACCTATAGCCAATATCACACTGAATGGTGAAAAGTGAAAAGCTACAACCATTTCCTCACAAATCCTAAAAGTGCTCAGTCTCAGCATTTCCATTCAATATAATACTGGAAGTTCTAGCCAGAGCGATTAGGCAAGATACATAATAGACAGACAGACAGAGGCATCTAAATCTGAAAGGAAAAAGTAAATAGACTCTGTTGTTGACATGATCTTATATATAGAAAACCATAACAAATTCACCAAAAAATCCCTGCTGGAACTAATAAACAAATTCAGTAAGGTTGAATGATATAAAGTCAATATATGAAAATAAGTTGCATTTCTATACACTAACAACAAAATAGCTGAAAGAGAAATAAATAAAACAGCCTCATCTATTATAGTATCGAAAACAATTAAGAACCAAGGAATAAATTTAACAGAGAAGATGAAAGATCTGTACACTGAAAACTGTAAGAAACCAATGCAAGAAACTGAAGACACAAATAAATGGATACTCTAAGTTCATAGATCAGAAGAATTAATAGTTTAAAATGCCCATACTACCCAAAGCTATCTATACAGATACAATATAACCTTTATTAAAATCCCAAATGCCTTTCTCATAGAAATAGAAGAAACTATCCTCAAATCTGCTTGCAAACACAAAAAGAACCCAAATATCCAAAGCAATCTTAAGAAAGAACAAACCTGGAGGAATCACACTTTCTGACTTCAAACTATACTACCAAGCCATCAAGTAGTAACCAAAATAGTTTGATAATGGCATAAAAACAGACATAGAGACCAGTGGAATAGAATCAAGAGCCCATAAATAAATCCATGCATATACAGCCAACTAGTATCTGACAAGGGAGCCAATAATACTCAATGAGGAAAAGATAGCCTTTTCAATAAATGGAGGTGTAAAAATTAGATATTCACATACAGAAGAATGAAATTGAATCCCTATGTTACACTACTCAAAAAAATTAATTCAAAATTGACTAAAGACTTAAATGTAAGACCTGAAATTGTAAAACTCCTAGAAGAGAACACAAGGGGAAAAACTCCATTAACACTGGTTTTGGCAATATGTTATTTTCTGTTTGTTTGTTTTATTTTTTGTTTCATGTTGTTTTTGGATATGATACCAAAAGTAAAAGCAAAGCTAAACAAGGGAGATTATACCAAACTAAAAATTGCCCAGAAAAAAAGAAAAGAAAACATACAACAAATGAAGACACAACTTAACATGAAGGAAAATATTTGCAAACCATATGTCAGATAAAGGATTCATGTCCAAAATATATAAAGAACACTTACAACTTAATAGCAGAAAAACAAATAATCCAATTTTAAAAATAGACAGAGGACCTAAATAGACATTTCTCCAAAAAAGACATATAAATGGCCAAAGGGACATGAAAAAATACTCAACATTACTAACCATCAGGAAAATGCAAATCAAAACCATGATGCAACATCACCTCATACCTGTTAGAATGGCTATTATCCAAATGAAATGTGTTGGCAAGATTTGTAGAAGAGAGAACCCTTGTGCACTCTCGGTGGAAATAAAAATTGGTATAGCCGCTATGGGAAATAATATGGACATTCCTAAAAAAATTAAAAACAGAACTACCACATGAACTAGCAATCCCACTTTGGGTATATATTGAAGAGATAGCTGTACTGCCACATTTAGTGTGGCAGATATGGGGTATATAGCTAAGAGAAAGGAACAACCTAAGTGCCCATGAACACATGAGTGGATAAAGAAAATGTGGTACATACACGGAACAGAATTATAAAAAAAAAATTTTTAAGCCATTTTTAAAAAAAAGGAAATCCTTCTATTTGCTACAACATGGATGGCCCTTGAAAACCTTAAGTAAGTCAGACAGATAAAGGCAATACTGTATGGTTCCCACTTATATGTGGAATAAAAAAAACCAAAAAACAAAAAAAAGCCAAGCTTATAAAAACAGAGAGTAGAACAACGGTTTCCAAGGGCTGGGGGTGTGGGAAGTGAGGAGATGTTTGTCAGAGTACAAACTTCCATTCGTAAGATGAATAAGTTTTAGGGAGCCAATATATAGTTCAGTGACTATAGCCAACAGTACAATATCATATACCAAATGTGGTAATCCTTTGGCAATGCTTACATGTATCAAATCATCACATTATACATTTTAAACTTATACAGTGTTATATGTCAATTACATCTTAATAAAGTCTGGAGAAAAAAAAGAGACAGGAGGGAAGAGTAAAAATAGAAGATATAAAAATAGAAGAAGGTGTTTGGAAAACAGAATGCTCAAATTTGAGTCGGCCAAGGGAGTTATAAGATCTAGACAGTGACTAAGCAAATAGATATCTTAGAGGAGAAGGTCAGCATAGGTCAAGAAACTCTGAAGCTAAGGTATGGAAATGACGGTCCATATGAACATTCTAAATTACAATATTTATGATAAGAGAAAAGGTAAATTGTGTCTTGAAACCTTCAGGGAATGAAGAAGAGTTATCTGATAATATGTTGAGGGCTACAATGAGGAGCAGTAGCAGGTAGTATAGCCAAATAGTTTGTGTTCAGAATTAGGCATTATTAGGGAGAGAGAAGACTCTGGAAGCAGTGACAAAAGAGGACACCTCCCTCATCCAGCTGTACCATATACCTGGGAAGACTTTTCAAGATACGACTGTCAAATGCTGACAACTCACCAACTTGAATGTAGAACACTGATTGCTTCTCTGACTTGCATACTATTATACACAAATGCCTTCCCAACATTTTCCCATGGGTTCTGAACGGCTGTCTAAGTCTTTTTTTATGGCCAAAACAGAACTCTGGATTATCTTCTCCTGCCTCCACAAAAATTCTTGTTTCTCCTCTGTCTTCTCTATCCTAATAAATGCCATTTCTATCTACCAAGTTACTCAAGCCAATTAATCCCAAGAGTTACTTTTGATATGTCTCTTTTCATCCCTTAAAATTTATCCATCAACAAGTTTTTCAACTTTATCTCTAAAAAAAGTCTAACCTTCATTCATATTTTCTATTTCCAGTATTAAAATCCTAGTTCAAGTCAAGTTCAACTCTATTGGTGTCATCTTTGTTTTCTTACACTTCCATTACACATGATAATTGCTTTTATAGGAGAGCCTTAATGCCTTGTGTTTCTTTCATCTGGAATGCTCTCAAAATTGGGTAATAGTCTGATTTGCTTTTATTATTCAGATATCAACTAAAATATCACCTTTTCAGAAATGCCTTCTTTGAGCATTAAATCAAAAATAGTCTTCCTCATTTTGTTTTTGCACTAACTAATCTGATTGGTTGGTTGGCTTAAAAATATTTATCTTCATCTGAAATTATGTTCTTTATTTACTTAATATTTTATTTACTTTTTAAATTTATAAATATATTTTTATATATAATATACATATAAATACTTTATATATAACAAATATATATGTAAATATAAATGTTTTAAATTAAAATAACAGGTCTGTCTCCCCACACTAAAGTGTACACTCTAAGAAATCTCTCCTGTTTACCTTTGTATGTGCAATTTCTAGTTCAGTAACTGATGGGCAGTTAGTCCCAATTACTATTTGTTGAATAAATGAATTAACTATAGCTCAACACTCAGCAGTGTGACAGTGACCTTCATGTAGTTAGAGGAGTTTGTAACCCAGGATTTGGGGAGCAACAAATACATTTTAAGTTCTTTGTTTTATGAATACTATATTTCATTTCTCTGTATTTCAGTTTCCTCATCCAAAAAATGAGGAACTTAAAACGAATTTATGCCAAATGCTTCCTCCTGACCCAAAACTCAATCATTATCAATTATAAATGATTTTGACTGCATTTCAGAATAAGGCATTGGAATGACCTATAATTTAGCCTAAATTCAAATGGGGGGTGGTTATTTTACCATTTCGTTTACCATCATTATAAATTTCCAATGCCAGTGAGGCTCATAGATAGGCCCTCAAATCTGTGTGTGGCTGCTTGACAAGTCCAGCAAATCAGCATTTAGTTGGAAGCACATATGGAGCAACCTTATGTCACCTTGCCTTTTGCCAAGAGGCATAACACTTCTGGGTCATTATATTGCCAACTACTCTGACACATTCTTGCCTACACAGTCATTTGTTCAGGCCATGACTAAACCTGAACACAACTGAAAGCCCCAAGATATTGGCTTCTCTCACTGCTGGTGCTTCAGCAAAGAGGAATGGAAGATGGCAGGCCAAGGCTCTGATCCATGATGAGAAGATAAGTACTATAGTTGGTATGTGCTTTCCGTTATTCTGATTGAGGATCATTTTTCATGTCACATTAAATGTGCCAGTTGTTTGCCCAAAGCTTCCGGGTTGCCTGATGCAGTTTGAGAAAACATACATTTTTTTCACAGCATTAGGATTTTCATGCTAATTTTTTGGCTTGAATTACTAAGCAGAGGGTACTTTTGATGCTTATTTAAATAACATCTCCACCCTTCTTGTCTCTTTTGGAAAGATAATATTCCAAGCTGGCCAGACAAAGCTTATACAGCCCATCTAACATTAGCAAGAACCGAACATTTGACTGAGGCCTATTTTGCTGGCTATAGTATACAGAAGGTCTCAGAACATTAGCCCACACTTCTTTATTTGGCATCATTTACAGGCTTAGAAAAACCTCCAGTGAGGATGCTTCTGTTTAGAATTTTCATCCAACAGTAATTCTGGTAGGAAAAGAAAAAAAAAATCTTGAACTGGTCTAGCTACTGCAGTCAATTGTTATTTTCATAAACATTGACACTTTCTTCAAAAAAATAGTTATTTTTCACCTATTTTATGAATTTTGTTTTATATTATTTTATGTTTTGGGTGATAACTATAAAGTAATATACATGTTACCTAAGATACTTAGCTAAAGCAGTAAAATCACTGAAAGTGAAACAGAATTTTTTTTAATAGCAAGATCATAAAAACAACCCTTACTTTTTCCTACTATCTCTACAGGAAATAATCTCCACAGAGGAGAAAAAAATAAAAAATAAAAATAAAGCTAAGACGAGGCAATGGATCACAGAGGAAGGAAATTTACAAGATATCATCATCACATTGTTCCAGTTGTTAGGTTTTCCTTCTAAGGCTCTCTGTGTTCGGTTACTTAAATAAGTTGGTCCATTTAAAATTGCAAGGCATAAAATAGGGCTGCTTTAAATGGGTCACACTCACAATATAACTAAATTTTCTGCTTTTAGACAGGCATGATTTTGATTTTATTTCTTAGGAAGAAAGAGTGTTTTACATACAGGGTTGAGTGCTTTCAATTTAAAAGAAAATGGAGGAAATGAGCCTAAATTATAACTCTTAGGAATCTGGGATATTTTCACTACATATAGAAGTGTCAAGCTAGCTATATTAGGGAAAACTTAAATTCTAACTTAACATGGACATGTTAAAATAAAAATACATTCACTGATTGATTTACACATATTCTCTGCTTTTTTTTCCCTTAAAGTTGAACAGGTGCAAAATATTTATGAGGACAAAGGACTTAATAGTTCCATGTACATAAATATGAGTTCTCATTCAAAATACAATTCTCGAGCACCTCTCTTTGTGGGAACAAGTGGAACACATCTAGAAATTCTTGTGAGTGCTGATAAATGGGGAACATTTAATGTAATTATGGACCAATATAAACTCATCAAATGATTTGCTAGTAGTATATAAGTCACATTGTAAATCTGAGTTACATTTTTCAAAATAAGTAATTTGATTCTATCATTAATTATTTCTATTATACAGAATATTTATTGTTTCTCTAAAAGTTAGGAGTATTTAGTAAGAATGAGTATAATCAAATCATAATCTTTCTACTAGCTATCTTTTAGCCATTTTATCTAAACAATCCATGATAAGAATTCAGATTATTTTTTAAATAATAAAAATAAATAAATTTTTGTCTCTTACAGACTGAAATTATAATTGAAAAAGGAAAAATTTCACCTTGAAAAAATGCAAAAATATACGTTACATTGTCTATGCCAACAAAATAAATACAAATACATAAAAAGACCAGAGAACACATCTCTTAGATAAATATGACATTCCCAGAAAAATAATGAGGAAAGGGAAAAGGGGGAACAAAGGAAGAATGAAAGAAAGGAGGTTGGGAAGGAGGCAAATGGCAAATGGTCTTGGTTATTTTCTTGTTTTTAATTAAAAAGACTGTTTTTAATCAATCTCTAAAATATAACCAAACTTTAAAATGACCACTGTTAAGTTTAATAAGTTAGATTCTTTACATCAGAACAGGATTTTACCATATATTATTCTGATGCTAGAATAATAATGTAAGAATATTGCTGATATCATATTTTTACCACTATCACAAAATTATTTCTGTCAAAGCATTATTTAGTATATGAGCAACCTTGTATTTAAAATATGTATCATTATGAGGTGCCTGGGTGGCTCAGTCAGTTAAGTGTCTGCCTTTGACTCAGGTCATGATCCCAGGGTACCGGGCTCAAGCCTCGTGAAGGGCTCCCTGCTCAGCAGAGAGCCTGTTTCTCCCTCTCACTCTGACCTTCTGCCCTGCATGTACTCTTATTCTCTCACTGTATCTCTCAAATGAATAAATAAAATCTTTAAAATATATAAAAATAAAATATGCATCATTACATAAAACCTAACAAATGTATAGGGTGATATTTGTCTCAGAAGAATTAACTATAACATAGTTAAAAATAATCACACTTAATTTTAGAATTATTTTGGTAAGAAATCTATTTCCTGAAAAAGTATTTATCTTTAGAACGGCTTTCTACACCACCGCCACTTTCCATTTTGTACTTAATATATTCTAACATGCAGTATTTGCTACTATGTGCTTTTTTTTTTTTAAAGATTTTATTTATTTGACAGAGAGAAACACAGCGAGAGAGGGAACACAAGCACAGGGAATGGTAGCAGGAGAAGCAGGCTCCCTGCCGAGCAGAGAGCCCGATGCGGGGCTTGATCCCAGGACCCTGGGATCTGACCTGGGCCGAAGGCAGACGCCTAACGACTGAGCCACCCAGGCGCCCCTACTATGTGCTTTTAATCATGCAACTCCTTACAAAGTTTTTAGAAAAAGGTCTATCTTCATCTTAAATTCAATAGTTTTGGGACTTCATCAAGATAAAAAGCTTCTGCACAGCAAAGGAAACAGTCAACAAAACAAAGAGGCAAGATATTCACAGATGACACTACACACAAAGGGCTGATATCCCAGACCTATAAAGAACTCCTCAAATTCAACACCCAAAAAACAGATAATCACATGCTGTGAAATGTGTAAGCCTGACAATTCACAGACATGTACCCTGGGGCAAATAATACATTATATGTTAATAAATAAAATTAAATTAAAAATTAAAAAATAAAATAAAAAAAAAGTAAAGAAAAAAAAAATGGGCAGAACCCATGAACAGACACTTCTCCAAAGAAGACATACAAATGGCTAACAGACACATGAAAAAATG
>CM053605.1:41726456-41782907 GCA_028646535.1 Procyon lotor
GAAACAAAAAGTGTTGGAGAGGCTCTGGAGAAAGGAGAACCCTCTTACACTGTTGGTAGGAATGCAAGTTGGTGAAGCCACTTTGGAAAACAGTGTGCAGGTTCCTCAAAAAATTAAAAATAGGGGCGCCTGAGTGGCTCAGTGGGTTAAAGCCTCTGCCTTCAGCTCAGGTCATGATCTCAGGGTTCTGGGATTGAGCCCCACATTGGGCTCTCTGCTCTGCAGGGAGCCTGCTTCCCCCTCTCTCTCTATCTGCCACTCTGCCTAATTGTGATCTCTCTCCCTCTGTCAAATAAATGAAATCTTAAAAAAAAAAAAAAAAAGGAGCTACCTTATGACCCTGCAATTGCACTACTGGGTATTTACCCCAAAGATACAGATGTAGTGAAAAGAAGGGCCAAATGCACCCCAATGTTCATAGCAGCAATGTCCACAACAGCAAAAGTGTAGAAATAGCAGAGACGGCCTTCAACAGATAAGTAGATAAAAAAGATGTGGTATATATATACCATGGAATATTACTCAGTCATCAGAAAGGATGAATGCCCAGCTTTTGCATCAACATGGATGAGACTGGAGGAGATCATGCTAAGTGAAATAAATCAAGCACAGAAAGTCAATTATCGTATGGTTTCACTTATTTGTGGAACATAAGGAATAGCATGGAGGACATTAGGAGAAGGAAGGGAAAAATGAAGGGGGGTTATTGGAGAGGGAGATGAACCATGAGAAACTATAGACTTTGAGAAACAAACTGAGGGTTTTAGAGGGCAGGGGGGTGGGATGGGTTAGCCTGGTGATGGGTATTAAGGAGGGCACATATTGCATGGAGCACTGGGTGTTATATGTAAACAATAAATCATGGAACACTATATCAAAAACTAATGATGTACTCTGTGGTGACTAATATAACATAATAAAGAAATAGATAAGTAAATAAATAAAAAAATAAAGTCAATAGTGTTGAAGCAAGTTTAGAAATGGGACTTTTCAATACATTCTTAGTATAACTGCCATTGCATAAATGTTTATTGTGTTTATTTTAAGCTACGCTTTACACATTAATAAACTGTTGTGTAGATAGTAAACAAAGTTAGAAGGCTGCTGATATTGTAATAAAGAAGATTTTAAAAGAAACACCAAAATATTAAGATATTTAATATGACATAGGGGACTGAGGTTTTATAATATGTATCTAATTTATCTAGAAAAGGGTTAATGTTTATATTAGTATGTTAATAGTACTGAAACAAATAACTTTTTATATAAATATCAATTACATAATTTTACTGTATCATCTATTAAAATTTATCCTAGGGATATGAAGACTATATTTAATGATGAAGAAAGAGTATTTGGAAAAGAACAAATAAATTATTAGTTCACTTCTGTCCAAAGGATTTCATTTAAAACAGAGGATGTGGTGTGCCTGGGTGGCTCAGTGGGTTAAAGCCTCTGCCTTCAGCTCAGGTCATGATCTCAGGGTCCGGGGATCAAGCCCTGCATCGGGCTCTCTGCTCAGCAGGGAGCCTGCTTCCCCCCTCTCTCTGCCTACTTGTGATCTCTCTCTCTCTCTCTGTCAAATAAGTAAATAAAATCTTTAAAAATAAATAAATAAATAAACAAACAAACAAACAGAGGATGCCCAAATGTTCAAAAACACATTCATGTGCTAACTCCTTGAGTAAAATCATAATTTGCTATGTAGAATTCCACTAAGGAATAAGGGTCATTTAAAGCATGGTGTATACATTTTGAGATTCAGTGCTAAGAGTTTATATCTGAATGTTCAACTCCACTGCCTTGACTTCATAACCATATTTGAAACTAAGCATGAGACTCAATTACCAACAACTTGTAAATAATTCAGTGCCTCACTCTCCACTTGCAAATGTGCAGGATGCTGCAAGTTTGTCAATATTCATGATTAATAAGAAATAATAATTAGTGGTATTTCTCATATCCTTAACAAAAAAGTACCATGACCTACGACTCATCTCTGCTTTTGACTTTTTCTTGAAAAACCTCTTGAAATAGTAGTCCATTCTCAGTGTCCAATGCTTTTCCTTCCATCCACTTTCAAATCCTCACCATTTAAGTTTTCCACCCTCACCACCCTTCTAAAACTACTCTTGTCAAGGGCATGAATGGCATCTGAGTATGGCATTCAAAGGTCCATTTGCATTTTCACTTAGCCTTAAGGCAGTGTTTTTACAGTTCATATTCCTTATCACCAACACCTTTGTTGTGTTGGCTTCCAAGATAATGTACTTTCTGGTTTACCTTGTATATCCCCAACATTTCCCCCCTACTTCAGTGTCCTCTGCTTGTTCCTTCTGTTTTCTACTTCCTCATGCTTGAGAGCTCCGGAGTGAATTCTTCACTTCTCTTTTCACACCATCTCCTCTAGGGACCTCATTCAGTTCAATGGATTTTAAGTGGGCAACTCTGTTAGATGCACAGGACCTTTCTTTGGATTTCGTGGTCTGAAGTGTCTATATTGAAATTCTTGATAATTTTATCTTTCAATTTGTGTTTTATAAATGAAGGCTGATTAAAATAATGGAGTATGAGCCAAGCACCTGAAGCCATAGCTCATGTGCATTCTACCCTCCCATTACTTCTGCAAAAACACTAGAATGAGTTTTTTGCCTTCTGCTTTAGAGCCCCACCCAGAAACCATTCCCACCTTTTGTACTCTGAGAGACGTGGGTGCAGGGGTGAGAAGGTTTGAGGTTAAGTGCATGTGTCCTGTGTGTTAAGTCATAAGGTGGAGCCCCATGCATCTGTGAGGATTTGCCTTCACTCCATGGTCAAGGGAGTGTGACATCAAACAGCAAATTAAAAACACCATGATAGGTTGAAAGCCTGCAGAAAGAAAAGAAAAAAAAAACTACTTTTAAAGCAAGATAACCCATATTTTCTGGCCCTGGTTCTCACAAATGATCTACCTGGTGCTGCTTTCAAAGATGTCTGCATTCTTCCAACTTCCAAATATCAATCTACAGTTCTGACCTGTCTCTAGAACTTGATTTCTTTAGCCAACTGACTCGTCAGCATCTCCATTTGATTGTATGATATAACCAACTTAATCTTTTATCTGGATAGCTACAATACCTCTAGTGTAGTCTTCTCACTTCCAGGTCTGTCCATCACTTCTATAGACTTTTCTGAACAAGGCAGGGATACTGAGTCATTAAATAAATCTGTTCATGTCAACCTTCTACACAAAACCCTACCCTGTCTTCCTCGTCATTTTCCTCAGTGTAAAAGCCACAGTTGTCTCAATTATCTGACCCTGCTTTCTGATCTCATTTACGACAGTTCTTAACTTTGGTGCCACTGCTCTGGCCACCGTGAACTTACTACTACTTTCTTTGAACATATGAGATTTGTTCCAGCCTTGAGACTTTGCACTTGACTGTCTTTACTCTATATCCCCAAGGACAAAACCTTAACCACCTTCAAGTTTTGTTCAATGAAGCTTCCCATGACCATCCAATTACACAATGAAATTTGCACAGCTTTATCTTATTCTATATTATTATTTTTTCCAGGGTATCTATCACCTTACATACTGTCTAATTTGCTTTATAGCACTTTCTTCTCTATTGTCTTCCCATGCTAGAATTCCTAATTCTAGAAATTTCTAATTTCTAAGACAGAGACCTTCATCTCTTTTGACTACCCATGTTTTCCCAGAGACCAGAGCAGCACCTGGAACACAGTGGAGGTCAAGCAAACATTGGTTAGATGAATATTCAAACTAACACATTTAAACATTAATCCTAAAAACATGAAAGGCTGCAAATGAATCCATATTGTGATGATTGTACAATTAATTTTGAAATTAACATTAAGCATTAATAAATTAGTAAAAGGAATATCTATAAAATATAGATATGCATGTATCCAAATGTGAAAATTTTCCCATAGGGCCACATGAACATTGAATAGAACTTATTTTCTAAGTATATGTCTTAAAAATGCATGCTGTTAGGGGCGCCTGGGTGGCTCAGGGTTAAGCCTGTGCCTTTGGCTCAGGTCATGATCTCAGGGTCCTAGGATCCAGCACCGCATCAGGCTCTCTGCTCAGCAGGGAGCCTGCTTCCCCTTCTCTCTCTGCCTGCCTCTCTGCATACTTGTGACCTCTCTCTTCTCTGTCAAATAAATAAATAAAATCTTTTAAAAAAATGTATGCTGTTAAACTAACAACTTTTAAACAACTTTATTTGTAGCAAGCATTTGATTTTTATGATGTAAATATTCTCACCATGGTCAATTTGAACCTATTAACATGGTATCAGTGTAGCTGGAAATTGGGAAAGAGTCACATAACCAACTCTTGTAAGCAATAAGAGCTGGTTTCAGCATACCTCTGGATGAATATGTGTGTTTACACATATGTTCTTATTTGCATACACAGTTCTCACATTGCATAGCACTGTGGGACCATTAATTTTAAAAAAAATATGCCACTTGGAGCCATACAATCAAACTTAATAATTGATAGGAAACAGTATAACTACCGTGGAAAACAGTATGGTGATTTCTTAAAAATATTAAAAAATAGAAATACCAGGGCGCCTGGGTGGCTCAGTTGTTAAGCGTCTGCCTTCGGCTCAGGTCATGATCCCAGGGTCCTGGGATCAAGCCCCACATCGGGCTCCTTGCTCGGCGGGAAGCCTGCTTCTCCCGCTACCATTCCCTCTGCTTGTGTTCCCTCTCTCGCTGTGTTTCTCGCTGTCAAATAAATAGAATCTTTAAAAAAAAAAAAATAGAAATACCACATGATCGGGGCACCCGGGTGGCTCAGGGGGTTAAAGCCTCTGCCTTCAGCTCAGGTCATGATCTCAGGGTCCTGGGATCGAGCCCTGCATTGGGCTTTCTGCTCGGCGGGGAGCCTGCTTTCCCCTCTGTCTCTGCCTACTTGTGATCTCCCTCTCTCTATAAAATAAATAAATCTTTAAAAAAAAAAAAAAAGAAATACCATATGATCTATCAATCCTAATTCTGGCTATTTATCCAAAAGAATTGAAACCCAAATCTCAAAGAGATATTAGCATTCCAATGTTCACTGCAGAAATATTCACAACAGCCAAAAGGTGGAAGCAACCTGTATGTCCATCCACAAATGCATGGACAAACAAAATGTGGTACATGTGTAAAATGGAATAACATTCAGCCTTAAAAAGGAAGAAAATCCTGCCCCATTTTACAACACTGGAGGAACATTCAGGACATTATGCTAAGTGAAATAAGTCAGTCATAAAAAGTAAATATTATATGACTCTGCATATATGAAGTACCTAAAGTTGTCAAATGCATAGAAACAGTAGAATTGTGGATACCAAGGACAATGAGGAGTGAGTTGTTTAAAGAGAAGAGAGTTTCAGTTTTACAAAATGAAACAGTTCTGGAGATCTGTTGCACAACAGTATGCATATACTTAACACTACTGAACAGTACACTTAAAAATGGTTAAGATGGTAAATTTTGTGTGTTTTTATCACAATTAAAAACAAATAATTCAAAAATAATGTGTGAAAAATTACAATGGTTCCATGACTTTTAAAAATTTTTGTCAAGATATTAGAAACTCTCATTTCAGTTATAAATGATAGGAAAATAAAAATACTAATAAAACTAATGTTTATTTACAAAATTGTAGGTTAAAACATTAGGTCATAAAAAAAAAACAACATTAGGTACCATAAAAAATGTTTCTTTAAAAAGAAAAAAACTATCAAAAGTAGCCTGAATAGTGCTTATACTTAAGTGTGCATCATATAATATACAGTATGAAGCAAGAATTTTTCTATGCCATGACAATTTGTTAATGTTCTTTCTACATTTGGATCATCTTACAACATTTATCCTTTGCACTTTCTGTCAGAAAATATCTAAGAAGAGATCCTTTAATGTAAAGTGTAGTTGTTTTTTTTTTTTTTACCAGTATCATTTCTTCTGAGGTATTTTAATTATTTTTGCCATAAGGAAGTAAACAAATTTATATCATTTATATCAGTAAGTCTCTATTCACTAAGTACTTCTGGCAGAATATCTAGACTCTCTGAATGGTTGGTGTTTTTCTAACATCATGATTTATGATGAATCCCTATTTTTGCTCAAGGCATCAGGGTAGGGGTCAGCAGAAGGTAAAGTGCTGGAGTCTGAGTAGCTGAGTCATGCCTACATGACTGATTCACCAATAAAAATCTTGTGTGGGCTTCCCAAGGTGCCAACACCTCACACAGGTTGTTATATATGATTACTGGGAAATTTTAAGCACATCCAGGTATGATATCATTGGGAGGGGACACCTAGAAACTCAATACTGTTTTTTCCTATACTTTGTTTCATGTACATTTTCCCTTTCCTGTTTTGATCTATGTGCATTCATTTTGATATACCATAAACATGAGTACACTAGCTTTGGAGTCCTGTGTGTCCTTCTAGTAAATCGTCAAGCCTGAATGTGGTCTTGAGTACCCCCAATGTATCATACTATAAGGTAATGTACAGAAAATAATTACACAGTGCTTAGAACACAGTTAGTGTTCTATAAACATTAGACTCTGCCCCATGTTTTTATAGTATAATAGAAAAAGAGAATTGAACGCAAAGGAGGGAGCCCAAAGACTGGTCTTACTCATTACTATACGACTACCTTCACAGAGGTTATGTGTTAATTACGTATAAATTATATATGCTGAGCTCTTTGAAAGAAATGTAAAGTATGTGCACAATATAATGTTGTTATTGACTTTTTAACCAGAATGACCTGAAGAGAACTTCCTTAGAGATATTGCTTCAATATTAAGTATTCCATTGAGAAGGCAAAAAAAAGGGGGGGGGGATTTAAAATAAAATTAAAAGAAAGTTAAATTGTTTTAAGACCTACTTTATGGTTTTTAAGTGTAACTATTTTTAAAAAGTTAGATTGTCAAACTGCAATTTTTCTTAATAATCTTATGTTTTAAAACTAACACCTTTGTGGAGCAATTATAACAAGATTATTATTAGAGGTGGGAGACTAGGCCACAAAAATATGCTAGGTTGCAGTAATTCACAACAATGTTTAGCTCACAGTTTCAATGTGAGAATCTGTCATGATCTGTAGTCTACAGACCACAGCAGTAAATACATACAGATTTAACAGGCTCAACATAGAAACCCTTTGAAAACAACTTTTTTCTCATTGAGAAGGAATACACTTGCTTAGAATTTTCTATAATTTAGTAAGAAAAGTAAAGTAAAATCATCATTAAGCCTACTACCTATATATAGATTTTTTAAAGTACCAGATGTACACATTGTTTTAAAAATTTCTTTTTCACTTGAACAAATATATTAAAATATCTTTTATGCAATTAAGTATCAAAACAGAGTCTTTCAATTATGTACTTAAAATAGATCATTGTAGTTACTGATTACTTGTGCCACTGAAAATGTAAATCTGGCTCAATATCTAAAACCATGATGAATTTTCTACACCAACCAATTCTCATTGCCCTATTTTTTTTCTTAAAAATCCTATATTGATACCAAAGTAGATAATTCTAGTAATTATGCCTTCATTAAGAGATGTAAGTTAGTAATCATTACATTTACCCATCTCTTTGAAAATTCTCAGAACTAGGAAAAGGTAGTAATAAAGGGTGGTTATGCATTGTCAAACATAACTAATGTTAATAAACACCCAACTTTGGGAACCTAAAACAAGACTCTAAAGGGACTGAGATTGTACTCTGCTTGCAAATTATCCTGTTAATTTGCCAGTTTCATGGAGGCTAGTAGAGACATAAGACTTCTGGTTCAGAAACAAACAACAGTTTATTGCTAAGCACAATAGCAGTAGCTTATCATTATTATTACTACTGTCATTATTAATATTATTAATTACACTATTTCTCTTTTCCCCAGTTCAAACAGGGTGACATGAAGAGGACCAAAGGTCATACAGGCAGTGGGTTGCATTTCAGGAGAATTTCCTAGAATTGTAGTCTTAAATAAAATGCTTGTTTCATAAGGCCATTATTCATAATTATTATAAATATAATAATATAAGTATTATTATATATCCTTTTCTCTAGAGTAAGACAATATACCGAACTGTACACATGCTTGTTCTCTGCTCTGGAGGTAAGTACTATCTGTTTTCCGAGGGTGAAAACAAAACAACACTTTGCTCCAGATGTAAACAGTATCTCTAGTTCCCAAGGCCACACACTCGATAAATATCTTTGAAAAGACAATGCAGGGCGCCTGGGTGGCTCAGTCGTTAAGCGTCTGCCTTCAGCTCAGGTCAGATCCTGGAGTCCTGGGATGGAGCCCCATATAGGGCTCCTTGCTCAGCAGGAAGCCTGCTTCTCCCGCTACCATTCCCCATTCCCTCTGCTTGTGTTCCCTCTCTCGCTGTGTTTCTCTCTGTCAAATAAATAAAAAAAAAAAATCTTAAAAAAAAAAAAAAGAAAAGACAATGCAAAACAAAGGGCAATCAGTGCCTCCCGGTGAAACATGCAGACAAAGGAGTTCTGCATGAAAAATTGTCCTCCAATAGGCTAAAGCTATTATATTTTCTTTGAATTCTTAAAATATGCTTCTCTGTAGTTTTTTTTAATATATTTAATTCCATTGAACTGTTTCAAAACTGTAGTCACTTATTTTCCCACAAGTTGTTTCCTTTCCTATAGCTTCTTTCCTTCTTTATCTACAGCAGACAAGCACAGGTACTACGTCGTGCCAGCCACTGGGATTCCAGTAATACCTCTTCCCATTCCCAGTTACACCTATCTTTCCATCCCTAGAAAGAAACCCCTTTTCCTTTTTCTGTGACTTATAAAACACAAATTTTTTTTTTTTTTTAAGATTTTATTTATTTGATAGCGAGAAACACAGCGAGAGAGGGAACACAAGCAGAGGGAATGGTAGCGGGAGAAGCAGGCTTCCTGCCGAGCAAGGAGCCCGATGTGGGGCTCGATCCCAGGACTCTGGGATCATGACCTGAGCCGAAGGCAGACGCTTAATGACTGAGCCACCCAGGCGCCCCTCAAACACAAATTTTAACTCAACTTGCATTAATTAAAGTAATTCATTAGGTACGTTAACATACAATGACAACCAGTGTGTCTAAAACAGAGAAAATACTCAACACCAGGAACTGCAGTAAGTTCTAGAATACAAAGATGAATTACTCAACATCATTGTCACTGAAGAGCTTCTCAGTCAAATTACACAGAAGGATGTTTAAAATGCAAAAATTCATATATTATGAACCAAATTCTTCCTCAGGGGAACAGCTCAAATATAAGAGACCAGAGCTTGGTAATTATGATTTTTCACATTCGTATTAAGGATATATAACTGTATAACGCATCTTCTGTCTGAGAAGCAGACTCGAACACAGAGATGGTGATATGTTCGGATTAAGGTGGAAGGAAAGAGACCAGGGAGCAAAGATGGTCTGATTCATATTTATGCCTCAAACTCTTCTATTACAAAAATTACACAGAGTTCAAAGAGATTGTATATTCACAAGAATAACATATAAGTGACCTCCTTTGTATTTCAGGACAGAAAAAAAAAATCGAGTTTTTCAACTAGAATATTTAATTACCAAAAAAGTACCATTTCAGTACCATTTCATAAGAATCTATTTCAAAATAGTAAAGGATGCTATCGAATTGGCCAAGCAATGAATCAGGAGTTATAAATGACTAGCAGAATGACTCTTCTTTTTAAATTTTAATTCCAATGCATTTAGGAGGAGGCACATGCTCCACTTTGGCATGGTAACCATCACTTCTTATTACTTTTAGACATTTTGTAATATTTCTTGACCATGAAGGGAATATATGCATCTGAGAAAAAAGTTAAATAATTATTTGAAATTTGGAACACATCATTAATAGAGTTCATTATACCTATCATTTGATAGTTGTGCTGTTCATATACCATGAAGCTTCTACTTGAGACAGAGTTAAATTCAAATAGATTTGGGGCACTGGGGTGGCTCAGTGGGTTAAAGCCTCTGCCTTCAGCTCAGGTCATGATCTCAGAGTCCTGGGATCGAGCCCTGCATCAGGCTCTCTGCTTCTTTCTCTCTGTCTGCCTGCCTCTCTGCCTATTTGTGATCTCTCTCTGTCAAATGAATAAATAAAATATTCTTAAAAATTTCAAATATAGATTTTTTTTTTCAAGAAGCATTCAATCTATACAGTCCCAGTAACAGAGATAATAGACAAATTCTGGTAGAATTTCGGATTCATAAACAGGTTGGGAATAAAGGGAATTTAGGCTTTTTAAAATCAGAGTAAGTACTTCCACCTAATTCCCCTAAACTATAATCTCAAAAATTAAAGCATTTAAAGCTATCTTATATGTAGCTTTTTCTAAATCCATTGCTAATGTTTCTGAAATTTTTGTCTAATGAGAATTAAAAGCATAAAATGTAAAAATTAATTTAGCTAGCAAAAGTCAATTGTGTTGCTGATAAGCACATACCCTTTTTAAGAGTGTAGGACTATTTTCGTAAACATGAGTACTTACAAGGGAGAAAAATAAATGACCATTTGTAAAATTGAGTTTTAGTAATAAATCAGCAGCAAGTTCACAATAAAATATTAGTTGGAAATATTACATAATTTGAGATTATTCACACTTCCCAATTTTTTTCATATATATGGGAACACACATACATACACACATGCTGATATTTGAGAATTTTCATTAATTAATAAGGAATTATGCAAAAATGTAATACATGTCTAAACTAATTGGGATCTGAGTCTCTTATACAAAAATATTTTCTTCCCTTGGAAATACTTTAACTCTTTGAAAAATGCCATCTATAACAAAAACACCAAGAATATATTTCCAGCTTTTAAAAGAGAAAAATCTGTGGATTAATCAAAGTTGATATTCACATTATGACTGTTTCGAGTTTCACCTTCATTTTCAAGTGGAAATCTAATGCTGCTCAATGTTGGAGTAATTACACAAAAGGTCTGATAATCTACCCTAAGATGGGGATCCGGGGCAGCACTTTCTTTGCCTGCTCTTCATAAATTATACAGGTTACAGACTTTAGAAAGGACAGTGAGACAAGAGTGAGAAACAGTGTGGACGCAATGAAAGGATGAAGCCAATGTGCCATCTCTAAAAAAAAGCATAAAATAACCAGTACCCATTTAATGTATTTCTTTGTTTCCCATTACATAAATTAATAATTTTCATTCAGAAAATTTCTGATAGTAATAAATCAGTTATTTCTTATCAGAAAAAAAAGAAATTGTATGGAAATAACATGGAGAAAAAAATGTTTTTGTTTTGTATTCAGAAATTCTGGGGGCACCTGAGGGGACAGTCAGTTAAGGTTCAGACTCCTGGTTTCAGTTCAGGTCCTGATCTCAGGATCATGGGATCAAGCCCCATGTTAGGCCTCATGTTCAGTATGGAGTCTGCTTAAGTTTCTCTTTCTCTCTCTCTCTGCCCCTCTTCTCACTCAAATAAATAAATAAATCTTGAAAAAAAAATTCTGTGAGGATTCTGTAAGAAACAAACATGAAAGAAAAAGGTTTGACTAAGTCAAACAACTGTCTAAATAACTACATAATAAGGAATCAGCATATATTCTATTTCATATTTAAGACCCACTGGAGGTATTTAGCACACACAAGACCCCATATACTTCAGTAATACTATGAAGTAATACTATGAGGTAATACTGAGTAATACTATGAAGAAATACAGACCTTTCATTTTCCTGCCATCTATTCCTATCAATGTCTCCAAAATCTAGAATCAACTTTTGGTGCCTTCCAAAACAAGAAAAAGAAAATCATTTTCCTACCTTTTGATTAGGGTCAGAGTGCTACAAAAAATAAACAAACAAACAAAAAGAGTCCAGTGCTACAGAAAGTCCTAAGTATTAGACATATCTATGGGATAAATGCATTGTAAACACTTTTCTAAGAATAGGAAACATACAAGGAATATAGGTTTTCCATTCCCCAAAACTAATTTTATTTCAATATGAGAAAGCGTTCAGCTAATTAATCCTCCTTAGTGGGCCTAGCGAGTTTTTCCGAAAAAATCAGTCTCTCTTTACTCAAGGATTTTTGCTAATGGCTCCTTTTCAACTCCCTACCTTACAGAGGGGCCATTTTCACACCAATATGAAGTCAGGATTAGCTCCATGAGAGCAAAGACCTTGTTTGCCTGGTTCACTGCTGTTAAAAAACAAAATTCATCTGAGTAACTTTGAAGGCCTAATGGGCTTTATTAAATGATTCATGAATGAGGCAATATTCCATCTAGCAAGTAGAGGGGAATTCTGAGGAGTTGTATAGAATGGAAGGTTTTTATAGGAAGGAGGGTGGGGCAAGAACATTATTAACAAAGGAAACAATTGTTCCAGGCAAGGTGACACTCCCACAGAGGGGAGAGCAGAGGGTCTTACGCAGATTACCTCATCTTTCTTTGTGGGCAGAAATGGGTCGAGGAGAGCCCATGGGATAGATAACTTCTTTAGTTCTAATCATAAAATTCCTTATTGACAGTTGGTGACTTGGCCCACGTGATACCCTTTGGGGCCTGTGGTTTTCTTTTTAACTCTTGTAAGCATAGTCTCCAGAAAGGTGTCTGGCAGAGAGGTTGTTCTCAATATTCACGAATGAATGAATATTTAATCTAGATTGCGTAGGTACTATAGTCATTCAAATTATGGTGAGGTTCTTATAAAATAATTGGCTTAATTACCTGCTACCAGAGTGAGGCTCATTTTTTTCTCAACAAGCACTGAGTTTCTCCTATCCTTTTGAAGAATGCAAAAGGAGCAATGATATAGGAATGATATAAAGGACAATGATAAAGGAATGCCAACCTATATGGTCAGATCAGTGCAACAAACTTCAAATCACCACCATTTTGGGGCATTCATTACCTGAATGTAAGCTTCTCCCGCCCTTGCCATGTCCGTTTCCCAATGCATTCCTCCTTATACCACCTGTGATTTCTTGTCTCTAATCCAGTCTCCCACTGCCTGTCACTTTTCCAACCTTTTATCTGTGCTCTCTGAAATCATCTCTTGGAAAAGACACTCTGTAAACCACAAATCTATTCATGTTCTGTTTCTTCTACTTTTTTTCATAAGTGAATCTTGGCTCTTGGTTCTTTTCTGATGAATTGTTTTCCTATCCACCTTCTCCACTGTTACCTTTCCAACTCATTCCAAACCCCTGTGAACTTTGTTTGAGGTGAGTTTATTGTGCCTCTGACTCTTCAGTACCACTCCCACACCAATGATGTTCCCCCTACACTGGATAAAATACCCTCCTTTGAAATTCAGGCCAGTCCAATAAATGAGACTCTACTGCTCATTATCATTTGAACTTGTCAGTTTCAAGTTCTTCATTGGATCTTCATTCTTGAAATTATTTTTTCCTAAAAAAAATTTTGCCATCACTGAAGTGGCCTTTGATAATGTGAATACATACCCAAATTACCAACTCTTTATTATTTTCACCTTTGTAATAACAATAACATCAGTTGTCCACTCCCAACCTATTATCTCCCAGAAGTATTTATAAAATCTTGACACTAATATCCATTCTTCCAACTCTCACATTATCTATTTGCTGTTTAACTGAACTGAAATATTCAGCCCCTCTATGCTTCTACATTTTCTCCATTCTTTCTTTTTTTTTTTTAAAGATTTTTTTATTATTTATTTGACAGAGAGAGAGATTACAAGTAGGCAGAGAGGCAGGCAGAGAGAGAGGGGGAAGCAGGCTCCCCGCTGAGCAGAGAGCCCGATGCGGGGCTCGATCCCAGGACCCTGAGACCATGACCTGAGCTGAAGGCAGAGGCTTTAACCCACTGAGCCACCCAGGTGCCCCTTCTCCATTATTTCTGATTCTCATCTCCTTCCCTAAATAGCTTAGATCTTGTTGCTCATTGTTTTAACCACCCATTCTGTTACTATTACTCTAAAATTCTTTGCTCCATTCTCATCTGTAGCCCACCTGGGTAAAATCTCTGCCCCTATGGTAACCAAATTAATACTTCAAAAACTAATAACTTCAATTGATGCATCCAAAAATTTATGTGCTTTGGGCTGTAGTATCTATCTCAATAAGGGATCACTAAGTGCCCAGTTTCAGAAACATAAACATCATTCTCGACTTTACCTCTAATTCTGTATCCAATCAATTAGCAAGTCTTTTAGTTATAATGTATTCATATACAGAGCTGATAGCTCTCCATAATTTACAAGACATAAAAATGTGTTTTGAATGATGAAACAAATGGTCTCCTTGACAGAGTATGGAGGAAGGTTTAAATTAGGAGAAAAAAAAATACATTCTTTTTTAATTCTTAATTTAAATTCAATTT
Organism: Procyon lotor; assembly: GCA_028646535.1. NCBI lineage: Eukaryota > Metazoa > Chordata > Mammalia > Carnivora > Procyonidae > Procyon > Procyon lotor. The sequence continues at coordinate 41,740,854 of CM053605.1, forward strand.
AGTTAATATATACTCTATTATAAGTTTCAGGGGTATAATTTAGTGATTCATCAGTTGCATATAATACCCAGTTCTCATTACATCATGTGGCCTCCTTAATACGCATTACCCAATTATCCCTTGTCTTTACCCACCTCCCCTCTAACAACCCCCAGTTTGTTTCATACAGTTCAGTGCCTCTTATGATTTGCCTCCCTATTTTCATCTTATTTTTTCTTCCCTTCCTCTATATTCATGTTTTGTTTCTTAAATTCCACATATGAGTGAAATCATGTGGTATTTTGTCTTTCTCTGACTTATTTTGCTTAGCATAATACCCTCTAGTTTCACCTACATTGTTCCAAGTGGCAAGATATCTTTTTTATGGCTGAGTAATATTCCACTGTATGTTTATGTCACTTTTTCTTTATCCATTCACTTTCAATGGACATTTGGGCTATTTCAATATTTTGGCTATCGTGGACATTGCTGCTATAAACATCGGGGTGCATGTGCTCCTCTGAATTATTATGATTGTATCCTTTGGGTAAATACCCAAAAATTGCTGGGTCATAAGGTAGTTCTATTTTTAACTTTCTGAGGTACCTCCATACTGTTTTCCAGAGTGACTGCGCGAGTTTGCATTCCTACCAAAGTGTAAGAGCATTCCACTTTCTCTGCATCCTCACCAACATCTGTTGTTAATTTTAGCAATTCTGACAAGGTGTGAGGTGGTGTCTCACTGTGGTTTCGATTTGTATTTCCTCAGTGAGGAGCAATGATGAGCATCTTTTCATGTATCTGTTGGCCATTTGTATGTCTTTGGAGAAATACCTATATTCTATCAATAAGGATGGTAGTTCTTATTTTTCTGCAATTAACTGTGGAGCTAAGAGAAGCACTCACAGTTTAAATAAGGTGAGGTATGAGAGAAATCTTAGAAGGAGAAAACAGGACTAAAGAATAGGATCATGGGGCCTGGAAGGTTCATAGTTCTGTAAGATTGTCTACAGAAAGAAAGAACCAATTGTCATTTTTAACATTTTCTAACATTAAGTTGGGAATTATTTCTTTTTATTTTCTTCAATTAATCTTTTCTTTTTAAATATTTTGCTGCCACATTACATACAATAATTTTTATATTTTTAACTAATATCTGAAACTTAATAGTGATACAATCCAAGTTCAGGGGAAAGTAGATAAAATTTCACTGAAAATGGATTTAGTTAAATAGTGAAGTAAAATATCCACAAGTGATCACAGGGAGCTATATCATATTTTCATCTTCCAAAGCATAGAACTGAGTTAAAATCCCATTAAAAATTTCAATGACACTGGAAAAAAACAATTCTCTATGAATATAAAATGTCATGTCTGGTAAGATTGCAAATTTGATTCTCTGATTGAATAGATTAAGAGTGAAAAAGCCAAATGAAATAAGTGTTTGTAAAGAAATTTTGTTTCATTTGCTTTGTCCTGTAAGATAGTCAATACTTCAAATGAGTATAAAAGTCAAATTGTCACTGTGTTCAATATCCTAAAGGCTATGTAACAATACAGGCTTAAGGAGTGTCTTCATGAGGCAATAATTCATCCATTACACACACACACACACACACACACACACACATACACTCACGTAATTTAAATAGAAATAATATTAACTATCTTTTTATCCCCCTAACAGAGAAATGTGGATATTAATGAAACAGTGTTTAATACATTTAACAAGAATGTTAGTCTGTTCAATATTTCTCTCAATTAACTTTAGATATAATTATATTCAAGCAACCACAAAAAGGGAGAACAATCAAATATAAAATTTTGAACTGAACCTTAATACAAAAAGTAAAAACATGTCTACATATTAGCAATGTCTACTTGGGATCCTAGGGTAACAAAGAGCTACTTTGGCTTTCAGAATAAGTAAGTTTACTGACACAAGATGATGTCTTCCATATCACAGAAGAGGGCAATTAAATATCTCAAGCCCAGGTCACAGAGGTAAACAGTCACAAACCCTCCCACTACGTTCTAGAACAATACTCAGATGAAACTGGGCATATTTCTCTTCTACCATGAGTTTGCTTAATGTCAACAAACTACTGAAAATTTTTTAAATATCTCAAAACATAAACTTAGACTATCATATTTAGAATATCATATCACATATCTAAGGGATAGATATTTATATTAAAAGTGTAAAGAAATGTACTCAATGTTAAGAAATATGAATCTTAGAAAACTGATATTTGAAAATGAAAAAACAGAAAACTGATTAAATAATAATTTGTGAGATGCACACTGTATTTAAAATTTTTAAGTTTCCAATATAAAGAATAGCCAAGGGGCTCCTGGGTGGCTCTGTCAGTTAAGCATCTGACTCTTGATTTCAGCTCAGGTCATGATCTCAGTGTCGTAAGATCAAGCCCTGTAATGGACTCCACACTGGACATAGAGCCTGCTTAAGATTCTCTCTCTCCCTTTCTTTCTCCCTCTCCCTCTATCCTTCCCCCACCACTGGTTCACTTACTGTCTCAAAAAAAAAAAAAAAAAAAAGATTAGCCAAAATATGAACTGTAGAAATGCTGCCCAGAATATATTCTTAAAGACGATGCTCTAATGAGTGCATAAGAGTTATTGACAAATAGTTTATTTTACCACTTTTAACAACTAGTTGTTAAATGCTGTCCTTTGCTTTCAAGTGCATTGTGCCATCAGGACATTTCTCTTCACCCCCCCACGAAAGATCAAGAAAGTTATCAAAATACCACTTCCAAATAGACCCAGAGCTATTCTAGGAATTCTGACCAATTTTCTGCTTATCTTTACAACTGAGTGAAGTTAGACTACACAGACAAATACCCACTTAGTCTGTTTGTTGTTGTTGTTGTTGTTGTTGTTGTTGTTTTTAAATACCAGTTTAGATTGGAAATGACAAAAAAAGTTTAGTACAAATTCAGTTTCAGGCATAGATAGAAAATAAGGACAAATGTCTTCTTTGTGGCTAAAAATTTAATAGCATTAAGTAGTTCTTTCAATTTATCAGAATACTCCCTACACCAGGAAGGAAGTGTAGTTGACTATTATACCAATGGTTCTTTTGATTTCTTATTTGTTTTCTGTCCTAAGTAAGTTACAGTAGGGCCATAGCACTCAAAGGATATTTGTGCATAACAGCTTGGAATACTTAGATGGAGAAAATTATCTACAACTCCTGGATGCCCTCTTTGATGATTATCTTACTTTAGGTACAAGAAGACACCCCAGAATATGTATTTTAAATCTTTCTAGATGCTTTGGTAGAAGTTAGATTTTAGAACTTCCATTTTATAATTTTTAAAAAAATATTTCAGGTTTTGGGGTACCTGGGGGACTCAGTGGGTTAAAGCCTCTGCCTTCAGTCATGATCTCAGGGTCCTGGAATCGAGCCCCACATCAGGCTCTCTGCTCAGCAGGGAGCCTGCTTCCCCCTCTCTCTCTGCCTGTATCTCTGCCTACTTGTGATCTCTCTCTGTCAAATAAGTAAATAAAATCTTTTAAAATAAATAAATAAATATTTCAAATTTTTATTTAAATTCTAGTTAGTTAACATATAGCATAATATTAGTTTCAGGAGTAGTATTTAGTGATTCCTTACTTGTACATAACACCCAGTGCTCATCACAAGTGATGACCTTATTAACCATCATCCATCTCGCCCACTCCTGCACCCACCCCCCACCAGTAACCCTCAGTTGTTCTCTATAGTTAAGAGTCTCTTATGGTTTACCTCCCATTTTTTTTTCTTTCCCCTGTGTTCATCTGTTTTCTTCCTTAAATTCCACCAATGAGTGAAATCATATGGTATTTGTCTTTCTTTGACTGACTTATTTCACTTAATTAGCTTAATACACTACTCTATCCATGTCATTGCAAATGGCAAAATTTCATTCTTTTTGATGGCTGAGTAACACTCCATCATGTACACCACTTCTTCCTTCTCCATTCTTCAGTTGATGGACATTCAGGCTTCTTCCATAATTTGATTATTGTTGAAAATGCTGCTATAAATATCAGGGTGCTTGTGCCCCTTCAAATCAGTATTTTTGTATCCTTTGGGTAAATACCTACTAGTGTAATTGCTGAATCATAAGACAATTCTATTTTTAACTTTTTGAGGAACTTCTGTACTGTTTTCTAGAGTGACCACACCAGTTTGCATTCCCATCAACAGTGTAAGAGGGTTCCCCTTTCTCTGCATCCTCACCAACATCTGTTGTTTCTTGTGTTGTTATTTTTAGCCATTCTGACAAGGTGTGAGGTGATATCTCATTGTGGTTTTGATTTGTATTTCCCTGAAGATGAGCTATTTTAAGCATCTTTTCCTGTGTCTATTAGTCATCTGTATGTCCTTTGTGCAAAAATGTCTAAAATCTAAAGATTTTAGAATCTTTAGAGTCATATAAGATTGTTTTGTGAAAATCCTGGTCCCTTGAATTTTTTTTAACTACTCAAAACCATGCAAGTAAAGATGAAGTTTTTTAGGTGAGTAAAGACAGATTAACTTTGTATACTGGACGATAAATTCTGTATTGATTCTTGAGCATGTTGAAGTTACTTGCCTGTCACCTGAGAGAAAAATCGGTTTTCCACTTTCCAGGTGATTTAGCATTTGAAAATGTCTAAGGCTTTGAGAAGAGTTACTGAAAAGAATGATATTTCTATGTCATGCCTAATCCTCTCTCTACATAATAATGTACACTGGTCAGTAGATGAAAACTCCAAGAACATAGTAGGTTGTCTATCTACTCACAAATGTTTTAAAGCAATTTGACACTGCAACTCTGGATGTCTCATATAATTTTTCCATAAATTTCACATTATTTGTGAAGAAAATTCATGCACTAAAAAAATTCTCAAATAGTAAGATAACTGAACATTTTAAATTTTTATTAAATATATATTTATTATTTATAATATATAAAATATTATATATTATAATATTAATGAACTCTAGAAATTCTTATGGCACCATTTCTTCTTTTTTTAAAGATTTTATTTATTTGAGAGAGCATGAGTGAGAGTGAGAGGAAGAAGGGGAGAGAGAAAGCCAGTGGGAGAGGCAGAAGCAGGCTCTGCACTGAGCAGGGAACCCAATGTAGGTCTCTGTTCCAGGACCCTGGGATCATGACCTGAATCAAAGGCAGCCACTTACCTAACTGAGCCAGCCAGGTGCCCCTGTATAAGAATTCTTACAGGAGACAAGACTTTTTCTAGTATTTCACCACTTTGCTTACAAAATAGAAAATAAATACATGATAACCCTTATATTAGTAACCAAAGTACTGTATTTGTTTCTCTTGTAAGTCATCTCTTTATTTAGTATTCATTCAACAAGGCTTACTATCTACCATGAGCTAATAATGGACTTGAATATGAGTAAGATACCATGGCTGCATTAAGGGGCTTAAATTTAACTATTCCACACAGGGGTTATGTGCACATTTTGACAACAACCCAGGTATTCAGATTCTACAATAGAAGTCTATATGTTATGTTCTGGGGTTAAGAAAGATAATGACTATTACTATAAGGGTAGATGGGGAATATGAAAGGATTTACAGAGAGAATATGTGAGCTGGCATATGAAGTGAATAATATAGCTTGTAGTGAAAAGCATGGGTTCAAATACAAGCTTCACTACCTGATTGCGATGTACATAGGCAAGGTATTTAGCCATGCTAGACCTTAATTTCCTTCTCTGTAAAATGGAAATATAAAAATGTTTTCCTCACAGGGTAGTTTTGAAGATTCAATGAGAAAAATTCATGTAAAGGGCTTATTAGAATGACAGAAAATTAGAAGCATTCAGTAAATCTTGATTTTTAACATGAATAGGAATTCTCCAAATCACCAAGAAAGAAAAATCCACATGATGGAAATGGTAAAGAGAAAATGAAAGTATAATTTGAAGAAAAAGTGGTGACACTGAGTTAGAAATGGTTGTTGAGGAATTGATAGATAATACAGCCCAGTGCCTAGAATACAATATATGCTTAATAAATGTTAATTATTTATTATTGTCAGGTTTGAATCAGTGGTAGAGGTCAGGTTTGAGTCGGTGATGGAATAGGGGAGCCAGGCAAGTTTTAATCCAGGCAAGCTTTAATGGAAGTGCTCTCGGGCAAGGTTCCTTGGTCCCGGGTTAGGACAGGGCCAAGGAAGTCACAATGAGGGGTAGGGCTGAGGGGTTTTTAATTAGGTGCCTTAGGGTGTGGAGGGTTTGCTGGTATCTGATTGGCTGCGGTTTATGTATATGAGGGATACAAAATACACCAATCAGTTGTCAGCTCATTATACAGAAAAGGGAATGCAAAGTTGACCAGTCAGATTGTTCGTCATCCTTGTGGGGTGATCTGGAAAGTCTCTGAGACAGCAAGCCCCATGATGGGAAATTCTGAGCCACCATCTTGTGAAACTTAATGGCCATCCTGTCCACTCTCCGCATCCCTGGGCCCGCCAGCCTAACAATTAAAATCATTATTATTCTTTCAATAAAATTTCTCCTCAGTGACATTTTAGGACCAACATGTTTGGGTTAATTCTTCATCCTTTTCCCTTCTTAACTCATTTTTAGTCCAACTTCTGATTTATGTGTCTATTTCAATATTTATTAATTCAACCCACAAAATTCCTAACATTCCCACTCTAGCTAAATAGGAGAGACTGCTGCTTATTTATTTATCAATTAAAGTTTTAGCTTTGCTCTAGTCTGCTCCATCTAGAGATAAGACTTGTTGAGATATCCCACATTAAATTTCTGCTCCTATCTGAAAGCTCCCCATTCAGAGAGAGCCCTAGCTTCATCAGACTGTCCCAAAAATCACCCTACCAAGCTTAAATTCTTAAGTCATACCTTACATCTTACTGAAATACCCCACTGTTGCCCCTGGAGTGCATTCTCATTAAATGCAATGAGTAATAAACCCAACTTCCGTAACTATAGGTGAGTGCCTGATAGTCTTTGGCTAGAGAGCATTGATAACAAATAGAAAATATGGTGGACATGAAGTAAACATATTTCAGCTTGGTAAGGCTTTCGGATCAAACCTGCGTTCAGGTCAGTATTTTTAAGAACATGTGAGACATATTTCTGGGTATATTTACACTACCCCATGAAGTCCTCTGGTTGGTATTTGGCACTACGCTTTATTGGTTTAAGACTTTATACACGACATGTATTTTATTGTCAAATAATACTACTACTTTTTCAGTGAATGGCAACAAAAAGAAAGTGAATTTTCTAAGTGTTGTCATATGTTGAAAACAAAGCCAAATGTCCCAGTGAAAGGAGCTAAAACCTGAGGCTTAAGGAAGTTGACTGAATGTGTATGTGTAAACCTTAGAGCTATAGCCACAGGATTTCTGAGTCTTGTATACTGATTAAGGATATCCATCTCTGAATCCTAGTCTACGAAATCTAAAGAATGAAGGATAAAACAAAAGATAAGAGTGAGTGACAAAAAGAAAAGACAACCTTGGAGTAGAGAAAGAATCAACATGCCAAATCACTATTTTTTCTTCCTGATCTCCTGTTCACTTTAAATTGAGTGTGTCCATTTCCTTGTCATACCTCCATTCTTTTTTCTTTCACTCTTTTTCACACAATATGGAACTTTAAACACCATAACTGCAAAGCAACTTTCTAGTTCCTGCTACTGAATCTGGTCATCTCTCATGACATCTAACAGCATACAAGGGAAAGCTCCATATTTTAAGACATAAATGGAATTAAGCTTGTAAGATGATACTGATGATCATACAAAGCATACACTTGGAAAGAATATTGCAACCTATAAAATGTTACTGTGTTTTTTGTGTGTTGTTTTAAAAAGTGAGATATTGTTAAAACTAAAATTACGAAATGCCTATTACTTATATGTAAAGTAAAATTTCCCATACTGTCCAAATATGGTCTTACAAGTAAATTTTTTTTTCAGCTTGGTGAAAATAAATGAAAAATTAACTATTATGTCCCTGATGTCTGAAACAGTTTAGCAACTTTACCAATATGGCTTTTGGGCAAATTCCCCCAGTGATTCTATGATTAACATAAATGCTGCATATAGGCAAATTTTGCCTTAACTTGCAGATTACATTTACTAATTTCACATAGACTCTTCATCTTAAAATCAACCTGCCGATGTTTTCTCATTTCTAATCAAGTATTCAAAACTAATCAGCTCTCTGAAGCATCATGTTTAGTGACATGACAGTAATGTGTCTGCCATAACCAATCAGGTGAAACATCACTGTAAGGCATGTTTCAAAGATAGGATTTTAAAAATTAATGAGCAAAGGGAGTAAAACATGTACATTTCCAACCTTTCTTTTCTTTGAAGGCTCTAAAGAGGACAGATATGAAAACTCAGTTTTCTTCAAAGGCAGTTATTTAAATTTCAAATGTACTGTTTTACATTGCTAAATTTTAGATAAAATTAAGTACCATGTAGTCATGTATCGATGTCTTTAAAAGTAAAAAATATTCCTTCTGTAATCTATTCTTTTTATTTCAGCTCCCTCTAACCCTCTATGTATTATTTTATAACATTCAATACTCTTCATCCCATCAACATCTCCAAATCTGTTATCCTTCTCAGACTTTATCTCATTGGAAGCATATGAGTATATATTAATATAGCCATCAACAACATATTTTTTACTATTTAGCATGATATTTTGTTCTCTGTCATTTTATTATTAACCTACTTGCATATTTACATTTGAAGTTTATTTTTTTGTAGGCAGCACACAGTTATGAGTACTTTTTGTCCAATCTAACAAGCTCTGTCCTTTGATCTTTGTTTAAACCATTCACACTTAGCCTGATTATTGATATGGCTAAGTATATATCTAATATCCTGCTACATGTTTTCTATTGACTCCTGTTTTATTGTTCCATTTTTCCCTTTTTGTCTGGTTTGTCTTGCACTATCTTTTTTTATTATTTTTATTTACCTCCCATGTTGGGTTACCAGCTAAAACTGTGTGTGTTTTATTTTATTGGTTGCCTCTAAATTAACATTATCCATTTTTAATGTACCACAATCTATCTTTAAGTGAAATTAACCATTGCATGCATAAGAATATTAAAACAGTATACTCTATACTATTTTTTCATTATATTTCTCCATTTCTACTTTATGTTCTATTGTTGCCATACCTTCTACTTTTATATATCTATAAGCCTGAAATCCATTATTATTTTAAGTTGCCAATCATCTCTTAATGAGATTTAAATGAAAAGGAAAAAGCCTTTATCCATCCAAATAATTACCATTTCTACTGATCATCATCCTTTGTATTTTGATCCAGACTTCCATGTGGCATCATTTTCCTTCTTCCTGAAGAACTTCATTAAATATTTTAATGTGGATATGCTGCTGATAAATTCTTTCAACTTTTGTATGTTAAAAAGAGTATTTCACTTTCCTTTATAAAGACATGTGTGCTTGGCATAAATTCTTTGAAGACTATATGTTTTAGTACTTTAAATATGTGGATCCTTCGTCTCTCATCTTACATCGTTTTGTCTATAATCAGTTATCATCCTTATCTTTGTTCCTTAGATCAGAATATAACTTTTTCTCCGCTTGTTTTAAGATCTCCTTTTAATCACTGGATTAAGTAATTTAATTAAGACCTGGTATTATTTTTTTCATGTTTTATAAATTTGGAAATTTTTAACCATTGCTTCTTCAAATTGTTTTTCTGTCCCTTTCTTTCAGATACTTCATTTAAACCTATATTAAACTGAGTAAGTTTCATCCACTTCTCACTGATGCTTCTTAATTGTTTGTTACTGTCTTTACTCCCATGTTTTACTGTAGATGATTTCTATTACAAGGACATCAAATTCAGTATTTTCTTCAGTATCTAATCTGACTTTAATCTCATCTAGTGTATTTTTCACCACACACTTGTAGATTTTGTCTCTGAATTTTTTATTTGAATTTTACGTCTTATTTATATCAACATGTCTTCTTGAACATTTGAAATGCAGTCATAATCATGGTTTTAATGCCATTTTCTGCTAATTCTAAAATAGGCATCAGTTCTAGTTATATTTTGATTGACTGTCTTTTTTTTTAAAGATTTTATTTATTTATTTGACAGAGAGAGATCACAAGTAGAGAGAGAGGAGGAAGCAGGCTCCCCAGTGAGCAGAGAGCCCGATGCAGGGCTCAACCCCAGGATCCTGAGATCATGACCTGAGCCAAAGGCAGAGGCTTTAACCCACTAAGCCACCCAGGTGCCCCTGATTGATTTTCTTTTATCTCCACTATGGAGTACATTTTTCCTGCTTCTTTATGTGCCTTGTCAATTTTTTTCAACTGTAAGACATTGTGAATTTTCTCTTATTGCGTACTGGATAGTTTTATTCTCCAACAAATATTCTTTAGTGTTATTCTGGGACACAATTATTTGGAAATTGTTTACTCTGTGTCTTGCTTTTAAGTGGGAGAGTAAAGAAAGCAGTGCTCAGGCTAGAGGTAATTCCGCATAACTGAGGCAAGACACTTTTGCATGTTCTACCCAAATCCTTATGAAACTTGAAGTTTTTCAGTCTGTCTGGTGTGAAGAGGTATATTCTCAGTTCTGGAGAGTGTTGAGCATCTCTGCAGATGGGGAGCTATCTGCAGATTTCCAGAATTCTCTGTGTAGCTCTTTCCTACCCAATATTCTGTCTTGTGAACTGGAGTCACTTTATTCTTCCCAAATTCCCATCTCCAAATCTTCAACTCGCTGGCTTCCACCCTGTTTTCTCCTCCCCCTTAAGAGAAAACTCTTAAGGCCATAATCTGGGCAATCTGGGTTCCCCTCATCTGTTTCCCATCCTTGCAGGATCACTTAAATATGAGAGAATAAAACAGTTGTTTCTCCCTGTGCTTCTCTAGAAATGGAAGTCCCAGCAATCATTTATGCAGATACTGATAAAGTAATTTCAAAATTTTACAGAAGTCCCAACAGGTTTAAATAGCTTAAAGTTTCAGGGGGAAAAAACATGCTAGGAGGGTCTATACTACTTTCTTCAAGTTTTCTTTAAAGCTACCTGAGTAAAGAGTATTTTTATTTGCATTAGAAAAAAATAATAGACCAGAGTAGGTTATCCAGCTACAGATAGACCTAAACATATATAGTCAATTGGTTTTTTACACAGGTGCCAAGGTAATATAATCGGGAAGGATTATGTTCTTAATAAATGATGTTAGAAGACACTTTAACTAGATATCCATATGAAAAACAACATTTTGAACTTTTACTACACACAAACACAAAAACACAAAAATTATCTGAAAAGATATCATAGACAAAAACATAAAAAGCATCAAACTTCCCAGAAAAAATATCCAATGGAAGTAATATTCACAACCTTGGCATAAGCAAAGATTTCTCACAACTCAAAAAGAATACAATTATTATTTTTTTAAAAATGACAAATTGAATTTTAAAAAATAAAAATATCTCTTTTTAAAGACCCTATTAAAGAAATGAAAAGGAGGCGCCTTGTGGCTCAGCCGTTTTTGTCTAACTCTTGATTTCAGTTCAGGTCATGATCTCGGGGTCCTGAAACAAAGCTTGGTGTTGGGCTCTATGCTGAGCATGGAGCCTGCTTGAGATTCTCTCTCTCTCTTTCTCTCTCCCCGCCCATTCCCCTGCTCTTTCTCTAAAAAAATTAAAAATTAATTTTAAAAAGATGAGAAGAGGGGGGTGCCTAGATGGCACAGTCGGTTGGGAGTCCAACTCTTGGTTTTGGCTCAGGTTGTGATCTCAGCGTTGTGAGATCAATCCTTGTATGGGGCTGTACGCACAGTGTGGAGTCTGCTTAAGATTCTCTCTTCTTCTCCCTCTGTTTCTCCCACTCATGTTCTCTCTCTCTAAAATAAATAAATAAATCTTCAAAAAAATGAGAAGACAATAACAGCCTAGGGGAAAATATTTACAATGCATATCGTTGGCAAAGTAGTTGTACCACAAACATATAAATATCTCCTTTGTTAGTCATCAGAGAAAATCAAATTAAAATCAAAAGGATATGCCACTTTATACCTACTAATTTTTAAAATTGACAATGCCAACGATGTGGAGTAATTGCAGCATACACATTTTCCTGTTGGAAATATAAAATATAATCAATTTCAAAAATTATTTGGCAGTTTCTTATAACTCAGATATGAGTTATGATTCACTGTTATTTATTTAGCAAGAGAGAAATGAAACATATGTTCACAGAAGGCTAGTGTAAGAATGTTAATAACAGCTTTATTCATAATAGAGAAAATTGGAAACAATCCATGTACTCATCAACATGTGAATGCTAACAAATAGGGATATATTTATAAATTAAAATATTACTTAATGATACAAATAAACTATTGATATAAGAAAAAAGGTTAACCACAAAAATAGTATATAACTGAAAGAAGCAAAATGCAAAAATGTACATATATCTATGAAAAAAAATTTTTTTAAGATTTGTTACAGAGCAAGGGAACATGAGCAGGAGGGGCAGAGGAAGAGGGAGATCGAGTCTCAAGCAGACTCCATGCTGAGTGGAGAACCGGACATGGGGCTCAGTCTCACAATGCTGAGATCAGGACCTGAGCCAAAACCAAGAGTCAGACAAAACCGATTGTACCGCTGAGGCACCTCACATATGAAACATTTAAGTGACAGTAATAGAAATCAGTGGGTTTTTTGCAGTAGAGGACTGACTGCAAGTACTCATGAAGGAACTTTCTGGGATCATGTCAATATTCAACTTACTGATTTGGGTGACAATTACATGAATAACTGTCAAAATTTCTCAAACTAATACTAAAAACTTAAGCACATCATTTTATCTAAATAATGCCAAAAAATAGTTAATTAAAAATATTTAGTTGCAAAGTTTTCACTGTAAATTTGTACTCTGGTTGTTACTATTGTTGATATTTAGTAGATACATGGTTTTTAATTAACGTTAATCTTTGAAACATCTTAAAGAACAAATATAGCATCTTAAAGGGCTAGACATATTTAAAACTCTTATATGCCATATACTGTAGGTAAATATCAATAGCAGAGCATTTTCAAATCATCTACAAGTAAAAAATATAAAAATGACACATCAAAAAAATCACCATTCAAAGGCATTATTTCCAAGGACTTTGATTTACAATCCATATTTGACTGTTTGACATCTATTGTCACTTTTCTTAGATCCACTCTTTTCAAGTAGTGTTCAGGCAGAATTTTGGATTGCCCATATTTTGAGGTCATTCTCAGTGAATCCAAAGATGTTTATATCTCTCATAGTGTTTAGGAAAATGAAGCATTCTTTTGGAGAGATGACTAAAACCGGTGCTAATTTTACACTAGTATGTTCCCCTTTGAGATGAAACATTTGTCATATGATGTACTGTTTACTCCGAATGTGAGAAGGATGAAATATTATTTACTTTTAACTTTACTTTTTAACAATAAAACCTAGATGCCTACCTCAATATTTAGAGATACAACAATCGTCACTGAGATTCCTGGAACCCTGGGGTATAACCTGTCTTTTGAGCTTATTGGCCAACTTGCTCATCACCTTTACAGAATGGTGACTGACTTCCTCCTGAATCCACAAGGTGGGGTGGAGTGGGGTGGGGTGGAGGTGGTGGGGGTGGGGGAGAAGTCATGCTTCTAGATTTATCTCATAAATACTATGACACTGTTAGCCTAAAAACCTAAAAAACCAGGAACAGATTCAAAACCATTCTAAAGATATTTAGCAAAATTTCAGGGTCATTAACTCCTTATGGTATAGTTTTTTAGACCTATGTTTGGTTTTTCAACTCTGGGTTTAACCGAACACCTGGTAGTTTTGCTTTGTTCCCTGCCCCCAACCCCCAATCATAATGCCTTATGGTAAAATTGCAATCAAGCTGAAATTTAGGTCAACTATCGACGAATATGTAATATGTTAGTGGCTTATGAAAATAGCAATAATGAGTATCTGAAATCTATCATCACCTTAAACAATAAATATGAACTTGTTTTATTGTAGAATCAATATTTTATTTTTTTAAACTCTCCAGTGCTGCTGGTACAGATCCGAATGCACAGACTCTCTTAACGCTTTTTGATTTAGGCACTTACAGATAGACTGCAAAACTGGCCCCAAATGTTCACTTTCTGTGCCTCTTCTGCCACCGCTATGTAACTTTTAGTGTTCTGCCATTCTGATCCTAGGCGCAGCTCTGTGAACTCCTTTAGATAGTGGGGTGTCAATAAATGTCCATACAGAGGTTTAGAAAATGCTTACACATTTGCTTGCCTTCTTACGCTCTCGTGTGTTTGCCACATTCCTGTGAATAGGCCAGGAATAGCCAAAACAGATACTGGTTTAGCCCAGATGAAAATAAATTAGGGAGCAAAGCAGACTATTCTGGTCACCCCAGCAACCTAGATCAAACAATATCCAATCAACCTCCAGAATTTTGATCAAATCCATCCTGGATCAGCAGAAGCATCTTCCCACTCCCCTCAGCTGACTCCAAATGTGCAATTAATCAATGGTTATTGTTCTATGCTGATAAGGTTTATAGGGGCTGGTTACTCAGCATTAGTGCAGCAATTAATTACTCATACAGGTGCAAAGACATTCAGGTATATTTTTTATTTTGGTAGGAATAGAAAAAAAGAGAGCTTTTCTAATAGAAAAGATTTAAAAAAACTCTTATTTTGAGATGTTTATATGCATTTAAAAGATCTTCTATTAATCTACACTTAGAGTATTTCCTGAAGTGTCAACAACATAGGGACTATTGAAAATGGTGAGGAGCCTGAAATATTTCAGATAAGATTGATTGAAAAACAAAGGAATAGCAATCTAGCGAAGGATAAAACTCAGAGAGTAGCCAGAAGGTATATAGTTTTCCAGAAATAGACTTTTGTAGAAAATAATGTATGTTTCCTCTGTTGCTCCAGAGAGAATATAGGCAAACCTGTACAAGTGTATATCAGGAAGATAGCTTTCAGATGACACAAGTGCTAAATATTTTGAACTCTAAAAACAAAATGTTCTCAGAAATTGAATATAAGGAAGTGCTTGCCCAAATCAGGAATAGTAATCCAGGTCCAGTTTTGTTTTGTTCATTTGTTTTTATAAGCAATGAGGTAGAAATATCAGAATACAGAAAGACTAAGAGAGAATTCAGTGACTAAAAAACTATGATGCAAACTTCAAATACCACCATACTGTATCAGCTGTAGATGACCAGGTAGATTGTGGTTTTGCCTCAAATAAAACATCAGCTTTCAAGGAAAGAAAGCTGTTTTGATTTTTAAAATTTTCTTATATGGGACAGAAATGATTGGTAGCAATAATGTCCAATTCCAGTTGCCTTATCTCTTTCAAGATGTATTCAAAAATAATTAATAACAAAAATAAAAATTAGCTAGTAAAATTTTTGAACATTTTTTTCTAGGAATTGGTAATATTTGCAAAGTGCCATTTGCTGTAATAGAAAATGTATTTCTGAAGAAAGTACACATGGATGATGATGTTATTTACTGGATAACTGGAATTAACAGTCATAGCTTCTTTCATATTTTTCCTTGAGATCAAAAAAAAATTACAAAATGAATTTTAAGAAACTATAGGACTATAAAAGGTAATTTGACCAGAGGTATTCTAGAACCCTGACTAAAAATGCGTTAGGAATATTTTTTAAATTATTCATGCAGGTAAGAAGTGGGATTGAGACCATCCCTAAGATTTTAATTTTTCTTACTTTAAAAATAAGTTCGAATCAAATACATAAACATCATATTTCACTTTCTAAGGAATACTAGAGGACAATGTACTTATTTAACCTATTAACCATGGTAAAAACTGCAAATATGAATCTTACTTAATCTCCTAGTGAGACTACTTGGGCTTCTTTATAAACGAGGCTTAGTCATAAAGATTTGGTTGTAATGAAAAGCATTTTAAAGATGTATTTGTGTGGGTGAATAAAAAAGGAGGTGATTAAGATCAAAATGTGGTAGCCAGGAGAGAGGGAGGATAAATCTCTACTTAAACTGGCAGTTCTAACTCTTAGGAAACATGTGTTTCAAATGAATGCCTCTAGTAGTGGCAACCTTAATGTACTAAAGTTTCCACTTAGCTCTATTTTAACATGTTCATGATAAGTAAGAATATTCAACTTACTTCCTATGCTGTTCTTACTTTGCTTTCAAGTTTTCTCAGGTTTTGGGAGCATATTAAATATCTCTTTCTTTCTTAAAACGTAATTCCGGATCTCAAAAATTTCAGGAGACAGCTTCACCTATGTGTCTTGAGTTCCGGTCTAGAATAAAACCACTGTATGTGATGGTAGATACAGAAAGGCCTTGTTGATATCTTCAAATACCTTGGGAAAGAAAAGGCAGTAAACTCTCCCTTAGACTACTAGTACAGAGGTACTAAGGCAGTACCTTAGTACAGAGGTATTGATGACAAGCCAGTGACTCAAGTGGATTTGGAAATCATGTTAAAGAAATGCAGTTGAGGGGAACCTGAGTGGCTCAGTGGGTTGGACCCTCTGCCTTTGGCTCGGGTCATAATCTCAGGGTCCTGGGATTGAGCCTCACATCGGGCTCTCTGCTCGGGGGGGCGGGGGGGGGGGAGCCTGCTTCCCCTCTCTCTCTGCCTGCATCTCTGCCTACTTGTGATCTCACTTTCTCTGTGAAATAAATGAATAAAATCTAAAAAAAAAAGAAATGCAAGTGAGCATCACCAAAAGCACAAGACAGATGATGGATCTACTGACAAAGGCCAATACAAAGAGGGGCTAATGACTAACATTCATGGTTGGGTAATTTTATTTCTCACAAAATGCTACTACAGAATGAGCATGGATATAGTCCTTCATGAAATTGCACAATGTCATGAAAGCTACAGGGACACAGCCTCTACAACAGGAAAAAAAAAAAAAAAGTAAAGAGGAAAAAGTCAGAATTTGACTATGTTTGTTTCTAAATTAGACAATATTATCAGTGGATTTTCTTAGAAGGTATTAGAAATTTATTTTTGCCAATAAGTGGAATGGGGCCCAAGGCAGAGATTAAGCTTGGTTTCCGAAAACTTTAAAAAGCAATATTTTTTGTATTACTGAGTTTGTGGGTCATAAAAATGTTCAAATGCTTTTTTAGTGTTGTGTTTTTTATTTAACACAGTTCTAAAAGTTATATACCCATTTCTAGAAAATAATAAATATTTAGTATGATATGCCCTTAGTATATTGGCTAGTGATATGAAAAATGATAAAAATTCATTGCCTCCTATTTCTTGATTTCTAAAATGTTCTTCATAGTGTCAACACTATTAACTATAATTGAAGTAAAGTGCAATAATCACTCCAAATCCCTCCTTCCAATTTATCATTCTTTTACTTTTTAGTGCCTCTCGTATCCTCTACTTATAACAGGGAGAGAAGGAAATAAAAATGAAATTATTAAAGTTCAACAAGATTAAACAAAATGGAAGCACGCATCATGGGGGAATGGATAGGGTTACAAAAATTAAGAATTTTACCCATATGATGAAAAGAGTTGGATGGCTCACTGTATAGAAAGACCTCTATCAAAATATCTTAAAATAATAAGGTGATTTATTATTTCACAAAACAGTAAGTACTAAGATAGAGCAGCTCTAGGGATGGTTAATGGGACAATATATTGTCAAGGATGCAGGTTCACTCTTTCTCCCTGTCGCCCTCAGCATTTTGGCTTAGTTATCTCATATTCAGATGCTCACTGCAGCCACTGAATGCAATGGCAATCCTCTCACCAATGGAAATCTTTGCCTACAGCCTTTCATAAATTGTGACACTATTTTTGCCTAAACAAACCACAAAAAGAAAAAAAGGGAATTGAATTTCCACAAGTGGGGTAGGGTGAGCAGTGGTAGGGAGTCATATGAGTGGACATGTTTGGGTGAAGGGTAACAGTGTTCCTTTCTTTGAACTTGAGAGTAATAGAACCTACTGTGTGTTCTGTATACACAAATACAAGTAACACTTACTCTATGTTTAAAGATTCTTTGGAGTGGAATAGCAATATTGTTTAAAGTAGAAATGTGTTAAGGATGGGGTGCCTGGGTTGCTCAGGCAGTTAAGTGTCTGCCTTCGGCTCAGGTTGTATTCCCAGAATCCTGGAATTGAGTCCTGCATAGGGCTCCCTGCTCTACAGGGAGTCTGCTTCTCCCTCCGCCCCACCTCCCAATCATTTTCTCAATCTCTCTCCTCTCTCTAATAAATAAATAAAATCTTAAAAAAAAAAAAGGAATGTGTTAAAGAACAAACAGAACTAGCAATTCTAGATTTGGATTGTCAGATGAGAACCGAAAAGCACATTACATTCTCTCCGGAAAGTATGGTGATAACAATTACTTCATGAAGCTATAGGAAAATGAATATATAGCTGTTTTCAACTGCTGCTCTGCTAACAACCCGACAAAATTAGAGTTACAAGAAAAAATTCACTATCAGGATTTACATAAAAGAAGAACAAATAGATATTAGTGTATTAATATAAGCTTGTTAACATACTTTCTAAACTGAATGATTAGAAGCCATTCACTAAACCACTGAAAAACTGAAAAACAAAACAAGCAAAAAAAACAAACAAAAAAACACCTCATTGAAAGACTCATGCACTTAGTGTGTCCATACTGCATTATGAAAAGAGACTATAATTTTGCATTAATTTACTTAGTTTAAGGCAAATGAATTGCTTTGTATAGGGATATCTGTTAGGACCAGTTTAGCTAAAGCGACTCCATTTTTTGCCCAGCCAGCCATAACATCATCAATCATACTGTTGTTTATTAACTTCCATCCAGGAACTACCTGGTATCAGTTCCGGGTATTGGTTCCTAGTATCAGGGACCAGAAAACAAGAGCAAGCCAGGCCAGGTGGAGACATCCAATCAGTAAAAAACACATATGTAACTTTTCTGTTTCTAATCAATAAAGATCAAATTGGCCTTTGCCAGGTATGTGACTACAGTCAGTTTGTAGTCTGTGGCTTTTCCCTATAAAAACTAGCCTGTGAGATTGGCCGGGGTCCTTCTCTCAATAGAGATGGCCCTGACCAGTCAGCACAATTCTCGATGCTTGGTGCAGAATAAAGCTTTGCTTGACCTTCGCTTTGTATCAGACTCGTTCCTTTGATCACAGACCCTAACGATATCTATAGATGAGGAGATAATTAATACAGAATTGATATGTTGACTATTGTCTTAGAAATTACCACATTCTAAACTGAAATCTCCAAGCTTTTGTTTTAACACATGGCAGAACAAAGTGGTGAAAAAAATTGGAAGATGAATTATTAAAAAAAAAGTCAGTTATCACTCTATTGGCATTTTTGTCACCTAAAAAACAGTATTTGATTTTATAAACAACAAGGGGTGACTGGGGGCTCAGTCAGTTGAGCACCCGACTCTTGGTTTAGGCTTCTGTCATGATCTCATGGGCCATGGGACTGAGTCCTGTTTCAGTCTCCACACTCAGTAAGGAGTCTGCTTGAGATTCTCTCCTTCTGCCTCTCTTCCCACTTGTTCTCTCTCACACTCTCTCTCTAAAAAATATAAATAAATCTTCATTTATTTGTTGTATTTATTGTTGTTTCATTCAAATAAAACAACAATAACAGAAAAGTCAGCTCCACCACAGAAATAACATGCAGAATACTTAAGGAAAAAAAAAGTTCCCTTACTTAATATTTTTTCCATGATTCCCAGGTAGAATCTAATTGCATTTAAAGCCTATTAGCAAAGGTTATGTTGTATACTCCACTGCAGCATTCCTGAATAGGTAGGCAGGAGACATAATTCCAGTGACTCTTAAACAGCAGGAAAATAAATTAACTTAGTATGTTGGAGAATCTCTGTTAAATTAGACCATAATTATGAAATATATGTTATAATATTTTTATTTGCCTATAAGTGGGAAAATGCTTTCATTGGAAATTATTATTTAAAGCTAATAAATTCTATTATAATACAGAAGCAAACTCCTTTATAAGAGAGGGCAGGAGGCACAAACATTTAAGCAAAGGTATGAGTTTCAACTGTTAGGGGACACTTCAATTTTAAAAATTCCTAGATCTGCTTCATTATTCTCTGAGACTAAAAGAAAAAAAAAAACAAAACCTGTAACTCCAAACAAAAAATACCACTTTTTATCCCAAGGTGGATAAAAAGAAGATATAACTTTAAAAATATGTAGTAGAGCTACTTAGAAAGATTTCCAGTGAACCCTGAGTTTTTTTAAATGACTAATTTTGAAAATGCATACATGTGATCAAAGACTACTACAAACAACTCGCATGGATTTATAAAAATGGCAAGTATCAATAACAGCATAAAATGTCAAAGAGAGAAAAATTTATTTTTCTTCATTATGTAAATATCAAAAATTCTAAGACTGTTCTGGACCACTTTTTGGGAAGTGGTAGAAAAGTACTATAAGGCGGCAAAGAAAAGACACAACAACTCACTGTGGTTACAGAGAAAATGCCAACTGCTGAGTTTGTAAGTTATGAAAACAGGAGACATCTCATGATGGAATTGGGGCTCTTAGTGATTAGAGAATTCACTGTCACCAAACATGTTCAATAATTGAACAGCCAATGACAGTATCAAGTACAATGTGAATTATTAAGCTTGGGGGATTTTGAATTTCTTTCCAATGTAGAGACAGTAGCATGACTGTTGACCTGGGTTTTTTGAAACAATGGGAGTGCTATAATCTGCAAAGAGAGCCATTTCCAACTCCCAGACCAATACACATAATGCCGATTATTCTCTATCTTCAATTAGGAAATTATCAAAATTAAAGGTGTTTCCTAAAGTAATTTGAGATCCTGAAAGTGTCGTTTGCTAAACATTAGCAAGAAAAATATCTATTGATCACTAAGAATCATATATTTTACAGGAGTACAAATGACAGAATGACAATATGCCCGAAAATTATGATAGAGAACCTGAAATTGCGTATTTCTTTTGAATAATAAGTGGCCTATAGGTAGATTCACATTCTTTTATAGATTGGAACTTGTTATTCTAGGAATACTGCTCATTTTAAGTGGAAGGAGAATATTCACAAAATTTTCAAGTGCTTTTCAAGTGGCACTACCGTTCTGCATTGAAAGAGTAGGTATGATAACATCACGAAGGTATAGACACGGTGATAGACTTACTTTTCCTATTAACAAGAACAGTAATGGACTTCAAGAAACTGACATAGAAAAAGGAATAGACTGAATCTATAAAATGGTTCTGAAATAACATTTTCCCAGTAGTTTATGGAAGTTCCACCCAATCAACAAACCACGAGCGCCTACCTTCCGCAGAGTATAAAATCACACCAGTCTCTTTTTCCACAGAATTCTAGGGCTCCAGATCCTAAAAAAAACACTGGCATATCAGATCCACTTTAACCTATATTCAAAAGCAGAACAGTATTTGGATTTTTGAGACACATAACTACTGCCAGCTGTTATTTACACTGTTCCCTATTTACACTTTTCCCTTCACAGAGTAGCTGTTCTGTTTAAATTAGAATCCTCTGCAAAGTTTCCCTTTCTGCTCTATAGATAATTCTGGCAAGCACTATCAGGACCACACCTGGCTAATTATTGTAAACACACAGGATCTTTTCAGTCATAATTTCATTTCATATGTTCATGCTTTTCGAAAGCACGTAGTTTGCTGGCCTGCCATCATCCTGTTCTTTCTCATTTAATCCCATTTCCTTACTCCATATTGCTTTTTTTTTTTCTTTTCCATGATATCCAAGGTTTCCAGAGGTATAACTGGGAAAAAAGCTGTCTTCTATTTCTGAATTTGGCAGGAAGTTAGAGAATGTATAGCTTACCCCTGGTTACAGACATTTTCTTTTGATGTTGTTATTTTCAGCGGAACTGTAATGTTGCTGAGGGCAGGAGTTAGGTTTTGTGCATCACTGCATGCTAGAAATTATCATAGCACCCGCCCTACGGTATGGCAGCAATGCATATTTGTTGATTAAAAAGACTGATGAAAAAAAATTAAAAATAAAAAAATAAAAGGACAGATGAACAGCCAAATAAGTGAATTGAATACTAAATAACTAGATAAAATGAAAATAATGGAAGTAGGTAACCTTTACTACTTTTTAACATTTCTTATTAAACGATGTCTTAGTGGTTTCTGAATCTGACTCTATCCTAAGAGTAACTTATATTTTGTCATGCCTAGCATTCCCAGGAGGAAATAACAAAACCTGTGGTGTTTTTATTTTTTATTTGGTCAACGTGTCATAATATTTATATAGGCCATCCTCCACTCGACACAGAAATTATCTGTACTTCAGTTCTCCCCTTTTCGTATCTTTACACTGTATCACCTAACAACTTATAAAGACAGGAAATACAGCATAATAAAATTAATATATCTTGCCCATGTCTTTTTAAAAAGCATTTATTGAATGCCTATTCTGTGTAGGAACTGCTCTAGGACCTAACATCTCATTTAGTCCTCAGACAGCAACAGTTCTCAAAACTCTTCCAACAAGGTCTTAAGACCTGTCTACACTCGTCAAAATTTTTGAAATAACAAAATTATTTGTTTATGGGAATTGTATCAGTATTTGCCATATTTGAAATTAAAACTGATAAATACTTAAAATGTTTATTAATTCCTTTAAAATAACAATAAACTCATTACAAATAAATGTAACTTAATAAAAAGACCATTTTTTAATAAAATAGTCTTAACAGTGACATTAGTTTACATTTTTTACAACAACTACTTACAGCTGCTTCTACTTTCAGTCTGTTGTGATGTTACTTGTCATAGAGCCATTGGAAAATTCCACTGTACATTTGTGAGAGAATAGGAGGTAAAAGGGCAAATAATGGCTTAGTATTATGATGAAAAGCATTTTGACCTCAAGGACTCATGAAATTGTCTCTAAAATCTGCCAAGTTTTCCAAACCTTGTTTTGAGAATCTTTGCCCTAAAATTACCTTTGGAGTAGACATTACCACATTTAACCTGTGAGGAGATTGAACCTCAGTGAGATTAAATGACCTGTCAAAGAGAACAAAGTGATGGATACAGAACTAACCCCCAGTCTCCTGATTCCAGGACTCAGTTATTAAGCCCAGTCCCCACACCACCCCCCCCGCGACACTTTTAACCACAACTTTCATTTCTGTTGGTGATAGAGAACTACATTTTCAGTGGTTAAATCTCCCACAACTCTATTTAACATCTTGGCACCAAGTTAACTGCATATGTTCAAGAAAACTGAAAACTCACGAACAAATTCTGTTGAAGATACCACTGGAAGTTACCACTAACACCTGATTAGCAAAAAGCTCTTCTACTGATATTATGATAGTAAAGGAATAGAGCCCAGGACACCAAGGAATAAACAGAAAAATATGGGCAATACATAAGGAAAAAAATAATAATTTCTGGAGAGACACTGACAAAATTTTATCCACTTGAAATTTGAAGTCCCAATAGCCAGGTAAGGCTACTTTGAAAGAGAAGATTGATTCCAGGAGAGCAGAAGAGATTTACTTCATATTTAGTCATTGATAAGGAACAGAGAAATCCCCAAATGATGAAAAACTTGGCAGTACATAAAATGGAAGGTTCTCAGTGTCACTTGCCAAGCACTAAATTAATGATATTTTATGTTAATTAATGTATTAATATAAATCTATGGTAAGAAAACCTGTCTCTGAGCTGTATTTAATTATTCTCAAAAGTGCTGTAAAGAACATTGATATGCAAACTCAGCAATATTCCTTGAAACTAATTACCCAGGGACATTTTTCTAAGAATGTAGTGACACAGACAGATATTATATAGTTGCATGTGTCAAAATTTTCTTTAAATTTTTAAAGCTGAATTATTCAAATGAATGAAAGATCAGCTTTTTAAAAAAGGTTATTTTTCCAATAAGTAATAATACCTACAATATGTAATCATTTTATGTTGGGGTGTGGTAATGATGTTAAATACTGAAAAAAATATCATATGCTAGACACTGTACCCCATCTTCTACATGGATGAGTATATTTAATTCTCACAACCCATTTATGAGGATGGTATCTTATAGATAAAGTGTAAACAGCTCAGAAAAGTTAAGTAACTTGCCTGGTATCCCTCAGGTAATAAACAATAAGGTTAAGATGTGAACCTACAAAAGTTTATGTTTTTATGTCAGGCTTTACTAATTTGATGACACTGAAGCAGAAGAGTCATCTATTTAAGTTCCTATTTAGACCCCAGAACCTGTGTGCCCACAAACTCCCTGCGTGGAGCTGTCATTCTTTCTTGGTGGAAATGGCTGAATTTTTATTTTCAGATTTTGATATACTACTTTTTCCAGGAGATTTAGATTTTTTGGAAAATCTAAAAATCAAAGTTTTTTCAAAAGCCTAGGCAAGCATATGTATATGTGTGTTTTACCCTTTAAAAAAAAAAGGGAGGAGAGGGCAAGAACCTACAGAAAAAAGTGCAGAATACCTTTGATGTCTGGCATTTAAAAAAAAAAGTTTAAATTTAACACCAAGAAACCTAGTTTTTCCCCTCCTCCTCCACATCTTCTCCTCTTCTGTTTCTTCAATAGAAATCCAGTTACCTAACCTAGATGTTTGACCATTGGCAAGTCACACTTCTAGCTCATCTGTAAAATAATTAGGTTAAACTAGATAATAATAATAATAATAATAATAATAATGATCAAGATGATAAGAAAGCTAACAGTTCTGAAGTATGGAACAAGTGCCAGTTACACACTCTATTTTTCCTTTTTTTAAAGAGTAAAGATTTATTTGTTTGTTTATTTGTTTTTTAAGTAATCTCTACCCCCAACATGAAGCCTGAACTCACAAGTCTGAATCAAGAGTCCCCTGCTCTACTGCCTAAGCCAGCCGGGCACCGATACACACTATGTCTTTCTAAGTGTTCATATGTAATAACTAATTCTCACAGTAATCCTGTGAAAGAGATCATTATGATATACAAGCTATGAATGAAAAAAGTAAGGGACAGAGAGGTTAAGAAACTTGTCAGCACCAAACAGTAAGTGGCAGAGCCAGGGTCAGAATCAGCCTGCTGATTCCAGGATACATTATTTTAATGACTATGAAATATTGATTAAACCAACTCTCTATTCTACTTATAAAATAAAAATTTGGGCTACACTTTTGTGTAGATTATATCTTTCCCTTCTAAAAGATTCTCTAATTTTTCCATCTAAGAAAATGAATTAAAAAATTGAATAATGTACCTTAATAACCATTGAAATTACAGCATACTATAACAATGGTATGCATTTTTAATATTTTACTGAGATATCTAACATTTATAATTTGAGAGGAAAATGAATGCATGGAAAAAACACAATAGAATATCATAGTCATAGACAGGGAACATATAAACAGCAATGTCTGGCAAACCTACATTTTTGTTATAAATTTTCATTAGAATGAAAATGTAAGCTTTGGTTTGATAACATGAATCAATACTAATGCTTTATCTCTGGTTCCCAGACACACCAGGGGAGTTGTCCTAGGACACTAGAATCCACTCTTATTGATCTCAGAATAGAGTGGTTCTTCAGGAATGGGTACAACTAAAGAATTAAAAATGTATTTGTCCTGTACAAAAATACAAGTAACTAAATAATCATAAATCAAAACTGGTCTTGGGAGGGGGAGGCAGTAGCCATGCAGGAAAATAAATGTTATATACAGAACAAAGCCCAGAAACAGAAATTAAAAGTCACTTGATTTTGTTTGCCTTTATAATCGTCTTCCTATTGCAATTACATAAAAATTCCACCAGATGGCAGAATAAAAATAAACCCCTACTTCTCCACTACATTTTTTACTACCATAACATTTACACTTTCAAATATACATTTGCAAAATTGAGCTCTGATTGGTCCATGACCAATTTCTATTTACCTTTTTTTTCTTTCTTTGGTTTCTTTACTTGCTTGTTTGCTTTTAATTTGTTTAGGTGTTCTGAGTAATATTTCTATCCCCAGTGGTTTTGTCTCTAAAATATTAATCAAGTATCATTTCATTACAGTGAAGGGTCCACAGGTGACTTCAAACAAAAGCATAGCTTAATTTTTGATATGGGATTGTATTCTGCATTATAGATAAATATATATTACTATAAACATAAAGTATATCTAGTAGAATTCAAAATCTCTTTGTATATCTGTCATTAATTTATCTTTCCTGACTTTGATCTTAATATAGGAATATATATTCTTAATAGCACATTAATGTATCGATCAGACCAGTGTTTCTTATACACCATTACATATAGTCCTCCTTTTATCTATAATACATAAAAAACTATATATTAATTGCAAAATGACTATTTTAAAAAAACTGCATTTGCTTTGTAGAAGTTTTTGAATTGGGTCCCATTACATAGCAGGTCTCCATTGCAATTTAAATAAAATTGATATTTTTCAGTTATTGAACTGTAATATATCAGAGTCACAGTTACTTGTTAAAATGAGACACATCTCTTTTTGGTTTATGATTTTAAAATATTTATAATGTATTGTACTTTCTCATAAAGATAATACATTTTTCAAAACAGAAAAAGGGAAATGAAGAAAAAAGTTATATAAAATCCCATCTGCCTATAGACACCCTTACTTTCAATTTCTAATTCATACTGAAATTGTTGGTGTTCATTTCTGAGTCCTCAACATGATGATAGCCATCATATTTTAAAGTGATGTCCTGCCATTGCCTCATATTTATTTAGTAGAAATTCTTTTAATATGACCAGTTTTTATGATTCTTTCACATTTAAAGTACTAACATTAGTATGTTCTACTTTGGTTGATATTACATTTCGGTTTCTTATAATAGCAGCAAAAGATAGTAAGAGTCTCTCAGAGGTTAAGGGAGAGCTCAGAGCACTTGTAATTTTTAAGCTTCTATGATGTTATTTGTAGATAACATCCAAAGCATAAATTTAGATTCCTTCATAATGTCATGACAATCTGTAGCCCTCCACTCACAAATGGAGCAAATGAGTTGTAAGCCTTTGTCCTCAGTGTTCAATTTGACTACATGTACTTTATATTCAGTGTGGTTTCACTGACTACGGTTAAGGACACGTACAGTGGCCATGCAATAAATCGTATGCCAATTAACCTTACGGTCTTAATTCTGCCTTCTCAGCCACTTTATTTTAAGCAACTGAGCAAAACAGGCCTGATTTGAGTAGCCTTTTATAAGTTGAAACAACTGAAAAGGTTCACAGAGACAAGTATGAACCAGATACAAGGCATAGACATACCTCATTTCATTGTGCTTTACTTTGTCAGGGCTTCACAGATACCGTGGTGCCATTTTCCCAAAAGTATATGTATTTCCTCACTTTTTGTATCTGTGTCATGTTTTGGTAATCCTCACAATATTTCAAAATTTTTCATTATTACTATGGTATGGTGATCAATGATCTTTGATGTTACTATTGCCATTGTTTTGGGGCACCGCAAACCATGCCCATATAACAGTGAACTTAATTGACAAATGTTGTACATGGTGTGACTGCTTCTCCGACTGGTCGTCCCCCCTGTCTCTCTCCCTCTCCCTGGGTCTCCTTATTCCCTGAAACACAACAATATTGAAATTAGGCCAACTAATAACCCTACAGTGCCCTGTAAGTGATCTAGGGAAAGCTAGAAATTATTACCTTTAGTGGAGAGAGCATGCCAAAAGTCAAGACAGGCTGAAAAGTAAGTCTCTCATGCCCAACAGCCTCCTTGTGAATGCAAAGGAAAAGTTCTTAAAAAAAAAATTATAAGTGCTCTCTGGTGAATACATAAGTGATAAGAAAGTAAGACAGTCTTACCACAAATATGAAGAAAGCTTCAGTGGTCTGGATAGAAGATCAAGCCAGCCACAACATTCCCTTAAGCAAAAGTTAATTCAGAGCAAGGCCCTAACTGTCTTCAATTATATGAAGGCTGGGTAAGGAGGCAGAAGAAAACTTTGAAGCTAGCAGAGGTTGGTTCAGGAGGTTTAAGGAAAGAAGCCATCTCTATAATAGAAAAGAGCAAGGTGAAGCATCAAATGCTAACATAGAAGCTGCAGCAAATCCTCCAAAAGATCTAGCTAAGATCTTTAATGAAGGTGGCTACACTAAATAACCTATTTTCAATGTAGTCTTATATTGAAAAGAGATGTCATCTAGTACTTTCGTAGCTAGAGAGGAGAAGTTCGTGCCTGGCTTCAAAACATCGAAGGACAGACCGACTCTTTTGCTAGAGGTTAATGCAGCTGGTGATTTTAATTAAAGCCATGTTCATTTATCATTCTGAAAATCCTAGGGCTCTTGAGAATTATGCTCAATCTACTCTGCCTGCGCCCTAGAAATGGAACAAGAAAGGCTGGATGACAGCGCATCTCCTTACAACATGGCTAAGTATTTTAAGGCCACTACTGAGATCTGCTCAGAAAAAAAGATTCCTTTCAAAATATTACCGCTTTTATTGACAATGTACCTAGTTGCCCAGGAGCTCTGATGGAGATGCACAACAAGATTAATGTTGTTTCCATGCCTGATAACTCAATATCCATTCTGCAGCCCATGGCTCAAGGTGTCATTTTGACCTTCAAGTCTTATTATTTAAGAAATTTCATAAGGCTACAACTGCCATAGTGATTTCTCTGATGGATCTGGGCAAGGCAAGTTAAAAACCTTCTGGGAAGAATTCACCATTCTAGATGCCATTAAGAACATGTATGATTCATGGGAAATGGTCAAAATGTTATCATCAACAGGAGTTTGGAAGAAAGCTGATCCTAACCCTCATGAATGACTTTGATGGGTTCAGGACTTCAGTGGAGGAAGCAGCTGCAGATGTGGGAGAAACAGCAAGAGAACTAGAATTAGAAGCAGAGCCTGAGGATGTGACTAAATTGTTGCCATCGCATTATAAAATCAGGAACAGATAAGGACTTTTCTTCTTTTGAACGGAGCAAAGGGAGTGGTTTCTTGAGACAGAATCTACTCCTGGTGAAGATGATGCGAAGATTGCCAAAAAATGACAACAAAGGATTGAGATACAATATTACATAAACTTATTTGATAAAGCAGCAGCAGGGTTTGAGATGAACTCCAATTCTGAAAGAAGTTCTTCTGTGAGTAAAATGCTATCAAACAGCATCTCATGCTAAAGAGAAATTATTTGTGAAAGGAAGAGTCAACCAATGCAGCAAACTTCATCACTTTCTTATTTTAAGAAATTGCTACAATGAACCTAAGCTTCAGTGAACACCACCCTGGTCAGTGAGCAGCCATCAATATTCAGGCAAGATCAGCTACCAGCAAAAAACATTAAGACTCACTGAAAGTCCAGATGATGATTATCATTTTTTTTAGCAATAAAATATTTTTAATTAAAGTATGTACATTGTTGTTTAAACATAATGCTATTACATATTTAATAGACTACTGTATAGTGTAAACATAACTTTTATTTGTATTGAGAAACCAAAAAATTCATTTGACTCACTTTATTATGGTGGTCTGGAACCAAACACACAACACCTTAGAGGTATGCCTGTATATGTAATAAGAACATACTTACTCTTCAATAATATGTATATACATAGTATATATGCATATACTATGTATATGTGTGAATATATGTACATGTATATATGTGTATACGTATGTATATACATATGTATATATGTATACACATGTATATGCTTAGGTTAGACAACATTCTATATTCACGTGATAATGAAACAAGATTGTCTTGCTACAAACACACCTCCAAAATGCTACGTTTGATATTTTACTGAACTTACTTTTGTCAGATTTTTATAAGAATAAGCTATTTATTCATGATTGCTGCAAAAAATTGGTACAACATAAAATATAAGGAAAGACAAAATAAAAAAGCACATGCCTAGTGCATGTAATCCTCTCATCTGTTTTCTTCAGAACCTTTTTATGCATTTATATAACTTCAGTTACTTTTAAATACAAACTATACACACACACATACACACACACACGCACACTATTTTGAGCTATTTTTTACACCTTACAGGTAGTAACAACAATACCTTCATATTCTTACATATCTTAGATATGAATAATACTAGAAGTTAGATGTAAGTTGTGAATGTATATGTAACTTAATTTCATATATATTTCACATATATACCTACACATCTATGAAATGTATATATATCTGCATACATGAAATGTACATGAGATATATAGATATTTCCAGGTTTTTAAAATTATTAATATTTAGATTACATCAATAATATTGTTATAATAAATAGTGAAATTAATATTCTTATAAAATTATTTTTTAAAAAAATTGTTTTGTACTTACAAAAATATCTATAAGACACCATACTAAAAAACTGCTGACACATACAGTACAATGCTAATTACTCATGGCATTTGTTTTCATGATTTGAAGCTGTCTTCTAAGAGGCTACACTCTGAGGGTAATTCTTTGCCCACACACGGCTTATAAGGCTTGGATATTATAAGCCACACAACAGGTTTGAGGCCATTTTTCTGGGACAGTTTGTGTAACCCTTCTTCCTTAATAACAGGCTTATTATACCTAATTGAATGATACATGCACTTAAATGTGACATCTCTGTCATGGTCATGGTTACAAATTTGATTTGTCCAGTTACATCTTGTTGGGAAAGAGAACAGATTCTTACTGAACATATGTAAACACCTACATTACCATCAAAAGTAAAGTAACTCAACAAAGGTACTTTGTATAACATTTGTCTTAGCCTCCCTTCTCCCAAAAAAGGAAAGCCTGAGACATAGACCTATGTCCATATCTACAATATTATGCTGTGTACAGATAGACCTCAATATTTAACTTAGTTTTGTTAAGAACATTGATGGACATTGGGGAGTGTGTGTGCTATGGTGAGTGCTGTGAATTGTGTAAGACTGATGAATCATGGACCTGTATCTCTGAAACAAATAATACGTTATATGTTAATAGAAAAAAAAATTTTTTTGAAATGAACATTGTATATTCAGATCAATTTTTTCTAAACCCTTTTATCATTTATAAATTTTCTTTAATTTGTAGCTTAATTATTCTATGTATGTATATTAGATATCCACATATAAGTAGGTGAATAATATATTAATCTTAATACACAAGACAATATCTATACTGTTTGGAATTCATCATATTAAATGTCTAACATTCTGCTTAATACATAGACAAAATTGTGCCCACTATTTTGATATGACCTAACCTAGTGTACTTTCAACCCTAGTATGGTACTATTCTCAGACCCCTGCTCTGTGCCCTAGACCTCAGGACACCCCCTCAGCCCCATTTTGAAGTGCCTGCCACCCTCTGCCTGGGCTCAGCAGACAAGACAACCCGCGGTCAGATCTGCTCCTGCACAGGATCCAGTCTGTTTTCCCCCATACAAGCACTCTCATACCCTCTACTCCATGCATGGATTCCAGGTCCCTGGAACGTGATTTTACGCTGTTCTCTCTAAGCCTGTGGCTTGGCCCAGGCGTAGATTCCCTACCATAGCCCAGTGCAGCATTTCTGTCATAGAAGCACACAAGACTAGGCCACCAGAAGGGTGATGACCCTGATGATAATGGTGTTTGGGATAATTCTCACTAACATGCGACATGGTACAAGTTCATTATTCCGGGAGACACACAGTCCACTGTCAAATCTTGACGTCAAGCCACATACACAGGTCTACTTGTCAGTGTTCCCACTCTGATGCCAATGGCAGCAAGGGTATCAGGAGATGTGTTTTACCCTGTGTGTCCAACCTGCTCATTTCCATGGCACTCAGATTAGTCATTCCATCCCCTCTGTGGCTCTCTTCCACATGTCAAGTTGTCATCCAGAGTTGGCTGCACCCATTTCTAGCAAGGACTTAGGGACTTCCAAGATCGCTGTTCTGCAATGCCACGGGTTCTTCCAATTGATGTCCTCTTTGGTCTTTATTCAAATAATAATGCTGTGCTCTCCAAGGTTGGTCTTAAGCCAAACCTGAGGAGGGATAATCATTCTTTGCATGAATGGTACTATTCTTGTTCCACCCACGGCCCCTTGCCTGACTCTCTCAAGGGCAGTAGCCTGCAGAAGGTAGGCGTGTGTGTACAGTCGGTATTGAAAAAGACCACATTCTGGTAATACAACAATTATAGCCTAAAGGGGTCAAGTTAAGTCATGATTGAATAATATGCCAATCTACATTTATACTATAAAATTTTGAATAATAAATTTAACATGACCAGAAAACAAAATCAATTCACATTTTCCTGCATTCTCTAGGCAAGTGTTGCATTTGTGGTTATTATTAATGAAGCACAATGACAATCAGAGAGTTATTGGAAGGCAGAGTTAATGGGAGGCACAATGGATGATGGATGATGCAACATCATGAGTAATGATGGAACCAGGTTTAAGTAAATGGTATTGGAGAACTGTGGAGACGAGATCTATGTTATTTCACTACAAAGTTTCCCAGGAGTCACTGCTTTGTAAGTAACAACTGTACTGCTATCGTTTTCATTTGATGGGAGATAGGAAATTAG
The DNA here is from genome assembly GCA_028646535.1 of Procyon lotor. Lineage (NCBI taxonomy): Eukaryota > Metazoa > Chordata > Mammalia > Carnivora > Procyonidae > Procyon > Procyon lotor. The sequence goes on from CM053605.1 coordinate 41,773,522, forward strand.
CTAGGAATGCACAATTAATAAAGAACATGAAGAGATGATTTCTGGATCTGAAGAGGAAGAGATGGTACCTGAACAATCTGAAAAATCTTCAACCCCCACAATCAGGAAATATTTCAATTCATTTTCTCTGTTAGTCTAAGTCTTTGTTGATAAATTACAATATATTATACCTCACAAAGGACAAGAATTTTGTAATTCATTTTTTAATTAAATTGTTTGTATGGTTAAGAGACTCAACAAAACATTTATACCCAGAGCCCACGCCTCTTAGCAGTAACCCTTCCAGATCAACAAACTACACATCACTTTTATATTTCTTACAGTAAAAAAAATAAATCTGTGTATGAACATCACTGTATTAGTTATCTGTTGCTACATAGTAAATTGCCCCAAAATTTAGCAGCTTCAAACAACAAATACTTAAATATTTATTAGGAGTGGGCCCCTCCATACAGCTCCTCATGTAATATGTCAGCTGGCTTCCCTAGTCCCATCTTGTTTAATTTTTTTCCTTCCCTATCCTCCATGACCCCGCACCCTGTCTCTCAAATTCCTCATATCGGAGAGATCAAATAATAATTCCCTTTCTCTTATTGACTTATTTTGCTTAGCATAATACCCTCTAGTTCCATCAACATTGTTGCAAATGGCAAGATTTTGGGGTTTTTTTGATGGCTGCATAGTATTCCAGTGTGTGTGTGTGTGTGTGTGTGTGTGTGTGTGTGTGTGTGTGTGTACACCACATCTTCTTTATCCACTCATCTGTTGATGGACATCTAGGTTCTTTCCATAGTTTGGCTATTGTGGACGTTGCTGCTATAAACATTCTGTTGCATATGCCCCTTCAGATCACTACATTTGTATTTTTCAGGTAAATGCCCAATAGTGTGATTGCTGGGTCATAGGGTAGCTCTATTTTCAACTTTTTGAGGAACCTTCATACTGTTTTCCAGAGTGGCTGTACCAGCTTGCATTTCCACCAAGAGCATAAAAGGGTTGCCCTTTCTCTGCATCTTCACCAACACCTGTCATTTCCCGACTGGTTAATTTTAGCCATTCTGACTGGTGTGAGGTAGTATCTCACTGTGGTTTTGATTTGTATTTCCCTGATGCCCAGTGATGTTGAGCACTTTTTCATGTGTCTGTTAGCCATTTGGATGACTTCTTTGCAGAAAAGTCTGTTCATGTCTTCTACTCATTTCTTGATCGGATTATTTGTTCTTTGGGTGTTGAGTTTGGTAAGTTCTTTATAGATTTTGGATACTAGTCCTTGATCTGAAACATCATTTGCAAATATCTTCTCCCATTCTGTCAGTTGTCTTTTGGTTTTGTTGACTGTTTCCTTTGTTGTGCAGAAGCTTTTTATAAAGATTTACTTCTTGAGGGGAAGAAGATCATAGACTGTGTGTACATGCTTTTTTCCAGCCCTAGTGAGGTATAACTGACAAATTAAGAGTATATATACTTAAAGTATATATGTGTTTATTTAATACACATTGTGAAAGTCATATTATAATCAAGTTAATTAACACTTCCATCTCTTCACATAGTTACTGTTTGTGTGTGTGTGTGTGTGTGTGTGTGTGTGTGTGTTTGGTAAGAACACTTAAAAATGTGATATATGTATATCACATCATATATATAATATATGTAATATTATATATATTTCACACACACACACACACACACACATATATATATGTGCCATGGATACATATTTTTTAAAAGTGCTACAATGACTTAAGCATTCCTTACAAGTTACTAGATAATGGTCCATTAACAATACATAAAAATAAGAAAAAATAAGAAGCAAGGGTATATGTATCTTGGCAGCCCAGTGGGTTTTTGATTCTATATTCTCTATAATTTAGGAAATTTTTCAGGCAGCAAACTTTGTATGTTGATAAACTCAATTAACTATCATCTGCAGTTGTGTGCCAATGAAGGATCTTGGAGGTTATGTTTTGATCTTTATGAAAAACATATTTATTATTGACATGATTTTTTTAAAAGATTTTATTTATTTATTTGACAGAGAGAGAGAGATCACAAGTAGACAGAGAGGCAGGCAGAGGGAGAGGGAAGCAGGTTCCCCGCTGAGCAGAAAGCCCAGTGTGGGGCTGGATCCGAGGACCCTGAGATCATGACCTGAGCTGAAGGCAGAGGCTTTAACCCACTGAGCCACCCAGGTGCCCCATTATTGACATGATTTTGCAAAATAATAATTTGTATCTTATCCCTACATTATAGTGAAATAAATATTTTATAGCATTTTCTATTTTAAAAGACAACAAAACTTTAAACATATGTTTTTATACTTGTATTATTTTAAATATTTTTGTAAATGATTACAACTTAATAGAATCATATAACTAATATAAGGAATTAGGGAGTTCAAATTAGGATTTTTATGAAAAATCACCCAAATTTCACACAAATTATGTTACACTAATATATTTTTGCACTCTGATAAAATCAGAAAGACATAAAAATTAGCTAACCAGATTTTCACTTTGATTAGAAATATTACAAATATTATTTAAACCTTAAGTTTTAACATTATCAAAATTCTCAATTTTTTTCTATTAATTTTAATTTCTTTGTTTCTTATGTCATACCCTGAAAGCAATCTTTATCAGTCACTTGATCATTTCTCTGAGCTAATTTTTGTTTCTGATATTTAAAGAGCCAACACTTTTATATCATTTGGAATTTTTTTCTATTTCTGGAATCATGATTTATGTTTTTTAACCTTGATTTATGTGAGTGTTTTTTAGTCAATCAAAACAGGAACTCCAGTTTATCTAATTTATTAATTTTCCCAGAGTTAGGCAAAGGGATATCAATCCCTTTATAAAAAATTTCATATATACAATAGAAGTTTCTTATTAAACTCTCAAAGAATTAGAGAAATTTGGGGATTGCTGCTTTCTATAGGATGTAAGCCATTATTCACTGGGTTGAGCCCAACGTGGAGGTCATATAGTATAGGCATAAAGGTTGTATACAAGGGAACCTCAGTATAAATATTTATATTATTAGATACTGTCCCATTGTTGTCCCTAATTTTTGTTCAAATAGGCTATGGAGCAAGATATGGGCTTAACTTTAATGTTTATTAAGCATCTATTTATTAAAAATTAATGCTAATTGGGGCACCAGGGTGGTTCAGTCAGTTAAGTGTCTTCCTTTGGCTCAGATCATCATCCTGGGGACATGGAATTGAGCCCTTCATTGGCCTCCCTGCTCAGTGGGGAGTCTGGTTCTCCCTCTGCCCCTCCCCCTGCTCATGCTCTCTCTTTTTCTCTCTCTCAAATAAATACATAAAATCTCTTTTTAAAAAATTAGTGTTAAGGGGCACCTTGGGTGGCTCAGTCATTAAGCACCTGCCTTCGGCTCAGGTCATGATCCCAGGGTCTTGAGATCAAGCCCCATGCCAGGCTCCCTGCTTGGCAGGAAGTCTGCTTCTCCCTCTCCCACCCACCCTGCTTGTGTTCCCTCTCTTACTGTGTCTCTCTCTGTCAAATATAAAAATAAAAAAAATAATGTTAATTAATTACTATTAATTAATAAATGTTTATTTGACCACATTTTATCATTCTTAATAAAGCAACTTTTTTGATCAGATCTTTATTTGTCACATTTATTTACTTCTATAGACTTTTCCAGTTCTTTCAGTAGAAAGAGAAAGAAATGTATATTACACTAAGGTAAAAATCTTTGAACAAACCAGCAGTGATCTTTCACAAATATAAAAAATAGAAAAAAGAGAAACCTATAATTATAAAAAACAATATAAAAATATTATTTTGTGAGAAAAGAAGTCTTTTTTTTCACATGTTGAAAACTATCAGACTCAGTTTTACAAACTTAACCAAACGTAAAGGGAGCACATATAACTTTTTCAGCAAAGCTCACCTATTACTTGTTTCAGCTGTGTACACCCAGGTCAGGAAAACACAAAGGGTATCTAAGAGGCATTTGTTATGATTTCCTTGACACAGTGGTTGCTTTCCACTCTAGAGGGCACAAAGCTTTGTTTTTAGGGGTTTTTGTTTGTTGTCCTTAAATGATTTAAGCTCTTAATGATATACAAAAGGTCAAGTAGCAACAAATATGCTATCAAAAGTTAGAAGACTAAATAACCTCTATATTAAAAAGAAAAAGTGACACAAGCAACTTTTTCAACCTCACAACTGGTAACTGGCCACTGGTACTACAAACTTATGTCCTGTAATGTCTTATAACCTAGTGGCAAAGACATGGGCATTTCAAAAGAGAGATGATAGGGGCACCTGGGTGGCTCAGTCCTTAAGCATCTGCCTTCGGCTCAGGTCATGATCCCAGGGTCCTGGGATCAAGCCCCACATTGGGCTCCCTGCTCTGCAGGAAGCCTGCTTCTCCCGCTAACATTCCCTCTGCTTGTGTTCCCTCTCTCGCTGCGTTTCTCTCTGTCAGATAAATAAAATCTTTAAAAAAAAAAAAAGAAAAGAGAAAGAGAGAGAGAGATGATAGAATTACCAAGACAAGAGACTAATGTAAATTACTATACTAAGAAAAATCTCCCCTGTCATTTATTAACTGACAAAGACCAGATAAACAGATCCCTATAATCAAAACCAGGCTCCCAGTGTTTTATCACTAACAGAAGTAATAATTTGGCAACTAGCTACAAAAGAGAATCAAGAAGGAGACATACTCCAGAAATAGAAACAGAATTAGGATCTGAAATAGTAACACAGTCATCAAGAAAGAAACTTCCATCTTGGAATGATGAGATTTATGCCTTCTGGAGCTGGAAAAGGCTGACCTGGGTGTGAGCGGCACATGAGCTAGACAGCTTGGACATTCGCCCACTCAGCACTAGTGGTTAAATCTATCTGAGCATTCTGGTAGAACCTCCATCTTTGGATGGAAAACCCATAGATAAAATCACTAAGATAATAAAAATTATATATAACTGTATATGGTTTGAAAGAGTCCAGATTTCAGAAGAACTGACTCCTTGATGAAAAGGTACAACAGATAATAAAAAAATAAAACCGTAAGTATTATCATTCAGTTCACAGTGGGGGAAAGTAACAGTTTTTTTCACAATATGATCACATTTGCATCTTATCTGTAAGGACAGTCACATAGCTGTAGATGTCAGTATTGCAAAGTCAGAGATAACATTGTTTATGTTAGGTATTTAGCAACTTACAGAAATGGACTCAAATCTGCATTTATTTCGTAACTACTGTTAGATAGGATGTTACATATTTTTAGTTTATCTCAGAATGTGAAATTCCTTTTTTCCCCCATATTACTGCTGTGAAAATAGATAAAGGCAAGCTCATATGAAATGGCATTGGGAAGCCTTGAAGGGGGAGCTCTCATAACTACAACTCACATAAAAAAGCATACTTTGCATTTCCAAAAAAAAGAAGTTTACTTTACTTCTTTACTTTACACACCCTAGCAGGAGGAAGAATTTCTCCTCACCCAACAACAGCCCAGCCAATGAGAACTCAGCAAAAGAGCCCCTCCCAGTCACCTGCTTTCCCCAACAAAAGCAAACCCCTCTCCCATGTTGTCAGGATTTCCCTATGGTTTGTCACAGTTTGCTTATCCTGAGTTGCAATTTGTCTGGTATTCCTGAACTCATTTTGCTGATAAAATAATTGGCTCCTCTGTTTTGAAGGTCAACGTTATGAATATGATGTTCTTAGTTATTAGTTATTTATAGGTATCAAGGCAAGGTTCAGTTTTACTGCCCTGAATCAAACATATATTTAGCAATAAGCCTTAGTGGCTACTTGAGAAAGAAATGCCACAGATTAGGACTTCAAATCTGTTGTATTTTGACCCAAGTACGTGATCTTAGATTTAAAGGCCATAAGTATAACCTACCCATGCAGGATACCTCTCTTGTTTTCTTTAAGCAAACCTAATCATCAGGGTATAAGTTATTAGACATATTAACCAACAAATGCCATGATAAACTATATCACATCCATATTTTATTTTCCTTTTTTTCTGTGAATATTAATATGGTAAAAAAAAAAACACAACTATTTGAGCTTTGTAAAGAGATATCTCATTGATAAAAGTAGAATTATAGCTCAAAATATCTGTTTTTATTTTTTGACTTTATGAATGTTTTTTTTTTCCCCTGGGGCACCTGGGTGGTTCACTCAGTTAAGCATCCTACTCTTGATCTCAGCTCTGATCTTGATCTCAGGGTCGTGAGTTCAAGTTCAGCACTGGGCTCCACACTGGGCATGGAGCTTACTTTAAGAAAATAATTTTTTTTTCCATAAAGGTATCTTTAATGTCTATGCAGTCAATTTGTTAGACTTTCATTTTGTCTTTGGGCAACTTTATGTTCTCAAAACTATTTTCTGAATCATATATTGAATTATATAAATTATATTATATATAATTATTATATATATTTTATATGAATTATATTGAAGCCATATGACTTCTGACATGGTAAAAGTTTTTTTATTATAAATTATTTTTCAACCTGAAAAGTTGCTGTTTGATATTGTCAACTTGGGTATATTCTTTCAGTCAAAACATCTATGATGCTGTATCATAAATGAGAACAAGATATCCTCTTAACATTATGGAATATCTCTGCATAATATTGTCCACAAGAAGCATCGAGTCCCTTCCAAGAAGTACTAGTAATACCTGGTGAACAGGAGACTAATGAATGATTCTTTATGACAACCATTAAATAATCTTGTACATTTTGTGTTTCATCAATTATAAAAAATATTTTTAAAATATTGAACAAAATAAATCATTTTGATAATAATAGCTTCATGTCCTGTCATTTATTTCATGAAAATTCTATTTTTTAATTTTAAAATATATTTTAAATACTTTCTAATTATTTCCCCTGATAACTTTATAATACTATTGCTGTTTAATTAGAGCTATAAAATTTTCTTGAGTTTTTTAAAAAGTTTTTAAAAAGTTAAAAATGTGGGACAAGGTTAAGAAAAATATAAAAGTAATTACATTTTGTTTTTCACAAACAAAAAAAACAAAGGCAAAAACAAAAAACAAAACACCTATCATTATTAACAGATGCTATTAATAGGGGAAATGCTTCATTTAGATTGTTTGGGCCAACCTTTAAAAAAAACAATTTTTTTAAAAGATTTTATTTATTTATTTGACAGAGAAAGAGAGTATAACCAAGGTGAGTGACAGTCAGGGGAGAGGGAGCCTGCTATAGCAGGGAGCCTGATATAGGGCTCAATCCCAGGAACCCGAGATCATGACCTGAGCCAAAGGCAGATGCTTAACTGACTGAGCCACGAGAAGCCCCCCAAAAAACTGATTTTTGAACAAAAATCCTGAAATCACTCTTCAGCTCTAAGAAAAAGTTTGTTGAATGAGAATGTGCAAGCTTTTCACAACATAGTATGCTATAAGTCAATATATATGCCCATAAACTTAAAAATGCTAAATTTTCCCAAAACAGGATAGACTTTGCCTCATACTTGTATTGCCAGCTTTGCAACATGTGGGAAAAAAAAAGTCACAAACAAGACAGGGACTCCTTTCCAACCAACATGCAATATTAGCTCTATAATCATTTTCTGTCAGACACAAACATCCAATGCTATCTTCTCTGAAAAAGACCATTTTATCTGTGATTATCTGCACAAGGCTGAAACGTGTTTTCCCATTGCAACCAGTTCTGGTTGTCCAACACTTCTGCTCATTCAATTCCATCAAATACCTCTATTCCACTTCTCAGCACTATTAGCTATTCATGTCTGCAATAGGACTTAACCGCCAGTGACAGAAATTGTAGGAATGGAGGAACATTTATCCCATCAGATGTTATCAGAAATCGGTTTAGAATTATTGTCTAACCACACTATGCATAGACTTACAAATATCAAATGTCATAAATGTCAAATATCATTAGTATATTTATATACAAATATACAAATATCATAAATTCATTAGTAGATTTTTATAAGGAAACACAGGATAGGAAAATTAGAGTAGAACTACAATTTAAAAAAACTAGTGCATAACAAACAAGGAATAAATAATAGCCATTATAACTTATCCCATTTTAAAGGTAAGGTACAGATTTGAAGCGGAACCAAGAAAACAAAAATAACAATATTGAGATGATTGAGCTAAGTGTCTAAAGCTTGCTTGTTGTAGGAGCAGCAACATCCACACTGCCTGCAAACTAGTTAGAGATGCTGAAGTTCCAGCCCTTGTACAGACACGCTAAATCCAAATCTGCATTTCACTAAATTCCCCGTGTACTTTGTACACATAGGACAGTGTAAGAGGTACTAAGGTAGATTTGAATTTTCTGTGTGTTCTTTCTTTGTAGGGTCATCTTGCTTTGAATAGCTTTAAAACCTCTTATGGTTTTAAAAATTCTACTCTTATGTTCAACCTTATTTTCAAAAATGGAATAAAACCAAAGGTTTCATAACATTTCACTTGTTTTTATTATGCAGTACAGTTATATTTTGTTATCTGATGCATTTGAGACAAAGAGTTTATTAGCTAAGTAGAAAAAATGTAAAAATGATCGATACTCCTAATTTAAATATTTTATTTTAATAAAAAATTATGAATGCATATGCATTTTAACAATCTTTTCATGTAGAATCAAGATCTTTTCTTTGAGTATGGGTCTTTTGACAAGAGTTTTTCCTTTTTCTTACTTAAAATACATACAGAATACAGTGACTATAGGGGCGCCTGGGTGACTCAGCGGGTTAAAGCCTCTGCCTTCGACACAGGTCATGATCTCAGAGTCCTGGGATTGAGCCCTGCATCGGGCTCTCTGCTCAGCAGGGAGCCTGCTTCCTCCTCTCTCTCTGCCTGCCTCTCTGCCTACTTGTGATCTCTCTCTCTGTGTCAAATAAATAAATAAAATCTCAAAAAAAATTGTTAAAAAAAATACAGTGACTATAACTTTTAGTTTTGTTTTTATTATAAGTGGAGAGAGAACTTAAAAATGTATTCAAGTTAATTAACCATGTTGGTAAAAATTTTATAAATTTTTTTCAATTAAAAAATCTTTAACAGTTATTTCACATATACTTGATTCCATTACAAACTTTTTTGATGGAAAATAATATTCAGAAAAGAGGATTTTTCACATTCATACTTCAATCAAATTATATAAATACAAAAATAATTATAATAAACTGATAAGAGGAAACACACCTGACACTTGGTAAGAAATTTATGGGCATACTTCAGAGTAGACTGGGGGCCATAACATTCCAGTGTGGGTAGGAGATTGTATTCCCTGGGAAGCCTAATCTTATGGAAGTTAGCAAGAAGAGAAGTTATTAGAGACTATTCTGGGATCAACTCCCATGGAAGAAAAAGAGAAAGAA
>CM053605.1:41783407-41804497 GCA_028646535.1 Procyon lotor
CCCGATGTGGGACTCGATCCCAGGACCTTGTGATCATGACCTGAGCTGAAGGCAGCTGCTTAACCAACTGAGCCACCCAGGTGTCCCTTCAGGAGTTATTTTTATCAGATTCTGTCAGATTGTAATTTAGACTCATATTATTTATTCAATGAGTAATTTTGAACATCTACTCTGTCAGGAACCTGGTAGAATCTGGGCCAATATGTTCATATTTGGAATCAACCTCTTCTATGTCAAGTACCTGGAAAAGTGTATGTACCATGGAATCTACTTCATAATTATTTGAGTGAATTAAAGACTAAATGAATAGAATCAGTCATTAAAAGAAATACCTGGTCATTTTCCTGTTCAATATTAAAGAACAATAATCTTTAGTAAAAATAGTAAAATACTAAATAGTAAAAAATATATTATTTCTTTTCTTGAGTGCAAACATGCTGGAGCAGCATGCTGGATCAACAGCCTCATTGCTTGCATATTTTATATAATTAGGTTATTCGGAAGGGATATTGCTCAGCTACCTCACTCCATCTACTTTTAGTGGATGTCCACATGAATTCACATAGTTCTGATGGATTCTGTCCAAACATAAGCTACAGTTCTTTGTCAAGGCAGTTGCTTATGCACCATTTCAAATTGGAAGCTAAGTTTTTCAAGATGTCAACACGCTTACTTTACCATCTTTACATTCACCAGAAATTTGCATTCATTCAGTAGCTTCACAACTTGAGTACTTTGTAAAATTATTCTTTGAGAACCTATATTCCAAGGAAGACCTATGCACCTCATATTTAAGGCTGCTACAGACAAGTGGCAAGTATAACTGGACAAACATTGCAGTCTGTCTTTCAACATGCTTCTCACCTGGGGATAGAAGTCTGTCATTTTTGTTGATAAGTGAGTCTTTCAAAACGACTGTCTCTTGAAAGTTAATTGCAAACATATGGAGAGTTGACATTGATTGAAGCTGGTGTGTATATGTCTTCCTAAATTCAAATTCTTAAAATGGAGGGCCCCCTGCCAAGATTATTAGAAGTTAGTTCGAGGATCTAGTTTCTAGAAAACTTTACAGAACATGGCTGTGTAATTCAATTAATGTCTCCTGAATTATTCTAGCTTAGACATTTGACTCATAATTGTACATTACAAACTACATTACAATATTTTGCTCTCAGGCAGAAAGTTATTAAATAAGACATTAGCAGCTTAAAAAATGAATATCTCAGTTTCTCAAAGTGTTCAGTTTTATACAAGTTGGGCATTGCAAGTCTTTGTATCACTGAAAGCCATACAATAATAATATATGAGAATCCACTTTAAGACATCTTTTTAAAAATTTTAAAACATATTCTAAGAATGGAATTTCAATTATATTCTTGTTTTTATGTCCATTGAAAAAGACCGGATTCTTTTTTATTTGTTTGATTTGAGGATGGAGTTTATTGGGCAGTGTGGCAAGGGCCATGTACTTCCTACTTAACTCAGGATCCTCTTCGATTGGATTCAGAATTGACAGACCTTATAGTCAAATTGGTTTATGACTATACTCTATTTGCTCACCCCAAGATACTCTTCTTTAGTTCTAAGGAAAGTGTAGATTGTAGATAAAAAGGAAAGCGATATGACTACTGGTATGCTATGTCCCTCTGTTCCTAAGGTCCATTGTAGCTGTTGGCTTAATGAGACTGGTTACTCCAGTTCTAGCAGAGGAAAAATAACCATGGTATGACAATGATCATGCCATGGAGACTCTTTTCTCTACCCTGTCAACTATCACACACACTTTAAGAACCATAGCGACATCAACTTTGCAGAACTTTTACAAAATTGACATAGTTATTTGGTACAGATAGATTCTTTCTTAAATTCTTTTCCCTTGGGTTTTGATATACCAAGTGTTTTAAAAAATAAAGATAGCTATATAGATGATCTTGCACTCTGTAAAGTAGCCTAGAAAATGTATAGTCACTTTGCCTTTTTAAAAAAATATTTTATTTATTTTTTTGACACAGAGAGAGAGAGAAAGAGATCACAAGTAGTCAGAGAGGCAGGCAGAGGGAGAGGGGGAAGCAGGCTCCCCGCTGAGCAGAGATCCCGATCCAGGGCTATATCCCAGGACCCTGAGATCATGATCTGAGCCGAAGGCAGAGGCTTAACCCACTGAGCCACCCAGGCGCCCCTTGACTTTTCCAGAAAAAAAAACATACATGATGACCTTTAACCATTTTGCAAGTGAATTAACAAAAGAGGATAATTCATTGTTATTTGTATATTTTGCATAAACTGAAAAAAAAAAGGAATGAAAGATCCTTACATAATGTCACACCTAGGAGAATATAAGTTTGGATCCTTAGAGCAGATACTGCTATAGATTTAACCTTGTCATATCCTCATATTTCCAAGAGATCTGCAATCATCAGTCTTTATTATTTTACTACATTGATTGTTTTACAAATTTGTTTATGCTAAAATTTATTGTAATTAGATACAGAGTTTTGACTGGAAATACTATTCTCATTTCAAACGTTGCCCCAATAGGTGGCATATTTTTTTTTTATCAACTTCTCTCATCGCAAAAATCTTTTGCCTTTAGTTGATATAATTACCCAAGTTTTGTTTGTGTCTATACCTAGCGAATGTTCTAAGTCTAATTCCTAATTGATTCTAATATAGACTTATTAATGATTATAATTGATTCATATATAGACTTACTATCTAGTTATTATATTGTAGAAGTATAAAATAATGTTTTGTCTATTTGTCTATATCTATCTCACCTATTACTTATTTAACTAAAATACACAGGACTAAACTATTAGACTCTATTATAGTTAACCTTTCCGTTGTACTTACTATGATCAGTTCTTAGGATGCCAGAAAGTAATCAGTCTTTCTTCTTCCCAATACATAGCATAGATGTCACACATGTTTTTAGAGCCCTATTGACTTTATGGGTTGAGACAGAAGGAAAAAGCTTTAAAAATATGTTTATTATTACTCACTGAAAAGCTGCCTTGTGGGAAACACACACACACATACATGCACACACACACTCACACTCACACTGAACTTGAGACTAGAAGACCATAGGGAACAGGAAGGATCATCTATTCCGCATTTCAGATAAAACTGTCTCTAAACTATCTTTAAGCCATGGTTGTCTCATAGACTTTAAAACTGATGCCACATGAAAACTTACTTTTAGTGTTAGATCTATTCACTTTATAAATTGATAAAGTAGCATGCAAGAAAAACTGTTTCAAGCTCATGGAGAAAATTGCAACATATATGAATTTTTATCTGATATTCAGAATGTAGCTGGGTTCCCTACCCATGAGTTAAGCATGGAGGAATTTAAGAATGTTGGGTGGCATGTGGTTCACAACTCTTTAAAAAGGTACAGATAAGACTTTGATTTCATTTGATTTGTTTTCACTACTTCTAAAGTGGATACATGAATAATAATATTTCTCTGTAAAAGTAATATAAGTTTGCATAAAAGCCAGTGCATTTGAGCTGGACAGCCCCATGGGCAATTTCTTGTAATATATACATCTATATACCTGTGTTGAAATACATGGCATTTCCTTGCAACTTCCAACTATAGAACAACACTGCTATCAGTTTGGGTTCACTGTGAAAAGCTGAAAGAAATATTCAAGGTCACACTTCAGTTGATCTTTATTAAAATATTCCATTTCCTTTTTAACCTACATCAAGAGATGTATGGATGATTATCAAGATAAGAATCATCCCTCAGAAGTCATATGAAGAAACGAGTTGAAAAGCTGCTATTCTTGTAACCACCTTATTGCCAGCAGTTTTATTGAGATGATGTCTGAGGACATGATGTGTTCCTCTTGTGAGGACTAAAAATGATCTGGCAGCCTGGCTTTCACCTAAATGGGGGCTATGGGGGCCATGCCTTTAAACAGTAATATATCATTAATGCTTAATGATAATAGCATCTACTGTGCTGAAAAAAATTGGAAAAATGGAACTATCCAAAATTGTTTAATCCTATGATTAAGCAGAACTTTGTACCCCCCAAGTTCATGCCAATAAACATTAATAGGCTCTCATTAGATTTAAAGCCTATGTTCTGACTAGATTCATTATTTCATAACTGACATTATCGGCTTGTAGCCAGCTAAAATGCTTGAGAACTTTTAAGAAGATTAGAAAAAAATGAGCAATTACATGGTAACAGATCTATTATAAGAACAGAGACAAAAAAAGAGCAGAGCCTGTTTTTCAATTGGGAGATTATTCTAATCTTCAGTTTGAACTTTGGGTTTAAATTTTAAAATAACTTTTCTTGGTATATATATACGTACTCCAGACATTCCACTTTTTGAGTTTTGAATGTAAATACCTAAACAAAACACCCTATACCACAGAGAATTATACAAGTACAGAGGAATGAAGGATTTCAGGTACATCATGCCACAAAACTCTATTGACTATATTTCCTCGTAGGGGGAATTAAATTTGAAAGAGGTGAAGACTAATGGTGAAAGCTGGAGAAAGCTATGAAAAATTGTTCTATGTTTTCAATTTCATCTCATTCTCCACTCTTGGACTATAAAGTGATTTATCCATGTGTTTAAAAAAAAAGGAAAAAAGCCCTCGATTCACATTTACTGATGCCCAGTTGAAGTTTAGGGGCTGCTTTTTCAAATTCCAACCACCAAAAGTAGTCCAGGACGTCAAGCTTTACCAAAATCAAATTCAGCAAATATTTGAGATTCAAAGTTATTTTATGCCTTAAGTTAAATTCTCTTATTAATCATATTACTTATAGAGTATTAAAAATATAGTATTTTATTTTTAAAGCAAAACCCCAAGTTGTTTTTACTTGGAAACACTTTTAGCAACTTTCAAATACACAGTATAGTATTAACTATAGTCATCAATACAGGTAAGTAGTTAAATAGTGGGGACTCTTCTAAAAATTGTTCTGTGTTTACTCATGTTGTGGTGATTTCACGTTGCTCTTGATTTGCTTCTGCTGCAGTTATGCAATAAGAAATAGGGGGGAGGGTTCAGATTGCCATCATAATTTGCATTAACAAAGCAGATGTTTTGAATGACATTGCTTGACATTGGTGTTTAAGTCATTGTTTATCTGTGGAAGACACAAGGTGTAGCCAGGTATGGTAAACATTGATTGCTCTCAGGGGAAAAAATAACTGTCAGTGAAGTTGAAAGGAACAGTGGGAACTCAGAAAGGACAAAGATTCTCTGACAATAATATGGAATAAAACAGAATAATAAAAGCAAAGCCAAAGTGGACAGCTGTTACATATAGGTGGATACAGCTACATTTATAATTTTCTATAGTCCCCAATTAGGAAAATGGTTTCATTTACATTTAGGAAATCCAGCTCCAAAATGATTGTGATTAGAAAGCATTTTCTGAAAGAATGCAAAAGCCTTGAAATGATTCTTATCAGTTGCATTCCTTTTGAACATTCCAAATATCAAATACCACTGCGATGCTTCAATGATGGCATACAATTATATTTAAGCCTCCAGGCACGATGAAAGTGCTGAACGGTTTAATCAAATAGACAGTATTAGAGCATGTTTCTTAGCAATGTCTCCCTTTAAAATCTCTTCTACTTGCACAGATCCCTACTGTGCTGTTTATCTGACTCCTCTCCATCTCTGAAAAACCCAGTGATTTTCCCAGAATGATCTTATTTAGGCTGACACTCTTTGGAGGCTGATTCTGCTCCCAGCAGGATATTGTCAGGAGTGTCTACACAAGTAAGCCTATTGTGACGTTCTCTGGGAAGTTTGTTTTAGATTAACTTTACTTGCTTGATTAAAATAATTTATATTTTCAGTTTCTCAGCCTCTGCTCCCCAGCATCCGACCTAGCTCTTGAAGATGGTAGCCATAATCCCTTCTCTCAAGGTCTCATGCAAGCTTAGGGGCTTGGGAGAAAAAAAAGAAACCATTACCATTTAATGATAATTATTTTTATATAACTTGTGTGTTTGTGATACCCTTCTCATTAATGAAGAAGTTTTTTTTTAAGGTTTAAACACTTTTAGGATCAATATAGTAATTCAGGTTATTTTTGGTAAACTAAAGTATTAAAGGTTTTATGAAAAACATACATGATTGGGACTAAAACAACTTGGATAGTCATGTATTTGCTGAACAGTAGTTCTAATTTGAACATTACTCAGCATTTGATTGACTGTGTCTATGGATATTATGAGATCAGAATACAATGCTATCTATTTACTAAACTTTATAAGATATTTACAACTTTTTACCATGTGTATATCATCATAATAAAAGCAATAAAGAGGACAAAAATAAAAAAATTTTTAAGGAAGGCAACATTTGAAATTATATGGTCGTTCTGACACTTTACCCCATGCAATTTTATGGGAATCAGCATGCAGCCTGTAATTGCATACCCTTAAAATCAAGTATAACAAGAAATAATTGCCACACAAGGTCATTTCTTGTCATGAAGAAGGTTGAGCGAAAAATAACATATTACTTCTGAAGTTTATAGGGGCTAGTCAAAAAATAGGATCCAAAAACATATAGGCAACACAATAAATTAATTAGCAGGTGCCAAAAAGCAGTGTGAATTTTATTCAAATTCATTTTTCTTTGTTTCATAATGAAGTATTATCAAGTAACTAATCAGGACTCAAACTGTTTTTAGTAATTGCCGCCTCGATAATTTTTGTGTAATTCTAGTGGGTCAGCTAATTCTAGGTCATAGTAATCTTAGCAGTGGATTATGGTACTTTGTTATTATTTCATTTACTCAAGACTATAAATGGTTGATTTCATGTAATAAAAAGACTATATGCACTGAGAAAGGACCATGGTGAAGTCATCAGGTTGTACTTCGTTACCTGGAATATTCCCTGATACACAGCCTAGTAGAAATACTCATTTCCTTCTTGATTTTTCAAAAAATATGACTTTGGCAGAGAAGTGAAATTAGAAGACTAAGACAATCTCTAGAGCTCAATTCTAGACTCTGCTTTGGCCAGAATTTTATTTTATTTTAAAAATGGAAATAAAAGGCATTAGAGGAAGGTTTGAAAATATAAATAGATTAATGTGAGAATAGCTTCTCAAACTTCTACTTCACTTTAGCTATATCAATGCTCTGCTAGCTTGATTATAGCTTCAAGTTTTCCCTCCTAACTTGTATTTGTTGCATAAGTAATATAAAAAAGAAATGATATTTTAAACGTTGAATAAATTATTAAAGCTTTCACTCTCTTAACAAGTTAAGTCTTTGCTGCTTCCCCTGTGAACCTTAACATTTCCAAATGCCGTATTATATCATTCTCTTTATTTTCATTTTCAGACCTCACGATCTAAAGCGTAGGATGTTTCTGACCTTTACAAATAACTGAATTGATGTAGCTATTGCCTTCACTCTATCACCTCAATCTAGTCATTTTCTCCTGTTTCAACAGTTACAAGTTTTATCCTGGATTGTACAATATGTTACCACAGATATACCAATGACATTACAGTTCTTTGTTTCTGGTCACCCTATTATCTGTCTTATGTATTGTTGTCCCAGATTTCTATAACTCTCTCTGCAACTTTGTTCCTCTCTTCAGAACCATAAGTTGATTCCCAAAATGGTTCCATCTAATAAAAGCTTTGATTCTTTTCAGGATTGCCTTTAGCTTCTGGGCTTATGTATAGATCGTTCCTTTAAACAATTAATTTCGATAGGATTAGGTTGCATAGGAATACTTGGCAAAGCCTAAGTGGTCTTTCAAGTCATTAGGATAAAGCTATTTGCAAAATAGACCTCTTTCCTGATCAGAAGCATTGTTTATCAGTGGGACTTATTCTGCCATCTGTAGGTCATTACTCATTATTTTTCTAATTACAACTTCATTGTAGTCTGTTCAAGCTTAGTGTAAAACCCCATCTTTTCTCTCATCTGAACTTTTATCATACTCTTTTGTTCTTTAAGTTGTGTCCACGCTTTTTCCCCTTTGAAGTATAATGAAACCAGCTGTCCTAAACGATCTTAAGTTTTCTTGTATCTCCAAGTCTCTTAGTGCTACTTAAATTATATTTCCTAGTATTTACTCATACATGTCTGCATATTAGTTGATATTTTAATGTCCCTAAAGTCAGAAAGAGGGAAGTGAGCCAATGAAAAGGGACTTACATATTTGTGATATTGTGATTTATAATAAGAAATAGGTATTTGGTCTTTGTCCCAGTATGTGGCACAGAGCTCCTAAAACCACTGGACTTTCCAGCAATGAAAGCAGGTGTTTTTTGATATGTTAAGGAGGTGACTTTTGGATCCCATCTGAGCATGGGGACTGCTATCCAAGTGTGATTAGAGGGTTGGGACTTCCAGTCCCATCCCCAGACCTGCGGGGAGGGGAGAGGGGCTGGAGATTGAGTTCAGTTCCCAGTGGTCATGATTTAATCAATCATGCCTATGTAATGAAACCACCATAAAAAAAACACCAAGACTAGTTTGGAGAGCTTCCAGGTTGGTGAATATTTGGAGATTCTGGGGGAGTGGTGCCCTTAGAGAGGGCATAGAAGCTGCATGTTCTTTCCCGCTATCTTGCTCTGTGCATTTCTTCCATTTGGCTGTTCCTAAGTTATATCCCTTTATGACAAACAGATTATCTGGAAAGTAAAATGTTGTTCTGAGTTCTTTAATCCACTTTAGCAAATCAGTCAAACCCAGGGTGGGGGATCTTTGGAACTCTGCTCCATAGCTGACTGGTCATAAGTGCAGGTGATAACCTGGACTTGCAATGGATATCTGAAGTGGTATGTGCAGGCCCCTTCTTGTGGGACTGAGCCCTTAACCCGTAGAGCCTGATGCTATCTCAGGTAGATAGTGTTAGAGTTGAGTTGAATTGTAGGACACCCTGCTGGTGTCCAAAAATTTCTTAATAGTGCGGGAAAACCCTCTTTCCCCTGGCATACAATGGAATTGGTGATCAGAATAGTTAGTTGGTTATCAGAAGAGGGGTCAGAGTCAGCATCAGTAATATTTATGTCCTAACTCCCGAGATCTTCAAGAGAAGTATGTACTTTTATTCCTATTGTTAAACGGTAAACCAGTGGTTCTTAAACTTTTATTTCATATAAAAATCTGGTCTTCCACATAAGGAGGCCTTATTTAAAATGTAGACTCTGGGGGTGCCTGGGTGGCTCAGTTGGTTAAAGCCTCTGCCTTCGGCTTAGGTCATGATCCCGGGGTCCTGGGATCGAGCCCTACATCGGGCTCCCTGCTCAGCAGGGAGCCGGCTTTCCCCTCTCTCTCTGAGACCACTCTTAGACTCATTCAAGGATGCTTGGTTTCTGTTGGAGGAAATGAGATTCAAAAAGGAAAGTAACAAATTCAAATTTAATGTACATAATGTGTTCAAATGAACATTGAACATATTATTTAATATGTATATGTGTGTAGGATACATTCTGACGGCTCATTTTGGCACATGCTGAGTCAGTTTGCCTGCCTCATTTCCCTTTATAAATTATATTTTCCTCAAAAAGAGTGGCTGTTATTAAACTCTTTAAAAAAATCTCATGGCACAGGGGCACCTGGGTGGCTCAGTGGGTTAAAGCCTCTGCCTTCAGCTCAGGTCATGATCCCCGGTTCCTGGGATCAAGCCCCGCATGAGGCTCTCTGCTCAGCGAGGAGCCTGCTTCTCCCTCTCTCTCTGCCTGCCTCTCCACCCATTTGTGATCTCTCTCTCTCTCTGTCAAATAAATAAACTCTTAAAAAAAAATCTCACGTCACAGAGGTATGATATATATATAATGAGTTTTAAATATTGTGATTATAGGGATGCCTAGGTGGCTCTGTTGGTTAAGCATCTGACTCTTGGTGTCCACTCAGGTCATGATCTTGGGGTTGTGGGACTGAGCCTGCCTCTTGCTCCCCAGTGAATGTGAAGTCTGCTTCAGAATCTTTCTGACTCCCTTTGTTCCCTCCTCCACTTGCTCATACTCTCTCTCTTTCTCAAATAAATAAAAATAAAATCCTTAAATAATACTGTGATTAGAGTTGTGACTTGTGTTTTGCTGAGTGACTCTTATATACCAGACCTAGTCAATGTACTTAACAAATATTTTATCTAATTGATTGAAGAATCTTGTAAAATAAGTATAACTTCACTCTACTTTATAGATAAAGAAATTGAAGTCCCTAGAAGGTCATGAACAGATTCTAAGTAAATATATCTCATAAGTGGTGGAGCTAAAATTCAAATTTGGCTCCTAATTTCTTACTTTTCTTCATAATATTGTATAGTTAGTTATATTTGATTGACTGTTTTATGTAGATTATGAGTTTACCTTAAGCCTTTTTCAGAGATGAAGTATTTTAAAATCATCGAATCAATTTATTTTTGATTTTAGAAAAATATAGACTTAGATAAGCCTCAAATATCATACTGAAGAGAATTTCAAATACTGTGAATTTTGGTTTTGTGGGAATCAGACTTTAAGGTGGCAGCATATCCCTTTCTACTGGTGTGCATGCTTTTTGTTCATCAGCTCCTCCTCAGTGTGAATGGACGCTGTGATTCTAACCAGTAGCATGCACTGATAACCTGTAGGTGGTTTCCTGAAATTGTACTGCCTGAATTGCTGGAGTTTCTTTCTGGTGCTGGCTTTGAAAAAGCAACTTTCTGTACCACTGCAAGGAAATGAATTCTGCCAATATTGTGAGGGGGTTTGGAAGCAGCTCCTTCTTTCTGTCCAGCTTCTGATGAGAACCCAGCCCTGGCAAGTGTCTAGTTGCAGCCCTTATGAATCTTAAGCAGAAGACCTATTTAAACCAGGACTCTTGACCCACAGAAAATGAGAGATAAGAAGTGTATGTTGTTTTAACCCATCAAGTTTGTGGTAATTTTTTATGCAGCAGTGGAAAACGAATACAGTTTTGGTTTGTTTTCATTCTTGGCATCTAATGATTGATTATCTAACCAGATACCGAGGTTTTCTGCTGTGAGCATATATATTGAGAAAGAAGATTTTTTTCCCCCAAAGTATTAAAACCATTAATTGAATGAATATTTCTATGTTATTCTTGACTGCCAGTGGGTATCATAACCAATTAATCTTTTGTCTTTTTGCTCCTTTAGCCTCCATAAATCCCTCATTAATTGAATAGACTAAGCGTAGCTGTATGCCACAGTAAGCCTATTTTACATTAGCTTTTTATTTGCTTTATGTTTCCCTGCAGTGATTTTTTAAAATGGTTTTTCAACTTCTAGTAAAAGTGTATATATTACATTTTTTTCTGTTATTTAAGCTGGCAAACATTTCCTTGTGTTCAATAAACTGGAGCTCAGGAGAGCTCTCATTTTTATGGCCTCTTTATGATTACACTTTTGAAATGATGGAGGGAGAAGATGCTCCCACCAGTGATACTCCTGACCTCTACCAACCTTTCTCAGGTCCTCAAACATTTCTCCAGCATCTCCCCAGTGGTATAGGGAATTTATTGTCTAAATAAAGTGTGGGTGGGACATGCATGTATCTGCTCTACATCAATCCTACATTCTTGCACATCGTCAAGCTTTTGGCCTGAGAAAGACTGTGGACTAAATTTAAGAAAGAAGAAAACTAAAAATAAAACAAAACAAACAAAAGAACTGCCCCAGAGCATAGTGAAATAAACATAATAATTTTTCAGTGTGGTTTTCCCTCCACTATCAATCCTTTTTCTTTTCTAATATGCTCTCTTTCCATAACCTCTCAGTCCTAGGCTTCTCAAACATTATTATTCCCTTACCCACATCATGGACAAAAATGGAATATTGATGTAATAAGGATTTTCCTGTGAAAACTAAAATATAAAGTAGTCAAAGAAAATGAAGGCAAGTATTTTGGCCCTTTGGGAGTGGGAACATCTTAAGAATGTCTGTACACTCAGAAGACATAGAGAAGATACACTTATTTGACTACTTACTAAAAGAAAAATAGCAAAAGCTTGATAAAGTCAACAAAAGAAAGCCACAAAGCAGGTTAATATCTTTAATAAATAAAGAAATTTTATAAATCCATTGTTAAAGAGGAATAGGTTTCAATATAAACATAAAAAAGGAGTGTAAACAGATAATTCAAAGAGGAGAAAAGCATGTAAGCAATAAATAGGTAAAAACATAATCAAGGTGCCTGGGTGGCTCAGTGGGTTAAAGACTCTGCCTTCAGCTCAGGTCATGATCTCAGGATCCTGGGACTGAGCCCTGCATCAGGCTCTCTGCTCAGCAAGGAGCCTGCTTCCCCTTGTCTCTCTGCCTGCCTCTCTACCAACTTGTGATCCCTCTCTCTCTGTCAAATAAATAAATAAAATCTTTAAAAAAAAAAAAAACAAATCATGATCAACCTCATAGTACTTACGGAAAGGCAGATTAAAAAAAGAATGAGATTAACACTTTATCTGGAAGATTGGAAAACTATTAAAATATTTGAAAACATAAATGTTGACAGATATGAAAAAAATAATCTCTGCATTACAGATCTGAATGTGAATTACTATAACTTTTTTTTGGAAGACAATCTTACAGGATATATTATGATATAAATTTCGAATTATTCTTTGACTCAAAATTGAGGAATTGCATCCACAGATTTATCAGTATATAAGAATGTATGCACTCGGCAGCATTTGCTATTTTCTTGATTCCTGCTGGTTCATTCCTGCTAAAAATAGGTATTGAGATGTTGGTGGTGTGAGAAATGGGTTAGGTCTAAGGATGGAAATGGAGATCCTAGGCAGGGATTTATTTGGTCTTCCAGTTTTACAGTTTATTAGGACACCTCTTGCAAGTCACACACATAGCTTTGTTTTGATGTATTTTTAGGGGAAGAGAATGTATTCCAGAATGGCCTTTCTATCACACCTGTAACTGCCAGCACCTTACTAAGATCCATAAGACGAGGTAGCCAGTCTCAGTGACTCCCATTGTAAATAGCAGACTTCTTTTTAGATAACTTGTTTTTCCTTTCTGCACTCTGTTGTCCATCTTCCACTTTACCTGCTCATTGTTACCTAAGTGATATTACAGGCCACAGATTTGATTATGATTCTAAAAAAAAACAAAAACAAAAATTAAAACTATGAAAAAATATATTTAAGAAAAATCTTCCTGAAACAAGACCTGTTACCATTTATTCCATCCAGTATTGTCCTAGAGTTTCCAGTCAGTAAAGTGAGGCATGACAAAGGAATAAAAGTTTGTAATTTGAAGAAAATGAAAAAAAAACCTGTCATTATCTGCATGTGACATGACTGCATATGTAAAAATTCCAAAGGACTACAGTAAAACTATTGCCATTATTAATGTATTAAGTTACTGAATACAAAGATATATAAAACTCATATTCTTCAATAGGACCAACAAAGTATAGGAAATGAGAAAATAAGGTATCTTTTGCCATAGCATCAAAGTATATAAAATACCTAAGAATAAAACTAATTAAACATAGACAACACCTCTAAACTAAAAACTACAAAACATTTATTATTTATTTACTTAAAGATTTTATTTATTTGACAGAACCACAGTGAGAGAGGGAACACAAGTAGGGGGAGCAAGAGAGGGGGAAGCAGGCTTGCCAATGAGCAGGGAGCCTGATATGGGGCTCAATTCCAGGACCTTGAGATCATGACCTGAGCCAAAGGCAGATGCTTAATGACTGAGCCATCCAGGCGCCCCTACAAAACATTTTTAAAGGAGTAAATGTAGGAAAGTATCTTGAAGTCCTTCGGATTAAAAAAAAACATAAGAGACTCCTAAACTCACGAAACGAACTAAGGGTGGCTGGGAGGCGGGGGGTAGGGATAGGGTGGCTGGGTAATGGACATGGGGGAGGATATGTGCTATGGTAAGTGCTGTGAAATGTGTAAGCCTGATGATTCACAGACACGTACCCTGGGGTAAATAATACATTATAAGTTAATAAAAAATAAAAATTAAAAAAAATATTTCTTAAATAGGACAGAAAATCTGTAATCCTGGAAAAGAAAATTATAAACCGCATGGAATTCAAAACTTAACACTTACTGAAAGATAATTAAAGAGTGGAAAGGCAAGCCAGGGAGTAAAGGAAAATATATATAACATGTAGATCCAATGAAGAAGGTCTTATATCCAATGAAGAAAGTATAGATTGCTCCCATATGTGATTTAAAAAAGACAACCCAGTAGAAAAAGGTTTAAGTGTGTAAGATGATGTGGGGAGCACTTCTACTGTACACCAAAGTATGATCATTGTTTCAAGGAAAAGCCCTTGTGTGATGAGTTGTGAGCTGAGCTCACTACTTTCTTCACGAAACACCATCTCATTTGAAAAATGACAAACTCTGGTTATTTCTGTTTGGGTTTTTCATATTACTTTTCTTGAAAAAAATTTATCGTCAATCATAGAATTCAAACTTTCAAGAAGAAATGAAAATTTTGGACAAATTCCCTCTGCCATTAGCTTGAAAGCTCATGATATTTTAGAGATTTCTGATGAGATACTAACAAACATGTGGTTTTTTTATGTCATATAATAAATGTGCCAAAATTTGGAAGATCTACCCGACTCCGTAAACTGGAAATTGGAGAGCTGTGAAATGAAGAGAGAATCTGAGAGGCATCCTGAGTCCTGAGACATTCGAACCGACAACGAGAAACTGGAGTTCTGAGACTGGAAAACACTGGGATGCTGGGCCTTTTGGTCTGGTTTATATTTGAGTGCCAGGACAGATTTCCATGACTGACTGCTCGCTTTCAGAGAAGCTTTCATGTGTTTCAGAAGCAGTGATAACTAAAAAAGCAATGATCATTTATTTAAAGCAACCAACAACTGCTCTAAACATGGAATCATGCTGCTTTCCTGCCTGAATCTCTTCAGTGGCTCCTTGGTCACTGCTTAATACCAGATTTCCTGGTGGGACACAAGAGCTCCTTTTTTTCTGTTCAGTCACATCTGTTCAGTCACATCAGGCTTCCACTGCCCCTTTACCTGTTTTTTTTCACCGATTTATTTCTGTTACTCAAATATTTTTCGCTTTATCATGTGTTCTTTAGTATGCTTTTTCTTCTGCTTGAATTTCCATTCACGGTCATCTTTTTTTGAATAAAAAGCCCCAGATTCACCTAAAGCTTCTCTTCTTTCTCTGTTATCTTTGCATATTACGTACTCCTCCAACATCACATTTACCTTAATAAAGCTTATTTATCTTTACCTGTAGACTGTAAGAATCTCACAGGGGTAGTTCTTTTTATATTAGCATTCCTAGCATTTAGCATTATTTCTTGGTATCTATAAGGAATAAACATAAATGAATAAGCTGATTGTGACAGATAAAAGGAGGGATGTAATCACATTAAGCTTTGGGATTCACTGTTTTCCAAGGAGTCCTCAAAGGAATGAGGTAGGAAGAATTGGGATAGAAATTCCAAGTTGAATTTTATCACCTTTCTATACATACTCAACAACATCTAGTGGAATCAGGGATAATGAAATACTTGATTTAACAGAGAGATCCTGCTCTCAAGTTAAGATAACAGAGCAAATTGAATAAAGGAGGGAAAATTGGCATGCTATTAACAAACTGTTCCATCTGAATTACAAGGTCAGATGAGTCTGCAAAAAAGTAATACAGAGGTCATTGAAGTCTCTTCTCTAAAATTTAAGTTTATTTGGGGTCTCCCCCCACCCCTCCTGTGGAATTTTAGATTTAAGTATTCAAAAAACTAAATTAATTTTTTAAATGCTTAGATGTAATTTTATACTATTTCTCTGATTTGTGTTTTGTTTTTACTAGTTTTCCTCTCACTAAATTCCCTCCACCCCTTTCTTGATCTTCGCTTTTTCCTATTATAGTCCTCTATGCCATTTTTATTCTTATATGAACCTCTCTTTTTGGCTACCTCCCTAGCTCTTTTCCATTTGAAACCTTTGGTGATCTCAAGATTCCACCAATCGAGATGTAATTGATATGGAACTAAGCATTATCATCTCTCACCTAGAGTTTTGTAATAAGTTTCTAAATAGTCCCCCTTCTTTTTCTCTCTCATATTTTGGAGAATCATATTTTTATTCTAAATATCTGCATGCCTTTCTTGAGGACTTGCCCCTGCTTGTGGGAGGATTATAGATCTGGTCTTCATGTCAGACTTGACCCCATGACTTGCTGTGGTCAATGAAATGTGATTAGAAGTAATCCAGGGCACTTTTTTTTTTTTTTTTTTCCAGGGCACTTTTGTGCAGAAACTTTAAGAGCCCGCTTCTGGTCCAGCCTGTCTTTTTTTTCCTTTCATGTGAGACCAGTATTGTCCCAGATAGCAACTGTCCTATCAGAAAAAATGGCAACATGGGATAGAGCCACAGCTGACCCATAGTGGCTTTGTGATGTGAGGGAGGAAAAAACTCCTTATTTTTCTTTGCCTTTTAAGCCTCTGAAATTTTAGTGTTGCCTGCTACCACAGTGGAATTTAGTCAACACTGATTCATGGTCTCTCCCTGTACCCAGTCTCAACACAGTAGCCAGAGTGAGTTTTTAAAATTGTGAATCAGTTTGCCCAATTTACCTCATTTAAACTCAGAAATGCTTCTCCATTCCACAAGAGTAAAAGTTTTGCAATGACTGCAGAGACCTGGCCGGTTGGATGGGCCACCTCACTTCCACCTTAGCTTTGTGAATGCAACATTGACGACTCCCCTTTCAATCAGGGAGCATCAAACATTCTCACCCTCCTGTTTCTCCTTGAATAAGCTCCTATGTCAGGAATTTTGCATAGAATGTTTCCTCTTTCTTCTGGCTCATTCCCTCAACTGCTTCCTATCTTTGCTCAGATGTTACTTTCTCAATGAGGCCTATGGTGATCACCTGATTTAAAATAGCAACCAGTTAACTAAGCCCTCCCCCCACCCACGGCACATGCCATATCCTCTTTAGCCAGATTTATGTTTTCTTTCTATTACACTTATTATTTATTGTCAGGTACCGCTCTACAGAACCTAAGCTTTTTGAGGTCAGGAATCTTGTTCTGTCTTGTTCACACCATAGTAAACTAGGATAGTACCTAGGATAGAGTAGGCACTTTTTGGTGATAAGCATTGGGTCAGAAGAGAAGTCTAGCTATTTACTACTTATTTCACATTTATCTCAACTGATCTGAGAAGTCCTAATCTATGCATCTTTATTAAAACCAATTTGCCAGAGAGGAGACTATGTGTAAGACCAGAATATATGACACACACATATATTATATATTCAGCCGTCTGAAGCCTGCTGTTAAGACAAGAGCCCTAGAAAAATGTCAAGATAAGTGAAGTTTGCCTTTTCACCTCCTTCTTGGGACTCTTTATTTTTATTTGAATAAAGAAGGGAAGATTTGCAATTATTGAGGTGATGAAATATCATTTTTTAATTTGTTTTATATGTGACAGAATAAAGGGACCAGAAGCACTAAGTGACTTTCATATTGTTCTTTCCTTCCCTCTTTCCTTCACTCTAACCCCAGAGTCAGCAAAATGAGTCAGGGAGAAGGGTGAGAAGAACAGAGTGGGTAAAGAGTGGAAATCCAATCATGGCCCTTCTCGTATTGAAGATTTCCCATCCCAACACAGACCAAAGCGGAGAGAGCAAGAAAGTTTGGAAGTAAATGCAAAATTGAAGCCTTGATATTAGGCCAGACTGAATTTTTATTTCTAGAAAAAAAAATAATTTGGTGGATGTAGAGTAAAGTCTGTGATAAATAAAAGGTCAAGTTGTCCTTGTATACTGTTGATTTTAGCATTTACTAATTTAGTTATATTATTTAAAAAAGTTATTTTAAAATTTACCTTATTCTATTTAATGATGACTTTCTAATTGTTCTTTGCAAGTTAATCAGTCATTGAACTTTCCTTTTACAGACCATTTTAATACCAAATATATCTGTCGGGGCTGCTTTTAGGCAACCAGCTTCAACACTGGAAACCTGAGTGGGGTAAAAGTGCCCACAGTGCCCCACCCCTCCTGGCTGAATACAAACCGACCCATTAGGTGACCCACCTCAAATATCCATAAGCCCTAACTGACTAATAGGTTACTTACACCCAGACACAGTTATCAAGAAAGGAAAATTCCATATGTTTCCATACTTTCTCACCTTCCCCCTTAACTATGGGCCCTCTAGCAGACAGCCTCTCCTTAGGTGTCCTGCCTGCTGCTCCCTTGCAGTGTATTCAATAAACTTCTATCTCCTTTGTTTTGCCTCAGGTAAATTCTTTCACCACGCAGGTCACTGGCTTTCCCTTGATAGGGTCACCCCACTGTATTCCTTTTTAATTAATTCCTCTTAAAATTATATTGTTGTATTAATTTTGCTTGATTTCTGATAATCCTATGGGAACCATTAGGAAATATCTTCTTGCTTTTGGCTTCTGGCTGAGGGGAAGTAAAGGTACAACTGTCTTCAGTCGTCCTGATGTCATCAGCTGCATAGACCATGCTTCCCAAGTTTAACCCCAATGAGATCAAAGTGTATACCTGAGGTGCACTGGTGAGGAAGTCAGTGCCACATCTACCCTGGCCCTTGAGATTAGCCAGCTGGGTCTGTCTCCAAAAAAGGTTGGTTATGACTTCACCAATATGACTAGTGTTTGGAAGGATCTGAGGGTTATAATGAAACTCACTATTCGGGATAGGCCCAGATTGAAGTGGTACTTTCTGCCTCTGCTCTGATTATCAAAGCCCTCAAGGAATCATCAAGAGACAGGAAGAAACAGAAAACATTAAGCACAGTGGAAATACCACTTTTGATGAGATTGCCAACATTGCCTGACAGATGTGGCACCACTCTTGAGTCAGAGAAGTCTCTAGCACCATTAAAGAGATCTTGGGGACTCCCATTCTGTGGGCTGCAATGTTGATGGCCACCGCCCTCATGACATCATAGATGCCATCAGTAATGGTGCAGTGGAATGCCCAGTTAGTTAAGAACTACGAGGCAAAATATTTCAATAAAGGATCATTTGACAATCAAAAAAAAAAAAAAAGAAAATATCTTAATTTTCTTTCTTTTATCATGTTCCATTTTATTCATTTTACTGTTACTTTTGGTGAATAATCTCTCAATCAGATTATTTAAAATCCTGGAGCTTGTTATGTGTTAGACTTTCCTTCACACAGATGTATTTCACGGTATCAGTTGCCACAGTAGCTCCCTATGCCTCTAAGAGATAATTTTTTAAGATTAAGGAAATGTCTCTGATGATAAACTAAAGTTTGATTGAAAAAGATGAATGTGTAATTATAAAGACAATTATAGGGGCACCAAGATGACTCAATCAGTTAAGCACCTGACTCTTGATTTTGGCTCAAGTCATGATCTCAGGGTGTGAGATCGAGCCCTGTAATGGGCTCTGTGCTCAGTGGGGAGTCTGCTTGAGATCCCCTCCTTCTCCCTCACCCCCTCCCCAACTTCCATGGGCTCTTTCTCTCAAAAAAAAAAAAAAAAAAACAATTATAAATGTTTCTGACTAGATGTAGAAGGGAAGTGTTATTTAGCTAGTTTCACTTAGGTCTTTCTGCAGTGTACTTCTAGGCCCTAGGAAAAAACCTAGTCATAGAGGATATAAAAATTTAGAAATCTAGGATTTTTGGGGAACCTAGGTGGCTCAGTTGGTTAAGCCACTGCCTTCGGCTTATGTCATGATCTTGGAGTCCCTGGATGGAGTCCTGCATTGGGCTCCCAGCTCAATGGGGAGTGTGCTTCTCCCTCTTTCTGACCTTCTCCCCTCTAATGCTCTCTCTCTCTCAAAAAAATAAATCTTAAAAAAAAAAAGGAAAACTAGTATTTTTAAGAGAAGCTAAGGAATTAGTTCTCTAAGCCAGTCTTTTGAATAAAATGAAGAACTCTTCACATTTAAATATATTTTATTTTATTTAAAAATATAGGAATATCTTAGCATGGTTAATATTAAGCTATATATTTGTCAAGAACTTTATGATGGAAGGAACAGGTTTTCATTTGTTACTGGGATTTGTTTCATGACAACCATATAGAAAATGGTTGTTTTGAAATTTACCTAAGGTCTAACAGGAACTCAGACTTTGTTTTTGCCACACTTCACTACTTTCTGACCATTGGAAAGGAAAATAGTGATCCTGTGCCCTACATCTGGGGGAAAAAAAACCCCACAATGTTTGGCTCTATCGACCATGAAATCTGAGTGCATCTTAAATATTAAAGTATAGCCTATTTTGCTTTAGAAATTCTGCCATCCATATCAGGTCCAGGAATAAAACATGATTTGAATAGTATAATTACCTTTGGCCGTTGGCTGATGCAACATACTGAACTGTACTTGATTTCCAAAATATCTTTCACACAGAGTCATCTGTTTAGGTCTTTCCTTCCATAAAGTTATAATTTAGATGAAATTTGTCTTTAGTGTATTCAGTCTTCCTTTTTAACTCATTTTTATTCTAGTTAGATAATTTTTTTTTAAAGATTTCATTCATTTATTTGACAGAGAGAGATCATAAATAGGCAAAGAGGCAGGCAGAGAGAGGAGAGGAAGCAGGCTTCCTGTTGAGCAGAGAGCCTGATGTGGGGCCTGATCCCAGGACCCCGAGATCATGACCTGAGCCAAAGGCAGAGGCCTAACCCACTGAGCCACCCAGGCGCCCCTAGATAAATTTTTTTTTTCAAGATTTTTATTTAATTCATTTCCTTTTTCCACATAAAAACTTACTCTCTTGCAAGATTTGACAAAAGTATTAAAAATAATGTGTGTGAAAGTCTAATGAGACTTTGGTCCCTGTAGTTTTTTGGGGATAGTCTGGAAGTTCAGAAACAATGAAGCAAAATTATTTAAAAAGATCAAAGATCCAAGCAGAACACACGTATGTACATATTATAAAAGACCATATATGGCAATTACATAATTGACTCAACAGTTGGCTCCCTCTTCCCTGTAACATTACACATATCTACTCATTGACTTTGCTTTGCCATGTATTACTAAAATAAAAAAACTAGAAATAAACTAAGCATTAATTAAGAAAGATTGAAGAATTTTTAATAAATATATAACATGGCATATCAT
>CM053605.1:41804997-41840527 GCA_028646535.1 Procyon lotor
AAAGGTTCTTCTCTCTTTTTACAAACTCCCTCCACTACAACATCAGAACCTTTGCTTGGCTCTTACCAACCTTCGCTTGCTCTTAAGGTGGCACAGGAGAAATGGAACAGAGAAACATTATCAGAAATCCGGAGAAATCTGGGTCTTCCTCAGCTTTCTGCCACTTATTATTTCTGTCTCACAGACAGAGAGAGTTAGAGAGGGAGCTGGAGAAAGGACCTTGTCCATGTAAAATGTACCACATTTT
Organism: Procyon lotor; assembly: GCA_028646535.1. Taxonomy (NCBI): domain Eukaryota; kingdom Metazoa; phylum Chordata; class Mammalia; order Carnivora; family Procyonidae; genus Procyon; species Procyon lotor. The sequence continues at coordinate 41,805,245 of CM053605.1, forward strand.
GATTCTACCCACCATTTGAATGTGCTCCTGTTACTGTACTAGAAGATAATCCATAACAACTATTTCTAGGGATAAATTGGAAGATAAAGGAAAGGGGCCTGAAACTTCTCTCTCTGCTTACTTAACCAGTGCATTGGGGGATCTCTGTCATTTTTTTTTTTTAGCATGCCCAGCACTTATTTTCACATCTTCTGGCAAAACCATTATTTCCCCATTTGTATTCTGTGTGCTTTGTGTGGGATTGATTCAAACCCTGTGGCCATATGATCCAGGCTTGAGTCATCAAAACATGGTATGCTAATGATTAATTCAGGGACGGGAAGGTGATTCAGTCAGAGCCCTGGACACTATATTCTAGGACTTTTGTTGGAACTATTGGAAAGAAAGCATCCTCCACCTGCCCCACTGGGGTTGGTGTTAGGATGGTACATAAGGTAAGAAGTGTAGGCAGCCATCTTTCCATTGTGTGGAGGGGAGTTGAGAATTTAGCCAGAAAATGCAATGGCACTAGTGAAGAGTCCTTGCATTGTTATTTTATTCTTTGTATCCAGACATGCCTGCAAGTACTCCTAGACTTTCAAGTTACATGAGTCAAGAAATTAATAGTTCTGGTCAATTGATTTTGTTGCTTTTCTTTTCTGTCATTTTGTTACCAAGTGATTTCCTAATCAGTTAATATTAGTATCTACATCGTATGTAGTTACAAGTAGTATCTAGTAAAACATTATAAAGCATTATGCCTATAATTAAAAAAATGAAGGTACACACAATTGGAGAATTCCCTACAAAGTTGATTTTTAAAAAAATACAACTTTATCCCGATTCTAAATGAAAAGAAATGGGCATGAGAGTAACAGACAAGATTTCACCCAATGGATATTGTGATGTGACTATCGTAGTCTTATATTTGAAATTTAGGAAGGAGACTACTGCATTTCAAAACAGCTAAATATGCAGGTCCAAAAAGTGGAGGTGCTTTTGAAACTGTCACATTGACTCCAAAGTCCATTAATCTCCTTCAATATCCCAAAAATTAAACACATATCCTGTTTAGCTATATAATAAAGTGGCTGACGTCATGTACCACGGACATTACAGGACAGTTGCCTATAAATCTAGTCTTTTGACGCTGGGCTCCAGCTGTACTTTCTTATAGGTCGTCATCCTCATCTGGGAGAACATTTGTCTGAGCAACCTCTAGATCATGCTCATACTTTGTTGCCAAAGCTGGGTCCAGACAGCCCCTGGTAGGGTAATAGCTGTCACAGCAACAAACTCCAAGTTAGGGTCTCCAAATAGTTTTCTAGCAAGAGAGAGGAAGGGCTTTTCAAAGTTGTAGTTACTTTTGGCAGAAATGTCCTAGTACTGAAAGTTTTCCTTTTGGTGGAAGACAATTAATTTAGCCTTAACTGTCCTGTCCTTGGTGTCAACTTTGTTGCCACACAGCACAATGGGGATGTTTTCACATACTCATACCACGTCTCTGTGTCAGTTATACACATTCTTGTAAGTAACCCTCACTGTTACATCAAACCTTATAATGACATGCTGGGCTTGGATGTAGTCCCATCTCTCAGTCTACCAATTTTCTCCTGACCAGCCATATCCCATACATTGAACTTAGTAGGTCCTCTGTTGGAATGGAACACAAGGAAATGCACCTCAACATCCAAGAGCTCCATACTTCTCAAATTTACCAGATGACATTTCACAAATGTAGTTTTTCCAGTATCACCTTCACCAGCCAGTGCAAGTTTGAACTGGACTTGGGGTTCTCCTTGGGCAGCCATTGTGATGTTACTTCCAGAAGCATCTCCTGCTCCTCTGAGTCAATATTGATTATTTCTTTGAGTGTTTTTTTCTGTAATTAATTCCCACCCACCTCTTACCCTCCAGCATAATTTGAGTTTTTGAAGTTTCTTATAACAATGGAAAGTTCATGAGGGCCACTAATTAGTTGCAAAAAATGACTCAAATACAAACCACTGTCCCAAGTTATAAAATTATTTTCTTTATAGTTATAAAATGCTGAATATTTATAATAATTTTTGAGGAAATATATAAATGTGGTTATATAGCAAATATTTTCTGTGATTGAAAGTTACTAAAGCATTTTCATTTTTCTCAAAGAGGGATTGATAATTTACCTACAGATTTGGGCCATCAGAGGGCCTGAGTTCTAGCCTAATCCTATGCTTTGTGACTTTGGAGAAAATCACCTATCTTGTTGGCTAACAGCATCAACTACAAAATAAGGAGGCCAAATTAAAGCACTTCTAAAGATATTTCTATTTTTAAAATGCTATAAGTTTGCCATATTGCTTATATTAGTTTCACTTTAAATATCATGCTTTCCTAAATAAATGGAATATCACCTTCATATTTTTATGAATGCTTATATGTCTATAGAGCAAAATTTGTCCTTGATTTTACTTTTGCAGAAGTAACGATACTCTTAGGCAGATAGAACTGAGCAAGGGAATCAAAACATGACAAAGTGGTTTAATTTACGTAATATCAACTTTGTTTCTTAAGCAGAACAGAGTGAAGATAACGCTGACCAACTCACTATGCATAATGAATTGTGTAACTCTATGGCTCATGCTGACACACTTCTAATATTTATCTGAGAGAGAAAAAACTTATGCAATGAGTTGATGCCTTGATAACTATATTCTAAAACATTTTAAGTGATTGATTATAAGTTAAACACTGAAATCATGGTATAGAGAGGGGACTTACTCTAGGACCAATGCAAACTTGAATTATTATTGAATAAACTGGAGAGGTTTGAAAGTGGATTACCAAGAGATTTCTTCAGAACTCATTTTTTATACTGGATTAGTGAAAGTTCTTATGATTTATTAATTTGTATCCCCTTTAGAAATCTTTTTATTTATCTTATTTCTTACATTTGCTTGAAAAAATCCTTTTGAGTATTTGAGTTAAAAGAAAAATGAAAGAGCTTTTAATATTTTTCTTGTTGCCTAATTCAGTAGAAATTGCAGATAAGGAAAATGCTATTAAAATAGTTTTAAGTGTGTCTTTATTCCTGCACAAGCTGAATGAGTATTAAAATTCACACATGCACGTACACGCATATCGTTAAAGGACTTAGATAAAAATAGATAAAATAGGAACAAAGTTTCCTTTAAAAACATTAAGTTTGATAATGTAAACATTACTAATTTATACTTACTTGTTTGACAAAGGAGTCGAAGCTGCTTAAAATATGGGTACCATGAAAATGGTTAAAATAAACAGTTGAGGAATTAGGTAAAGGAAAAATAAGGTGAGGAACACAAGCAGAGATTCAAAGAACAGAGGTAGAAATGCATATCATAGGTCTTACGTATTAGAGGTAGGTCACATATTTAGCCCTATTTTACGTAAAGCAATATAAAAGTACCAATTATGTTGCTAGCAAGACAAATTTAAACCTACTGTTAATGAGAAGACAGGTGTTTCTGCAATTGAAACTTGAAATCCATTTCTTTTATGAAATCTTCTGGACAATGCATAAATTAAAAATATGCTTTGTGATATAATGGACAATAAACTCAATTGAAGTCTTATAATAAGTACAATAATGCATTTTGGTTTTGTTTTTGCTTTTTCTGAGGGAGAGAGGGAGTATGAACAGATGGAGGAGAGGCAGAGGAAGAGGGAGAAAGAGAATCTTATAAATTATTATTTTTTAAAGATTTTATTTATTTGACAGAGAGAAACACAGCGAAAGAGGGAACACAAGCAGAGGGAATGGTAGTGGGAGAAGCAGGTTTCCTGCTGAGCAGGGAGCCTGATGTGGGGCTCATCCCAGGACCCTGGGGTCATGACCCCAGCCGAAGGCAGACGCTTAACGACTGAGCCACCCAGGTGCCCCGGAAGAAAGAGAATCTTAAGATTGATCTTAAGAATCACTGAGTATGGAGCCCAACATGGGGCTTAAGGTCATGACACTGAGATCATGACCTGAGCCAAAATCAAGAGTCAGATGCTTAACTGACTGAGCTACTCAGGCATCCCAATACAATAATACATTTAGTACAACTTTTTAAGATTGTGTTCTCTTGGACTGATTGATGACAAGACACTGTGGTGAAGTCCAGTAAGAGTGATTTATGTTAAGCTGAAATAGGGCAGCCTGTTGGTACTGATACCAAGCTATTAAACACTCTGTATCAAACTATTATGACTTTTTTTGGACGAAGAGTTGTATTTTTATAGATAATAAGTCAAACAGCATTCTGCTTCCTTAGTTGTAGTGCGTGCAGTTTGATTTGTACCAGTGGGTAAGCTGGATGCTATCTTGTATATAATTATAAGACACAAAACATGCTAAACTTCTACTACGTAATTGGTTACAAAGAAGGAAACTCCTAGCTTTCCTCAGGAGCTTAAGCTCTGGTTTTGTACAGAAAGCTCTCTGAAGTAGAAGGACTTGAGTGCCAGCATGGGCTCATTGGCCATTTTGTGTCCCTTACCCATTGCTAACCCTCTTTTGGAAGGAGATGAATGAGGTGTGCATAAAACAATCCAGAGGAAACTTCATTCTTTAGAGCTGTCTTCCTTAGAGCTGCATTGGAAGCTTTAGTAACTGTGAATTAAATTTTACACACACACACTCTAATAATAATCTCTTTGAAGGATTTAGGTAAAAATGGAGACATGAAGTTTCTTCTGCAGTATAAGTTGATTGAAGTGTACCAAGAAATACAGTGTTTCTTATAAACTTCACAGAGGTAAAAAGCAGAAATGTCAGCAGATGTGATGACATATGATAACTGATTTATGATTTTGTCTCATTGAAAATGTAAGCTTAGAAGGAGTTCAGAAGAAGTGGGCTGACAATGTTTGCAATTATTGTCATTTGCAGGATTTTGGGACTTGGGTTATTTTTGTTATTTTTTATTTACATTTTTGTAGGGTTTTTTTCCCCATTCTATACATTTTTGAGTTTTTTATAATGAACATATATTCTGCAACCAGGAAAATTAATTATGCCTGTTACTTCAGATTGATCATCCTGAAAAATATTCACACCAACCAGATTTAGTGAGGTCACTATTAAATTTATGATTGTCTTTAGATCTTTTAGCTAGAATGATAATGGAACTCAAATCACACCTACGATTTTCTAAGTTGAAAGTAATGGAGTAAAAGAAGTAGTTCCATTACTCATTTAATGAGAAATAAATGCAGTCCAAGCCATAATATTTGTTAATGAATCTATTTCTAGTTCTCTTACACTGATGAGGCAGGAAGAATCCATAATGTTTGGTGAGGAATGTTAAATGCAAGAGAAGTAGAACTTTTATTAGACCCAGGAAAATGGGTTAGAATTTAAAATCATTCCCAACATCTGCCTTACCTTTGGGACCAGAAACCCATTTATGATCTAAGTATCAAGTCTCTATTTCTATTTTGGCACAGTCTAGATTTCACCTGAAATAACTTAATTAGGGACAATATATAGTGACTTCGTCAGTTCTGATGGTGGTGTTTCAAAATGGTGCTCAAACTCTGTTTCTTTTGTATCATCACAAGAGAGATAAGACATGATAAATAAGTGTCATAAACTAAATATGGTGCTGCCATATACTTCTTTAATGTGATCATATAGATCATTAAATATGAAATTTTCATTTTAATTTTGTGTGAGTAGAACCTAGTTAAGTTAAACAGTCCACATGATGGTAAAATTTTGTTTGTTTTTAAAATATTTGTTTATTTTTCTGAGTCCACCTAATTATCAACTCTAAAATTTATTATTTTTTATATTTTGTTTATTTATTAGAGAGAAAGAGAGTGAGTAAAAGCAGGGGGAGTGGCAGGCAGAGGGAGAGGGAGAAACAGACTCTAGGGGCTCAATCCCAGGATCATGATCTGAGCTGAAGGCAGATGCTTTAACCAACTGAGTCACCTAGGTGCTCCTATTTTTTTTTTCCTTAAGATTTATTTATTTTATTTTGGGAGAGGGAGGGAAAGAGAGCAGGGAGAGAGGCAGAGGGAAAGAATCTCAAGCAGACTTCCTGCTGAGTACAGAGTACAATGCAGATCTCCATCCCTTGACCCTGAGATCATGACCCGAGCTGAAATCAAGGGCCAGCCACTTACCCAACTGAGCCACCCAGGCGCCTCTGAAATCTATTATTTTTAAGTCATGAAGCAGCCAGGTGTTTTCTTCAGAAAGCTCATGCTCTAAATGGCCAATCTGTTTGTTTATAATTGTTGCTATTTTGCAGGGGAGAAGTCACTGTGCCAAAAATGCAACATAAAACTCCTTAGTAATTTTAATCAGAAATTTATATTGTCCAGGCTTAAGCGTCCAACTCTTGGTTTCCTCTCAGGTCATGATCTCAGGGTCCTGAGATTAAACCCTACATATGGCTCTGCACTCAGTGGGGAGTCTGCATAGAGAATTTTGTCTCTTTCTCTGTCTCTCACTCCCCCTAACATAAATAAATAATCTTAAAAACAAAACAAAATAAAGAAATGTGGATTTTCTAGAAGTCATTAGGAAGAGAACTTTGGGGTTTACTTGAAGTGCTCCATTTGAATAGGCAGTGAGAGTCAGGAAGCTTCTTACCATTCTAAGTTTCTCTTGACCAGAGATTCTGTTTAGACTTTTAATGACATATATTAGAACCCTGGTGCCTCTAACTTGCAAGGATATGAGAATATTTTTTTTTTTTTTGTAAAATAATGTGAACCAAAAGAAAAGAAAAAGTGGAAATACTCTCCATGTCTGTAATTAAAATTTCCATGCTATAGATAAGGCATAGTTCACAGTTATATAGCTACAGTTCATTACCTTCTACTGGCCAGTTAGAGTTTATTAATTCCCAGATCTTAGATTTGATGTTTGAGATTTGATGCAGAATTAAAGCAAAAAAAATGGTTTGGCATATTTCTATTCTATGTAATGTGATATAGCTAAGGGAAAGAACTTCATACTGTCAAGTATGTTTTTCAAAGCCTTGATTCAATACAAATGCTACCAGATGGACCTTAACTTTCTGCCTGTGCTTAATTCATTGATAATATAAGCTTGGGAGATTTACATATACCTTAGGCAGGGCATTTAATATAATCAAGTATGAGATGAGGATGCAAATGAATTCCATCTGGAAATTTTGGGGCAAACTAACCTCTCTGCACATCTTTTTATATAAAAGCAATAGATTTGGAAAACAAGAAATCCCTAATGCTCATCAAGATTCACATTATGGAGGCCATTTTTGACTTATGTTAATTGCCCTATCTTTTACTATCTCCATGCTTAATGATTTATGGAAAAGTTTTATTTTTAGTGATTGTTTTTAATACCTAAGAAATAGTTCTGTAAAATTTTTTTATATTGAATTGATTACAGTCAACTCTGAACTATACTACTACCACTTCTCTTGTCTTTATGCTATCTCTTTAAAAAACATTTTGTTTTCTTCAGGATCACAGGTATTTAGTAAATTGACATGCATTGAATTTTTAGTGTTCAGGTTACTGCTATATAGGGAATTATAATAAAACTAAGAAGAGACAGTTCTGTCTTTAAAAAGTCATTATCTAATGGGAATGATAGGACAAAAACAATTAGGAAACATAAACCATTCATGAGGATAATGGACAGAAACTTATATGAGACTCAGGAGGCTAGATTCTCAAATTTCCCACTAATTAGAGATGTATAATGAAACAAGTCAATAAACTTTCAGATTCTCAGTTTCCTCCTCTGAAAGATAAAAAAATATATAATTTCAGTGGTACCTTTCATCTTTACAAATTTTATGATTTTATTGTAATTATTATCTGTTCATGTTTTCTGATTTGAACTATACTTGTGAATACCTAGAGTTTTAGGATAAGGTTCTTAAAATTATAGAAAGAAGAAACACTTAAAATTTTAAATATTTTAAATTATTTTTCTTGATAATAGTCTGAAAACACAATACATGTTCATTTAGAAAACTTAGGTTCATTCAAAGTGCAGCAAAACCCAGAGAAGCATTGCTAGACTATGGGTTAACTATGTGATAAATAAATATTGCTTTTAGACTTTAGCATTTTCCTTTTTTAGTTCATCTAAAATATTTTAGTTAAAAATTTATCTTGATGCTTGAGACATTGAGAAAATTATGTGAATTTTAAAATTTAGTGACTACATTCTATGATGCCATACCCAAAATGATGTAAAAATAAACAACTGTGAGCAGACATCTTAAATAAACACAATAATTCCATCAGGGAAAAGCAATATAGGGCATCACTAACCTTTTACATACACTTTTAAACAAGACAGAAATAAAATACTAGAGAACAAAGGTAAGGTAATTCTCTTAGAATTAGCAACAGTGTTCTTAGGAAAAAGTGGACTTCTTTACCTTGGGCCAAGGACTATTTTCCTACATACTTTTAAAGAAATTATATAGTTATAACCTGGATTATGCTGTAAAAGAAGTCCTTGAAGAAACTCCAACTGAAAGAATCATAGACTCTAAGGGAATTTTAAAGTTGTTAATAAGCCAAGTTAGCAGAATTTCTTGATCAATTTCCAATGTATTAGTTTCAGACCACATTTACTAACAATATTTATCTTTCTCAAACCAAAGAATACTTCTAAGTAGCTATTATTATTAATCATGAGCAAACACTGTGTAATAAGAAAATGCAAGTGACAACATAACCTTTGCTCATATGCCATTGGTTCCAGACTGAGTTGTCATGGGAACTATGTTAAGGGGTTATTTTGGCTTTATGACCATTCCCTTCCTGTGTAGGACAAGGACAAGGTTCCATGGAGATGGTTGTCAATAAATCTGAATGTTCTCAGAATTGTGTGTTACCTCCTGGGTGTGGGAAGTCAATGGAGGACTGTTTTCCTCTCCTTTACCTAGTAGTTTTTAATACTTGAAAGAGAAGCCTACATGGAGTAAGGGAACTAAATGCTCTTTGCCCCAAGTGAGTGAGGAGACTTGTGGGAAGGAACAGAGAATTTGAGACAAACCCAATTAGGAGTCATATCAGTGATTTCTAGAGTTAAAAACAGTATTTTTAATAACAGTCCCCATATATTATTTTAACCATATCTAATTTCACATGCCTTTACTAATAATTATAATTGTGCATTCTCTCATGTTTTCCTTCATGATAGTACCTGCTGAAGTTTTAGCTATTATATAGGTATTCTATATCCTCTCCAAAAAAGAGAGCTATTTGATTTTCAGAGGAATCTGAAGATTTAATTGTCTTAGGCACATGCACCCAAATATTACCAGTTCTGAGTCTACTGCCATTCCTATCAGGGCCCTGATTTAGCATAGGAGAGCTACTGAGCTGTGTATTCACAGCATCTTCAGTCAGTCTCTTTTGTAGCACTACTACCTTGAAATAAAATTCTATGTCTGTTTTCAGCAAAGCTGCCCTGTTATTGCAGAAAGCAAGAGTTCTTTAGTTATTACCATTAGGGTTTTCTGGCTTTCAACACCATGCCCTGAATTTGGCTCACCTGAGTCTGTTATTAACTTCTACAAGGCTTCTGAAGCCACTCCCCCAACTCTGCAATCTTTGTAATTACTTCTCCTCCCATATATTTTAAGTCAGTGCATCTCCATCCCCCCATACCTCCCCCAGCCCACTACCAGTGAAAGTCTTGTTAATTTGGTTGTTAGATTGCATGAGAGGTTATCATCACCCTAGTTCTGTTAACAACTGTCTCATTTAAATCAGACCCCAAGACAAGGAGTTAGTGCTGAGAAGTTTATTTGGGAAGTGATCCCAGGGAGTCCAAGCAGCATATGAGCTAACTCACACAGGGAAAGAGAAAAATTCAATAAAGAATGTACTAAGGAGTAGTTTACCATTGTGAGCAACAGAATCTCAGTCCTACTGGTAATCCCATGAGAAACCTCAGAATCATCCCACAGGGGAATGAAAAGTTGGACATGTTTATACACAAAATCCAGTCCCACATTTTTGAAGGTCATCCCTGGAAACATGAAATTCTCTGCTCTTTGGGGCTTCCCTGGATATAGTCTGAACAAGCTCCAGTGGTACTAGAGAAAAAGTTTGGGGACAGAGGACTTGATAAGGGAAAGAGGCCATCAGGTGTGAGAACTGTCAAGGAAAACTTAGAGGTGGTCCAAAATTAGAGGAACATCAACAGCATCTGCCATAATGTGCCATTTATTTTTAATATACCTCTAGTATATAGTACATACCTAATTTTTATTTATACTTTTAAAACAAGTGAATTATGTCCATACATATTTACTGTTTTCCTTTCTTACTCTTTATTGAATTTACTTTTCATTTTCCCCATGTGTTGGAAGGTATGCATTCTTTCTCACTAGGTGTTCTGAGGCTACATATTTTGCATCTAGTTTTTTGTTGCTTGTCCCTTAAATAATTAACATACTTAACATTTTTTGTAAACAACTTAGAATTAACCAATGTTTATATTCATCCACTTCTGCAAATATGAGAAAACAGCTTTGCGTATTTTGATCCCATGAAATTTTATTTATGGACTGATATTAAAAATTTACGATCAAAACTTGTTCTTATATTTTACTAATTTATTTGATTACATGTGCATTTTACACTGTCTCTTGAATTCATTTTTCACTTGATAGGTTATTTCCAATAGTGATTTTTCAGAAGAGAACTATGAATAAAAATTTGAGTAACTAAACGTTTTAATTTGCTCTATCCTTTGAATGCCATTTTGGCTAAGTACAAAATTCTGGGCTGGAACGTATTTTTCTTCATGCATGTGCATGTGTGTGCATATATTTGTAGGTATTTGTGTGTTAGCTCTTGGAATGAGCTGTCAGTCTGAGCCCTTTTGTCTGTTTTCAGTTGTAGGAAATTTTTTAAATGATTGTTTTTTTATTATTGACTTGCATACATTTTCCCTATTTTCTCCTTTGGACTTTCTCTTGGATATATTTAGGAACTTTCAGGTATGTCCTTCATAATTCTTAACTCTCCTTTGTGCCTTCTATCTCTTCTGTTGTTTTTCATTCTCAGAGAATGAAAGCCTCTCTATGGCTTTGATTCTGCTATTTATTCTGTCACTAGAGGGTTGTCTTTTCTCTTCTAACTTCAGTGATTATTTTCTTAATAATATGATTTCTAGTTGATTCACATTTTAAAATTCATTTTTTTCATATCTTTCTCAGAAAAATAATTATATTAATCTAGCTTTATGTTTCTATCTTCTATGTTAAATCTTTGCCCCAAAATACCAGTTCTGCTTCTTGAATTGTTTTCCCCCAGTGGTCCTGAATTTCTGTAAATATTTTTCTGATTTTTGATTTGGGGTTCTATTTGTATTTAAGATTTCTTATTCTATTTTTCACCCAATATTTTTGTCACTGTTGTTTGTGGAGATAAATGAGGTGGACGTATAGTGCTCCATTTCTTTTTTTTTTCCCTTAAGATTTTGTTTATTTATTAGAGCACTTGCACAAACAGAGGGAGGGCCAAAGGGAGAGGGACAGGCAGACACCCTGCAGAGCTGGGAGCCCGATGATGTGGGGCTCAATCCCAGGACAGTGAGGTCATAACCTGAAGCAAAGGCTGTCACTTAACCAACTGAACCATGCAGGCACCCCAGTGCTCCCTTTCTTAAATCAGAATGAAAGGTATGCAGCAATTTATGTAACCTTACCTGTATTACCCACCTCCTATCTTCCCAACTGTTGTCTTAGGGCATATAATTAACTTATTTGACAAAGCCTGAGAAGAGAGGGATGAGATAAAAGACAACCATATGTATACTCTTACTGTTGTATCTTGGCGGTCCCCTGGAAGTTACTTCTGGGTTACTTTCCTGTCCCTAACATGTACCATCTCTCAAGAACGTAACATGGTAAAAATAAAAAAAAAAAGAACATAACATGGTGGTATAGATAATACCTTATATATGAGTCTCCCGATGTTGGTACCTCTAGGAAGTTTTATCCAATCGTATCTTCTTTTTTCTTTAATCCCTCTTTTTGATTGGCAGATTTAGCAAATATACTATAAAGATTAAATTGTCAAATATACTTAATATTAAATACTAAAAGCAATTCTTTTGTGTAGGTATGTCCTAAATAATCCAAGGAACTTGCTTATACTAAAAAGACATTTGTTGTTTATCTTCCTGGGCATCCTGTCTCTTATCTGGCAACTCTGTACATATTTTTTGTTTAATTGAACATGATTTTTCTCACTTTCAGCATACTTATGCATCTAGTTAGCTTTACTTTTTTTTCCTGTCATTTCTAGGCATTTGGGGTATGTTTGTGGCAGTGTGTGTGTGTGTGTGTGTGTGTGTGTGTGTGTGAGAGAGAGAGAGAGAGAGAGATATTACTCAAAGTTTTTAAATTGTATCATCATTTTTAATGTTTATGTATTTAAGTTTACATGAAATTAATTTGAATGACATGGGACAGGGATTTACTTTAATTTTGTTTCCAAAGGAATAGTTAATTACTCTTTTTTAAATCTTTTTTTTTAAATTAAACTTTTTATTTTACTTCCTGTGTAGTTAATATACAATATGCTATCTTAGTTTCAAGTGTACAATGTAGTGATTCAACAATTCTATATAATATTCAGTGCTCATCATGATAAGTGTATTCTTTTTCTTTTTCTTTTATTTTTTTTGATAAGTGTATTCTTAATCCCTTTCACATATTTCACCCATTGCCCCACCTACCTCTCTCTGCTAATCATCAGTTTCTTCTCTACAGTTAGGAGTCTTTTATTTGGTTTATTTCGTTTTTCTTTTTTTTTTTTTAATTCCATGTAAAGTGATATCACATAGTATTTATCTTTCTCTGACTGACCCACTTCATTTAGCATTATACTCTCCATATCCATCCATGTTGTTGCAAATGTCAAGATTTCATTTTTAATAGCTGAATAATATTCCATTGTGTGTGTGTAAGTATACATACACACACACATGCCCACCACTTCTTATCACTTCTTTATCCATTGATCTATCGATGGACACTTGGGCTGCTTCTTTAATTTGGCTATTATAAATAATGCTGCAATAAAAATAGGGGTATATTTATCTTTTTGAATTTGTGTTTTTATTTTCTTTGGCTAAGTACCCAGTAGTGGAATTACTGGATCAAATCATAATTCTATTTTTAATTTTTTGAGAAACCTCATTATTTTCCACCAGTTTGCATTCCCAACAACAGTACACAAGGGTTCCTTTTCCTCCACATTCTTACCCACACTTGCTTCTTGTGTTTTTGATTTTAGCTCTTCTGACAAGTGTGAGGTGATATCTCATTGTGGCTTTGATTTGCATTTCTCTGATGTTGAGTGATGTTGAGCATCTTTTAATTTGTCTGTTGGCCATCTGCGTATCTTTTTTGGATAAATGTCTGTTCATGTCTTCTGCCCATTTTTAATTGAATTATTATTAATATTATTATTATTATTTTGCTGTTGAGTTGTATAACTTCTTGATATATTGTGGATACTAACCCCTTAACTGATACATCATTTGCAAATATCTTCCCCTATTTGGTAGTTTGTCCTATAGTTTTGTTGATTGTTTCCTTTGGTATGCAGAAGCTTTTTATTTTGATGTAGTCCCAATAGTTTATTTTTGCTTTTGCTTCCCTTGCCTCAGGAGACACATCTAGAAAAATGTTGCTAAGCCCAATGTCAGAGAAATTACTACCTGTGCTCCCTTCTAGGATTTTCATTGTTTCAAGTCTTACATTCAGGTCTTTAATTCATTTTAAGTTTATTTTTGTGTGTGGTATAAGAAAATGGTCCAGTTTCATTCTTTTGCATGTTGCTGTCCAGTTCTCCCAACACTATTTTTTAAAGAGACTATCTTTTTCCTATTGGGTGGTCTGTCCACCTTCACTGAAGATTAATTGGCCATATACTTGTGGGTTCATTTCTGGGTTTTCTATTCTGTTTTCTTAATCTGTGTGTCTATTTTTGTGCCAGTGCCATACTGTTTTGATGACTGCAGGTTTGCAATATAACCTGAAGTCCAGAATTATGATGGTTCTCTTGTTGCTTTTCTTTTTCAAGATTGCTTTGGCTATTTGGAGTCTTTTGTGGTTCCACACAGATTTTGGGATTATTTGTTCCAGTTCTGTGAGAAATGCTTTTGGCATTTTGGTAGAGATTGCATTTGATCTGTAGATTGCTTTGGATAGTATGGACATTTTAACAATATTGGGTCTTCCAAACCATGAGCATGGAATATGTTTCCATTTGTTTGTGTTCTCAATTTCTTTCATCAGCGTTTTATCATTTTCAGAGTACAAGTCTTTCACATATCTCCCTGATTAAGTTTATTCCTAGATATTTTATTATTTTTTGTGTGATAGTAAATGGGATTGTTTTCTTAAGTTCTCTTTCTGCTTCATTATTAGTTCATAGATATACAATGGATTTCTATATATTGATTTTTGTACCTTGCAAACTTACTGAATTCATTTATCAGTTCTGGAGCTTTTTGGTAGTGTCTTTAGGGATTTCTATGTATAGTGTCATGTCATATGCAAATAGTGAAAGTTTTATTTCTTCCTTACAATTTGGATGCCTTTTATTTCTTTTTGTTTTCTGATACCTGTGGATAGGGCGTCTATTGTTTTCTTCTGTCTACTGGTTTTGAGTTTTGTCTATTCCTCTTTTTCTAGCTTTTTTAAGTGTAAGGCTTAATTGTTTATTTGAGACTTTTCCTGCTTCTTGAAGTAGGCCTTATTGCTATAAACTTCCCTCTTAGAATAGCTTTTGCTGCCTCCCAGAGATTTTATTTATTTATTTATTTACTTACTTACATACTTACTTATTTAAAGATTTTATTTATTTATTTGACGTAGAAAAAGAGATCACAAACAGGCAGAGAGGCAGGCAAAGGGAGAGGGAGAAGCAGGCTCCCCACTGAGCACAGAGCCCAATGTGGGCTTTGATCCCAGGACCCTGAGATCATGACCTGAGCAGAAGGCAGAGGCTTAAACCACTGAGCCACCCAGGCTCCCTTTCCCAGAGATTTTAGACCTTTGTTTTACTCATTATCATTTGTCTCCATGTATTTTTTTTTTAATTTCCTCTTTGGTTTCTTGGTTGAGCAATTCACTGTTTAATAACATGTTATTTAACCTCCATGTATTTGTATTCTTTCCAGACTTTTTCTTGAGGTTTGTTTCTAATTTGATAATGTTGTGGTCAGAAAAGATGCATGGTATGACTCTTTAATCTTTTTAAATTTTTTGAGACTTATTTTGTGGCTTAATATGGTGCCTGTTCTGAAGCATATTTGATGTGCACTCAAAATGAATGTGTACTCTTCTGTTTTAAGATGGAATGTTCTGGGGCACCTAGGTGGTTCAGTGGGTTAAAACCTCTGCCTTCAGGTCAGGTCATAATATCAGTGTCCTGGGATCGAGCCCCGCTCTCTGCTCTTCTCTCTCTCTGCCTGCCTTTCTGTCTACTTGTGATCTCTCTCTCTCTGTCAAATAAATAAATAAAATCTTTAAGATGGAATATTCTGAATATATCTGTTAGATCCATCTGATCCAATATATCATTCAAAGCCAGTGTTTCATTGTTGATTTTCTGTTTGGATGATCTATCCATTGATGTAATTGGGGTGTTAAAGTCTCCTACTATGATTGTATTACTATTAATTACTTTCTTTATGTTTGTTAGTAGCTGCTTTATATATTTGGGTACTCTTATATTGGGTAGCATACGTATTTATAATTGTTTTATCTTCTTGTTGACTTTTTCCCTGTGTAATTACATGTTTTAGTCTTTGGTTTAAAGTCTATTTTGTCTAATGTAAATATTGTTACCACAGCTTTCTTTTCACTTCCATTTGCATGATAAATGCTTTTCCATCCCTTCATTTTCTATCTGCGTGTATCTCCTTTAGGTCTGAAATGAATGAGTCTCCTGTAGCAAACATATAGATGGATCTTACTTCTCTATCCATTCTGTTACCCTACATCTTTTGATCGAAACATTTATTCCACTTACATTCAAAGTAATTATTGGTATCTATGTCCTTATTTTCATTTTCTTATTTGTTTTATGGTTGTTTTTGTACTTCTCTGTTACTGTCTTCTCTTGCTTTCTTCTGTCATGGTTTGCTGGCTTTCTTTAGTGATATACTTGGATTCCTTTCTCTATTTTTTGCATATCTATTACTAGTTTTTGATTTGTAATTACCATTTTGTTTATATGTAACATAATATGCATATAGCAGTCTATGTGAAGTTGATGGTTGCTTAAGTTTGAACTCTTTACTCCTCTCCCCACCACGTTTTAGGTATATGGTGTCATAGTATACGTCTTTTTATTTTGTGGCTCCCTTGATTGATTTTTATTGATATACTTAATTTTACTGCTTTTGTGCTTCCTACTTATTCCTGCTTACAGTCTTTTTTTTTCCACTCAAAAAATCCCCCCCTTTTTTAAAATTTTTTTTTTAAAGATTTTATTTATTTATTTGACAGAGTGATAGAGAGCACAAGTAAACAGAGCAGGAGGCAGAGGGAGAGAGAGAAGCAAGCTCTCTGCTGAGCAGAAAGCCCGATGCGGGGCTTGATCCTAGGATTCTGGGATCATGACCTGAGCCGAAGGCAGCTGCTTAACCAACTGAGCCACCCAGGTGCCCCTCAAAAAATCCCCTTAAAATTTTTTGTTAAATGGTAATGTTAGTGGTCATGAATTCCTTGAACTTCCTTTTTATCTCTCCTTCTATTCTGAATGATAGCCTTGCCAGATAGAGCATTCGTGGCTGGAGGTTTTTTCCCCAGCATTTTGGAAATATTATGCCAGTCTCTTCTGGCCTGCAAAAGGCCAGTTTCTGCTTAAAATTAGCTGGTAGCCTTATGAGGTTTCCTTGTATGTAGCTATTTCTCTTCTCTTATTGCTTTTAAAATTCTCTTTGTCACTAATTTTTGCCATTTTAATTACTTTGTGACTTGGTTTGGATCTCCTTGGGTTTCTTTTGTTAGGGGCTCTCTGTGCCTTTTGGATCTGGATATCTGTTTTCTTCCCCATATTCAGGAAGTTTTCAGCTATTATTTCTTGAAATAAATTTCCTGCCCTGTTTTCTCTCTTCTTCTGGTATCTTTATAAAGCAAATGTTATTATGCTTAATGGTATCACTGAGTTCACTAAGTCTATTCTCATTTTGTATTACCTTTTTTTACTCTTACCTGTTTAACTTGATTGCTTTCCATTACTCTATTCTCCAGGTTGCTGATGTGTTCTTCTGCTTTCTCTAGTGTACTGTTTGTTCCACCTAGTATATTTTTAATTTCAGTCAATGAGTTTTTCATCTCTGATTTGTCCTTTTTTTAATGTTTTTTTTTCTCTTTGTTGAGAGTCTCACTGAGGTCTTCCAATCTTTTTTCAAGTCCAGAGAGTATCTTTATGAGCATTTCTTTAAATTATGAGTCAGCTGTATTACTTAGTTTTGTTCCATTTAGCTCTCTTGCTGTGATTTTGTTCTGCTCTTTCATTTGGGACATATTCCTCTATTTCCTCATTTTGTCAAACTCTCTGTGTCTCTCTATGTTAGGAAAGTCAGCTATGTCTTCTGCTTTTGATAATAGTGGCATTATGAAGAAGAGGTCCTTAGTGACCTGCAGTGCAAAGCTCCTCTTCCCTAGAACCTGGTGTTTCAGGGGTGTCTCCTATGTGTGTTGCATTCATCCTTCTTTTGTAGCTGAGTTGCATTTGTCTTCAGTCCAGTAGTCTGCAATGGCTTTCTTTGCCTGTTATGGGGGCAGGGTTTGGTCCCTGTGTTGTTAGTGGGTCAGGCTGGGGCTGCCTTGGGCATGAGGTGGGTCAGAGCAGGCATTTGCCAGAGATGCAGTAGTACTAAACAGCAGCACAATTTCCCTGTGTTGTCCCCTGAGAAGCTTTCATTGGTTGGCAGGACCTACAGTCAGACTTGATGTCTGTCCCAGCCCACTCAGAGTGCCCCAGCCCTGTCAGACTGGTGTGTATGGTTATCTTCCTCTGCTAGGGGTAGGAGTCACCTTGGAGTGGTGCTGGCCCTTCAGGGCTGCTTGCACACTGTTGGGCTTGTGGCACTCTTTGGATGGGCTCAGGCCAAGTGCGTTATTGGAGGGGGCCTGCCTGTGGGAGAATTCCAGGGCAAAGGGGGCTGGGCTGTTTGTAAGTTAGTTGGAGAATGTTGGAGCTGAGCTGATTCCTCCATGTATCTGTATCTATTCTGGGGGCTGGGGGAGGGAAATGGCAACTTCCAGCTCCTTCATTTCTGGACACATCTCCTAAAGATACTTGTCCCTCTAGCACATGCTGTGAGATTTGTAAATAAATCATCCTGTATACCCCGGGCATTTTTCAAATTGCTAATTCTATGCTATATCTCACTGGGGCTGTGTATTGTGCTGTCTCTTTAAGGGAAGGGACTAAGTTTCTTATCATCCTGCTGGCTGTCTCAGAGCTAAGCCCACTGATTTTTAAAGTTCCAGGTGTTAAACCCTATTGATTATAAGAACTCACAAAATTTAGCCCCTCTGGTTTTCAAAGCCTAATGTGGGTTCCCCATGCCTGGGTTGCTTGGTGTAAGGGTCTGTTTCTTGTCCCTCTCCATAACCACAGCTCATCTCCCTCCTGTAGATAATCCTGTGGGTCCATTTAGCTCTGGGCCATATCTCTGCCCTTTTTTGTTTTTACCTTTTCTCTATATTTAGCTATGGAGAATCAGTTCTGCCAGTCTTTGGATCATTTTCTGGGTTATTTATCCATTGTTGGTATTATCTACCTGTATCTGTGGGACAAGTTGAGCCTAGGATCTTCCTGTTTCTCCATCCTTCCCAAAAGTTTGAGATAGCTAATTATTCTTATACCATTGGTTAAATAATCTTTCATGTCCTCTTTGATTTGCATTTTTCAGTTACAAATATTGACTTTATCTTTGAAATTTCTCTTTTCCTTACCTCTTCATCCAGTTAATCACAAAGCCCTGTAGAATTTAAACATTGACTTGAAAAGGTAACAAAGCTTTTTTCACAGTATCTCCCCTTTCTGCTCCCAAAAGAGCTTTCTTATACTTCTATGAATGAGTTATGATAAAGGGCAAGTACAGACAGATTGAGCTCGATTGTTTAGGAAATAGAACTTTCAAAAGGGGTAGAGTTTAATGTGCACTGGGCATAGTCTTTCATCTCTGTCTTCCATCTAAGCAGCAAGAGTGGTAAATTGATTCTGTATCTTATTTTAGGGGGGCCAAGCTGGACTCCCATTCTCTTATGTGTCATGGAATGAGCCTTAGGGCAAATGCACTCTCTCTTGCTCATTATTCTGTCCTTTGGCACTCTGGATATGGCTTTCAAGTTGTACATTTCTATATTCTTAATTTCAGGGTTGAAATTAGTGCTCAGGAAGCCACTTAGGTTAGGGTAGTGCTCCAAGTGTCCTCTTGTACGAACATTGTGATGGATGGCCTGTGTTCTCCTTTAGAAATCAAGGAGTTATTACTCCATTTCCTGGGAGTATTGCTGGCAGATAGCCCCCAGCTATTAGCCCCCTTGGGTCATCGATTCAGCTTTGTTCAATATCATGCCTACTTCCTGAGATGGCCCATTCCCAATGGAAAATCAGTGTAGGGTTATAATGACTTCGCTGTCTCCACTTAACTCAGGACAGCTCTGAGAGGTTACCACATCTTTACAATTTTCCATATGGTTAGTTGTCCTAACCTGAGAATGAATCGCAGTCAAGTTCTTCATCTGCCCAATCTTCCTTCTTTCCTTCTCTTTCTCTTCCTTTCCTTTTTTGTTGCTTCCCCTAGTTTAAATCCTGAGAAGATTCCCTAACAAATCTCTTTAATGTGATCTCTATCTTAGAGGCTGCTTCCTAGGGATCCTGCAATAGTATAGTAGAGTATTGCTTTGGGGACATTAAGCCAGAACCATTAATTATAATAAAGTGATACATCGCTGTACTCATTATTTACCTGGGTATGTACCTCCCTTGGGGACCTCTATGGAAGTATTGATATAGAGTAAAATTAGTATATAATTTGGCCCTGAGCCCATATCCTGTCTTCTAAAATTATAGTTCTGCTTTCTATTATTTACATTTAATATTTTTAAAATTACAAAAGCAATTTTGGTATATTATGGAAACTTAGAAAACAGACAAAACAGTAAAATGAAATGAGAATATCATATTGCCCCAACTCATAGTTGAGCAAGCACTGTTAACATTTGAAGTTATAGTCTTCTAGATCTTATTTAGAAGGTTATGTAGTGTACCTACACTTAGGTAGTGTACCTACATAAATATATGTGTGTTATTTACTATAAAGATCACATTTATATCTGCTTTTTTATAGCCTACTCTTTGCAGATAATGATCCCCACTGTTAACATGTTGTCTTAGAATACCCAGTCTATAGTCAGATTTCCGCAGTTGCAAATATATCCTTTAATATCAGTTTGATTAAATCAGGGTCATAACTTATATCTGGCTTTTTTTTTTAACATATAATATGTTGTTTCAGGGGTACAGGTCTGTGATTCACAGATTACACATATTATACAATCACAGTTGTGATTACATAATTCATAGCACTCACCATAGCACATACCCTCCCCATTGTCTAACACCTAGCCACCCCATCCCTCCCACCCACCCTCCTCTCCAGCAACCCTCAGTATATTTCCTGAGATTAAGAGTCTCTTATGGTTTGTCTTCCTCTCTGTTTTCATCTTATTTCATTTTCCCCTCCCTTCCCCTATAATCCTGTCTTGTTTCTCAAATTTCTTATATCAGTGAGATTATATGATAATTGTCTTTCTCTGACTGACTTATTTTGCTTAGCATAATACCCTCTAGTTCCATCTATGTCGTTGCAAATGGCAAGATTTTCTTTGATGGCTGCATAGTATTCCATTGTGTGTGTGTGTGCGTGTATATATATATATACACACACACACCACATCTTCTTTATCCATTTCACCTGTTGATGGACATCTAGGTTTAGTTTGGCCATTGTGGACATTGCTGGTATAAACATTCAGTTGCATGTGCCCCTTCAGATCACTACATTGGTATCTTTAGGGTAAATACCCAGTAGTGTGATTGCTGGGTCATAGGGTAGCTCTATTTTCAACTTTTTGAGAAACCTTCATACTATTTTCCAGAATGGCTGCACCAGCTTGCATTCCCACCAACAATTTAGGAGGGTTCTCCTTTTTCTGCATCTTTGCCAACACCTGTCATTTACTGACTGGTTAATTTTAGGCATTCTGACTGGTGTGAGGTGTATCTCTCTATGGTTTCGATTTGTATTTCCCTGATGCTGAGTGATGTTGAGCACTTTTTCATGTGTCTGTTGGCCATTTGGAGGTCGTCTTTGCAGAAATAATGTTCATGTCCTCTGCCCATTTCTTGATCAGATTATTTGTTCTTTGGGTGTTGAGTTTGAAAAGTTCTTTATAGATTTTGAATACTAGCCCTTGATCTGATGTCATTTGCGAATATCTTCTCCCATTCTGCTGGTTGTCTTTTGGTTTTGTTGACTATTTTCTTTGCTGTGGAAAAGCTGTTGATCTTGATCAGGTCCCAATAGTTCATTTTGCCCTTGCTTCCCTTGTCTTTGGTGATGTTTCTAGGAGAAAATTGCTGCGGCTGAGGTCGAAGAGGTTGCTGCCTGTGTTTTCCTCAAGGATTTTGATGGATTCTTGTCTCACATTGAAGACTTTCATCCATTTTGAATCTCTTTTTGTGTGTGGTATAAGAAAATGGTCCAGTTTCATTCTTCTTCATGTGTCTGTCCAATTTTCCCAACACCATTTTTTGAAGAGACTGTCTTTATTCCGTTGAATATTCTATCCTGCTTTGTCGAAGATTAGTAGCTCATAGAGTTGAGGGTCCATTTCTGGGCTCTCTATTCTGTTCCATTGATCTATGTGTCTGTTTTTGTTCCAGTACCATACTGTCTTGATGATTATAGCTTTGTAATAGAGCTTGAAGTCTGGAATTGTGATGCCGCCAACTTTGGTTTTCTTTTTCAACATTCCTCTTGGTATTTGGAGTTTTTTCTGGTTCCATATAAATTTTAGGATTACTTGTTTCATTTCTTTGAAAAAAGTTGATGATATTTTGATAGGAATTGCATTAAAAGTGTAGATTGCTCTAAGTGGCATAGACATTTTCACAATATTTGTTCTTCTAATCCATGAGCATGGAACTATTTTCCATTTCTTTGTATCTTCTTCTATTTCTTTCACGGGTATAGTTTTCTGAGTACAGATTCTTTGTCTCTTTGGTTAGGTTTATTCCTAGGTATCTTATGGTTTTGGGTGCAATTGTAAACAGGGTCAACTCCTTAACATCTCTTTCTTCTGTCTTGTTGTTGGTGTATAGAAATACAACTGGTTTCTGTGCATTGACTTTATATCCTGATGCTTTACTGAATTCCTGTGATTTCTAACAGTTTTGGAGTGGAGTCTTTTGGGTTTTCCACATAAAGTATCATATCGTCTGCGAAGAGTGAGACTTTGACTTCTTTGCTGATTTGGATGCCTTTTATTTCTTTTTGTTGTCTGATTGCCGAGGCTAGGACATCTAGTACTATATTGAATAGCAGTGGTGATAGTGGACAGCCTGCCTTGTTCCTGACCTTAGGGGAAAGCTCTCAGTTTTTCTCCAATGAGAATGATATTCGCTGTGGGTTTTTCATAGATGGTTTTGATGATATTGAGGTATGTACCCTCTATGCCTACACTGTGAAGAGTTTTGTTCAAGAAAGGATACTGTACTTTGTCAAATGCTTTTTCAGCATCCGTTGAGAGGATCATATGGTTCTTGTCCTTTCTTTTATTAATGTATCACATTGATTTATTTGTGGATGTTGAACCAACCTTGTAGCCCAGGAATAAATCTCACTGATCATGTTGAATAGTCCTTTTAATGGCTGTTGGACCCTTTTGGCTAGTATTTTGGTGAGGATTTTTATAACCATGTTCATCAGGGATATTTGTCTATAATTTTCCTTTTTGATGGGGTCTTTGTCTGGTTTTGGGATCAAGTAATGCTGGCCTCATAAAATGAGTTTGGAAGTTTCCCTTCTGTTTCTATATTTTGGAACAGTTTCAGGAGAATAAGTATTAATTCTTCTTTAAGTGTTTGGTAGAATTCCCCTGGGAAGCTGTCTAGTCCCAGCTCTGGTTTTTTGGGAGATTTTTGATTACTGCTTCAATCTCCTTACTGGTTATGGGTCTATTCAAGTTTTCTATTTCTTCCTGGTTCAGTTTTGGTAGTTTATAGGTCTGTAGGAATGCATCCATTTCTTCCAGATTGTCAAATTTACTGTTGTATAGTTCCTCATAATATGTTCTCCTAATTGTCTGTATTTCTTTGTTGTTGGTCCATATATTTGAGTTCTTTCCAACTTTCTTCTTGTGGTTGAGTTCTAGTTTCAAAGCATTGTGGTCTGAAAATATGCAGAGAATGATCCCAATCTTTGGGTATCAGTTAAGACCTGATTTGAGAGTCATAATGTGAACTATTCTAGAGAACATTCCATGTGCACTAGAGACGAATGTGTATTCCATTGCCTTGGGATGAAATGTTCTGAAAATATCTGTGATGTCCATCTGGTCCAGTGAGTCATTTAAAGTCTTTATTTTCTTGTCGATCTTTTGCTTAGATGATCTGTCCATTTCAGTGAGGGGGGTGTTAAAGTCCCCTACTATTATTGTATTATTGTCGGTGTGTTTCTTTTATTTTGTTATTATATCTGGTTGTTTTAGCTCTAAATATTTTTAAGTCAGATTTGGTAAGATTCTACTTCTCCTCATCCAATTATAGTCCTAATTTATCTGTTTCAAAACAGTGCATAATGCATAGTTGTTCAAATAATATTAAGTATTAGTACCTTTATTATAATTATTAACTCCATAAACCCTCAGGACTAGCTTGCAAATAGCTTTATAGTCCCTCCATTGTGTAATCTCACTATCAATGCTTGCCTCTCTAATGGAAGCAATAGCCATTGCTTCAATATTGAAAATCTTATCTAGTAGTTTCCTCTTCCAAACAGTTTGCCATTTTCTAGCCAGAATGATTTTATTAGCATTTGTGATGAAGACATTTATGTGGCTTGAAGCTCTTCAGTGGATTACACTGTAATCTTTACAATCCAAATTCTGTACAATATTGCATTTGACTACTAATGATTTAATCCTTCCATATTTCTAGCATCTCTTCACTCCATTCTCAAAACTTTTCAAGTTCCATAGGTATTTCTGTACTCTTTCTCTCACTTTTGGGCCTTTACAGTTGCTTCCTTTCTTTCTTACTCATCTTGCCTGAATAATATCTCTAGTCTTAGCTAGGATGTTAGTACCATTGTAAGACTTTTTCTTACTAGGCTCGATTGGGTGTGCCTACAGTGCTCTGCGTTGAGTCCTCTTTCTATCTCATCTTCTTCTTCTTTACAGAATAATTGATTATACTTGCTCATTAATATCTTGTTTCTAACTACTTTTTAAAGGGTAGTGGAAATATATCTGTCTTACCCTTCATTGTTTCCCCAGTGTCTATGATAATTCCAAGGCACAGTATATGCTCACCAAATACTTGGTATATAAATGGATGAATATGTTAATTTTAATGATTTTTATATTGTCTTTTTAGTTTCTAGTTCAATATTTTCTGCTCTAATCTTTGGGCTTGATTTATTCTCATTTTTCTATTTTATTGAGGTATAAGATCAGTTGCTTATTTGAGATCTTTTTTTTTTCATAATGTAGGCATTTATGACCATAAACTTGAGTGGGAGAAAATGTTTGCAAACCATATGTTTGATGAGGGGTAATATCCAAAACATAAGGAATTAAAACAAGAGAAGAAAAGAAAAGATCATATAATGGGCAGCAGGCCTGAGTATCCAAGTAGGTATTTTCCTGTCTGAATACACATGGTAAACCGGTACATGAAAAGGTACGCAACATCAGTAATCATCAGGGAAATGTAAATCAAAACCATGACGAGAAACCACCTCACATCTATTAGAATGCCTGTTATCAAAAGTGAAATAAACCAGACAAAGACAGATACTATATGATATCTCTTTTATGTTGAATATTTTTTAAAAAGCTGATCTTACAGAAACAGAGAGTAGAATGGTGGTTGCCATAGGCTGAGTGGTCGAAGTTAATAGGGAAGTATAGGCCAAAGGGTATAAACTCAGTTTTAAAATGAATTACTTCTGAGGATCTAATGTAAAGCTTAATGATTATAGGTAATACAATATTTTATACTTGATATTTGCTAAGAGTATATTTTAAACATTTCTTAACCACTACCCCGTTAACTATGTGAGGTCATGGATAAGTTAATTAACTAGATATTGGTAATCATTTCACAGTGCATATATATATTAAATCATCACCTTGTATTTTTTAACTTTATATATTTTTTAAAGATTTTATTTATTTGGAAAAGAGCACTCAAGAGAGAGCACAAGCAGAGGGAGAGGCAGAGGCAGAGGGAAAAGCAGACTTTCCACTGAGCAGGGAGCCTGACTCAAGGCTCGATCCCAGGACCCTGGAATCATGACCTGAGTCAAAGGGAGAAGCTTAACCGACTGAGCCACCCAGGCACCCCTTCTTGAATTTTTAAATATATATAATTTTATCAATTATTCCTCAGTAAAGCTGGAAAAAATAAAATACATATTGGTGGGGCAGCCCCCCCATTTGTTTTAACTTTAAATTAATTTTCACTTTTATGATTACACTTTAAAACTAATATCTTTACTATTTCTGGCAAATACTTAGGTGTATTATGACAACAGTAGTCTATTATTTCTATCTACTTCTTAGCCCTGTGAGTAAAATTGTTCAATCTAGACTTCTCAGTAGTTATGAACATAATAATACTTTAAATTTTTTTCTAAGTTTTTATCAATCTTAGTACCATGGAGTGTGCCCAATTAAACCATAAAATTGAATTTGGTTAATATTCTTGGTAATTGTTTGAATCTATATTCAGACAACAAGAAAAATAGGAAATATTTTAACTCTCCTAAGTTCATGTCATATAAAATTTGATAGAAAGTCCTTTGACATAATCATGGAATGGAATTTACAGTTCACTGTGTGTACATCTTTATACTTTATTGAGGGAAATTTGAAAAGTCTTCTACCAGAAAGACAGAAAGAGAGAAAGCAGGAAGAATATGCATTCGTAATTTAAATTTGAGTCTTAAAGAAAGGGGCTTCACTACCTTGTTCATTTTGATTCAAATACCTGGGAAGATTCTGATAAGACATCACCCACATGCAATGGTGATTTTACTCCATGGATTTTTAAAGAGGCTACATATATATATAGTGGTGGTCTAGAGGCTATGTACCAATGTCTCTCTCCTTCTGTAGCGTAATTACCACTTTCAGATGAAGTGATCAGATTTTTCCAATTTTAAACCATTATCCCTCAGGGAGACAAAAACCTGAAGATAACTGCATTTGTGTCTTTGCTTTGGAATGTATATATTAATAAGTAAAGAATCTCTGAACTTTAGAAAAAATGCATTTAACCTATTTTGAGTGCTGCTCTAGAGAGCCTTGTCACTTTGATGAGGTCTGTTTTTCAGTTTTCTCTGCAAAATCATACTATAGTTGGTATAATTATTCTCATCCTCAGCTTTTTTAAGGAAATTTAATTCTAATTTGTATACTACGCTTGCTGGTATTTGAGTTTTATTTCAGAATTAACAAACAAATCTCTACCTTTCCTGAAATACTATAATTGAATGGCTAAATTAACTGAAAGAAAAATGAGGAAGTTAAGATAGCTATTAGCCTAGAAAGAGAAAGAAATGGTCATTAAAAAATTATAGTCATAAGAGACCATTCTTGGAAGGAAGATTAAAAGCCAGCCACCTATCTGCTCGTTTATTCCTTTATCTCAATCCTATGATATGGTTGGCCCGTCCCTGTTCTTTCATAGCAGAGAACTCTCCATTCATTGTGTAATAATTTATCCAATTGTTCCAACCCTGAGTTTTATAAGCTTTTCCATCTTGAGCTGAAACCCTTCTGTATATGGTTCTAAACACTTGCCAAATTTCTGACCTATGGGCTTTGCTGATAATCTGCTCTGGCCCTTTAAGATATTATGGCACAATGGAAGAGGCAGATGAATCTGTGCCAATAATGTCTATCTCATGTGAAAAAAGAGAGAGATAGAGAGTGTTATGTAGGATTTCTCTTCATTAGAGACCTCTCATTCACTCTTTTTCACATACTAGTGGATGACATAATTTTTCTGCCTGCATGTTGGCCAAATGTCCTTCCTTCCTTCCTTCCTTCCTTCCTTCCTTCCTTCCTTCCTTCCTTCCTTCCTTCCTTCCTTCCTTCCTTCCTTCCTTCCTTCCTTCTTTCTTTCTTCTTTTTTTCATTCTTTCTTTTGATATTTTATTCATTTATTTTGAGAGAGAGAGAGAGCAGAGTGCATGAGCAGGCAGGGGTGTGGCAGGGGGAGAAGGAGAAGCAGACTCCCCACTGAATAGGGAGCCCAGGTTCAACCCTAGGACTCTGAATTCATGACTTAAGCTGAAGGGAGATGCTTTCAGAGCCATGCAGGCACCCTGGACAAGGGTTTTTCAATAGGTTTTTACTACTGCACTTGTGGCTTGAGATTTACTTTTCAATTTTGAGATTTTAGGGAATCAATAAATAGCATCTATCTTCCCTACTGACTTCAGAACCAGATGAGAGTCAGCCAACTGACCATCAGTATGTTAGCTTTATTGCTTACAAAGCTAACTTCTAGGGCTGGGGGAATACATAGTTCTAACTATGTAGCTAACAGCCTTTGTTGTTAGTTTAGGTCTTAGTACTGACCACTTAACATAAAAATTTGGGTTTAGGATTACAGCACACAGCAGTCCAGCAGACAGGATGGGAAACAAAGACAGCACATCTCTAAATGCTTAAAGACTGAGGAATGTGGTTAGTCCACAGTTGAGAAATGTAGACAGACTAGTCTGACAGAAGGAAGAGTGAGAAAAAGGGTGGACAAGAGCTTGATATGTTATTCCATGGAAATATAAATGGTGAGATTCTTACTATTCCCCAATGTCAAAGGGGTATGGTTTTAGGCATCTTATTTTGATAGGAATTTCATTATTCTTGTGGATGTGTGTTAACAGTTATTTAAAACTTTGAAAGTTGCTTATGATCACTTGTTAAAAGGAAACTTTTTATTCACTAATGCTGTAATAAGAGTATGTGATGACTACAAGATAAATGTGTCAAGAAGATTCAACCACTGTCTGTTGATTGTCATCTGGGTGCCAGACACCATGCATATTGCTTACACATTTAATTTAATATCATAGTTTAGCGACGTAGGTATGATTTAACAACTATTTCAGATAAAAGCTAACCATTTTTTTCCCTGAAGGTCACACAAATATTAAAACCAGGATTTGAACAGATAATATTGGGCATATTTTCTCCTCCTGTTCACTCCTCTCTTTTCCTTTCTGTTTATAAATGGTCTAACAGCTAATATCCTGCTGTCTCCAAGGACTGAAATAATTGTTCCTGTTTGTATTTTTTGCACAGATTTTAACTATTGATGAGCAAAAGGCCAAGTTTAACTTAGTATCCAGATTCACTCCTAAAATTATTTCTGAAATACTGCCAAGAAAACTCTTTGTCCTTTCAGCTGCTATAATTTAATGCTCTAAAATGCGTAAAGCAAGGTCACCCATATACTTGACTTAGGGATAACTTTCAGGGTAAATAGCAATTCTGCATTTTTATATAGTTAAGTGCAGATTTAGGGGCTTCCAGAAATTCTTTGCAAAAGTGCTTTAGACTGAATCTTAACCTGTTGAATACATATATTTTGGGTTCTTTTATGGAATGTATTTAAAATGAAGTTCTCATAGAGCGCTTTATATCAAATGAAAAGATGCTGTAGATACTTTACAAATTCAGTTCAGTGTAACCCCCTAAAACATGCAGCTGTCTTTAAAGAAAATCAGTCTTTCTGTTGGGCTTTGGCAGTTAAGCTATAGTCTGCTGAGATGGCAGTATTAACATCCTGCATCCTGCTCAGCAGCAGACATTAAGCTTTGGCTGTGACCATGCTATCTCATTTTAAACTCTTTCCTCTATATGTGTCAGTTATGACTTGGCAGCTGGCTAGAACGAACACTTAAATCTTTAGATCTGTGGATTTAATTAAAGTATTCCATAGTGAAATGAAACCCTGGATTCCATGGTTTCTAAATATTCATTTAAAGATAAATAATTACAAACATTTAAAATGTTGGAAAGTAAGTTTCTTTTTGCTGTTCTGAATTTGAAATTAGAGCATTTTTGTATTGTAAAAACCTAACAGAAATTTTTATGGTATTTAATGCTCAAAGTGTCCTAAGTGACCTACAGCTTTCTTCCATAAGGTCATTTGATAGAGAAGAAATGTGCAGCTCAGGAGAACTAATTCACAGCTCTCTCTCCCACCTGGACAGAGAGTTATAGCTCAGCCCTTTACTGCTTGCTGGCTGGTCAGCTTCGACCTCTCACACTCTGCCAGTCTCTTAGAAATCTCTCTCATGAGAATGGAATAAAAATTTGCTGTTTCGCGGTTTAAGGAACCAGGTGCTTTGTGACCTCATGCCTTCAGGAACTTGATTTTCTAAAGGTGCTCTAGCCTTAGTAGGAGTTCACAAAAGGCCCTGTTGGGATATTCTAGAAAAATGTGTTGGAAAGTGTTCTGTGGTGTCAGCTTTTGGGGAAAGTGGCTATTCTTGCTTAATTTTGGATCTATGGAATGTCAAATAGGGACAGATGCAAGGACTCCTCTATCTTTGAGGAAGCAAGAAAAAGAAGAAAAGCAACCTGCCACATAATGACAAAACTGCTTTCAGGATCCAACCCTTCAATCCCTAATCCAGTTCCTCACCAACTCATAGCTCAGTGCATTCAGAAAGAACAGCTATTGTTTTAAAAGTAACTTTGTTTTTCATTTTAGATGGTTGGGGATATTATTTCCATGTCCTTGTGACTTGTCATGATTGTAGTGTTTTTAACAAAATTTATTGGATATCAATGAAGGTAATTTTCTTGTATTCACATTTTAATAGGTAAATAAGGTACAGTGCAGAAGAAAGGACTGGGCTTTAGTCATAGTACCTAAATAATAGCAAAGTGATTAAGAATATGGACTGTAGAGCCAGATTTCCAAGGTTTGAAACCTTAGTTTGCTGCTTTTCCAGTTTGGGACCTGGAGCACCCCACCTAACTTTACGGTGCTCTGTTTCCTCTGTGTGAAATAGGAAAAATAATAGTAGCTACCTCATAGGATTGTTTTTTTTCCCCCAAATATGTTTATTTTTTCAGTGTTACAAGATTAATTGTCCATGCACCACACCCAGTGCTCCATGCAATAAATGCCCTCCTCAATACCCACCACCCGGCTTGCCCCACCCCCACTCCCTCCCCTCCAAAACCCTCAGTTTGTTGCTCAGAGTCCACGGTCTCTCATGGTTCATCCCCCACTCTGATTTCCCCCCATTCAGCCTTCCTTTCCTTCTCACAATGCCCTCCATGTTTTTCCTTATGCTCCACACGTAAATGAGACCATAAGATAATTGACTCTCTCTGCTTGACATATTTCACTCGGCATAATCTCTTCCAGTCCTGTCCATGTTGATACGAAAGTTGGATATTCATCCTTTCTGATGGAGACATAATATTCCTTTGTATATATGTACCATATCTCCTTTATCCATTATCTGTTGAAGGGCATTTGGTTCTTTCCACAGTTTGGCGATTGTGGCCATTGCTGCTATGAACATTAATTTAAAGATTAAATTAACATATGTTAAGTGCTTAGAATAGTACCTGACACAAGGTAAATTCATATAAGGATTAGCTATTACTATTATTAACTGGACAAACTTAAATATATTACTTAATATCGCTTATACTCAGTTATTTGACTTATAAACCTTAATGTTATCTTTTAAATATATATAATATAAATAATTATGTATAATACACACAACCTGGCAAAATGGTTGACAAAAACCAAGTAAATGGATAATCAATAAATGTTAATTCACTCTCAGTAAAGGGATATATACATACATAGTATATAATATATATAAATTCTATTTATATAAATTACTTTTTACTTTTAAATAGGTAATGAATTTATATAGGTCAAGAATCATAGTTCCAAGGAAATCTAGTACCTTAACCTCTTCCTCATATATAGTTTCTATTACCCACTATCATGGTTAATGATTTTTATTGGTTGCATAGATGTCCTTCTGAAGTTGTTTTATGCAAATATAAATACTTGGTTTTATTTTTTCCTTTTATTCATACATATAGCATATTGCAATAACTGTTGTGTACTTTTTTCACTTAATGTGTTTTGAAGAGTTTAACATTTCTGTATATCTCATGACATCACAAAAATTTTAGTGTCTTCAAAATGTTGCATTCACAAAGACATTCCATAGTGTTTGGAGGAAAACTTCTATCATATTTTTTTCAAAATAAAACAGAGCATTATTGAGTGTGTATTATATTATGGGCACTATATAAAATTTTGGCACACAGACTCTAATTTCTTACAATAAGACTGCCATCATTACTATTTCTTAAGTAGGGGAATTGCAGTATTTAATGTTTTAAATTAGAAATACAAAGACTCTTCCCCAAAGCCCCATATATGCTATTGATGGAGCCAGACTTTGAACCCACTACTCCAAATCCAGGGTCTGAGGGTAACATCTATGCTATAGTGTCTTTTTCCTGACCTTTACAAGGGCTCATTATTCTAAGGCAACTACTGACCAGAAACATGCAGAACTCAAGAGGAAAGAAAAAGAGAAAGATCTCCAGCATTGCTTGATTCCTTAAACATTGACATTCAAGGGGATGCTACTGGTTTTCATTGCTTTCATGGTAAAATGCCTTGGAAGTCAGCAGAGCTCTTATTACCTTTTATTACCTGAAAAACCCTTGAAGAATGATGGCATGTTGATTACCAATGTGCAGTAACAACCAAAGGTATTTCTAGATTTTAGGCCTGCCCCTAGGGGTCAGAGGTACATGATGTTGTTTTTATTATAGGATCCAGGAACATACACACACTATTACAGAAAAAGGCTGAGTTTTTCTAAATTAAAGACAGATTTTAATTACATTACCCTAACTAACAAGGTTAGATTGTCCATTGCTCCCCTGCCTACAGTACAATTTTAAACACCCTCCTCCCCATTCTGTCTCCTGTCTGGGCAGTTAATGTGTATATGCACATAATATTCTGAATTGAGTAGTGGAAAAACACTAGACTGAAGTATAGTAAGCTGGAGTTTTCAGGCTTGGCCTACCTCCAGTGAACTGACACTTATTTTTCTTGCCCATAAAAATGAATGCCATGGCACAGATGGTAAAAGTCCCCAAATTCTGTCACATTAAATCGGTGATAGATGACATAGTACAAGAAGGAGAGAGACCAAAAACATAACATTAATAAGTATGGGTTAATTGGAAGTTTGTTGAAAAAATAGCTAACTATTTTTTTTAATGTATCTGGTATAATTGCTGAAACCAAAACCAGATAATTCTGCTCTGGAATTTTATTTGCTTTTGCTTTGTGTTTTGATTTTTCATGAAATTTAGCAATTCATTAATTGTATACTCTTATATATTGTTACATATTAACATACAAGAGAGTAAAGTTTAGCTGGGACTCAGAAGGTAAAGTCTACCCAACTACTCATCAGGCTAGAATAACAGACACAGATAAAGTTAACAGATTTAGCAGGATTCAGTATTTCTCCCAAGGACACACTGCAGTTAGAAGGTGTCATAATGACTCCCTTCATTTTTTTTTTTAACTGCTTTTTCACTCATTGAGAAATTTTGTTCTCTAAAATCACAGATTTCCTGTTTGAAATCACACATGAAGAAAGAAGCTTGATATCCAGTCCAGTCATAGAACCTCAGATATGGGGTTTCTGAACACAGCATTTTACATTTATTATAGTTTCGTTGTTTTCAGGAAAACAGGACTTGGAATCCACTTGGTATGCCATACGTGTTTATACATACCTTTGCTTTATGCCTATTAGAATTCTGCTTCATTTAAATTTCTCTAAAACTCCATCTTTTCTTTCAGTCTTATAATACTCTATGTTTTCCTTTATTTGATTAAATACCTCAGATTTCTCTTGGTTTGTGGTCTTCTCATTGCAATTGGTCAGCAAGCCAAGTTTGTCCCTGGTGGTAATGGACTGATTGGGCTAGGACAGGTGGTTAAAGATACTTGAAAAAACCCCATCTTGTATATCAGGGAAAGGAGTGATACGACTGGTAGGCATAAGGGGTTCAACTTGTGTGAAAAATGTACACACAATTAATTCACAAAATATGTGGCATGTTATCCTTATCTTTTCTAGGAGTTGGCAGCAAACTGGGCTCTAAGCATATAGGCAGCAAAGAGAAAAACAATCATTTTCAAAGCTATAGTTACAGTCACTCAGTTAAAAACAAACCAGTTATCTGGGAAAAGTCAAAACTCTTCCTACCACCGGGGCTTGTAAGAAATGTGTCCTCATAAAGGAAGACTGTGATGAAGCAAACTATAGTCACAACTTTATCTCTAACTTCACAGAACAGTTAATAATGTAGCCAAATACTCATTTTGGTCCCTGTAGTTACAACTTTAAAGACATACAATAATTCTGTTTTATAAATTATTTCAAACACATAGATTCAATTTAAGGTTCTCTATTTACTTCGATTTCCCCCCCCTTTTTTTTAATGAAATGTTTTTCAATTTTGTTTTTTTTCAATTCAGGGGGCTTGAATCAATTTAATTATTTTAGGTCCCTTTCCTTGCTTTTCTTTACTAGGGCCCAGACTTCATACTGCTTTAATAAGATTAGTTTCTCTGTGTGCTATGTTTATATTTTTATGGTTTGTGTAATTTTAATTAAAAACGTATTTAGTTGCTATTATGGAGTACTACATCTAAATTAATTTAGGATTATAATATGAACAGTACACCCATACCATATTCACTTGAGACAAAGGGATATTCAGAAGTAGTGATATTTTCCTAATAAATAGGAATTATTCTCTAGCTACTTGAAATACCCAGCTTCCCCAAAACCCTTCTTTGCACCTGGCATGGTAAATAGGGTTTATGAATTGAATTCAGAAACTGTGACAAGAGAAAGCAGAGAGGACTATTCTTAAGGCTACTAAATTTCAAATCATCCTCAATGTCAGCTGCTAAAGATCTGCCCGAGTTTCAGAGGGAACATTATATCTGGATTATACTTTTTCACACAAATTTAAAATGTTTAAGAGCTCTAGGAAAAGGTTCTTCCTAAATTGTCTTTACCTCACATAGTGATAAGTGCTTATATTACTTGGTATTGATTAAATGTTTGTTTAAATAGCTAAAGAGAAAAAGGGAGAGAGATTGATTGTGTCTGGTGGTGTTAAAGCCTCTAAATTATTTACCATGAAAAAAAAGCAATAATTTTGAGGAAAACCGTCTCTAGAGTTTATCTCTGGGACACACACACACACACACACACACACACACACACACACACACCCAGGGGATGTTTATTTACCTCTTACTTATATAAACTGAGGAATTTGTAGAGACTCATTACATTATAAAGATATAAAAGTACTCTTTCCTAATGTGTTTGCAGTGTTAAAAGCAATGTTGATAGTAAAACAGTATGAACATTCAGTTGACATTTTAAAGAGGGTAAACCTTGGCATAGATTTATTCATTATAATAAACATTTTTTACATGAAATTTTCTGGTTTTTTTCTCAATTTTTTTTCATTTTATCAAACAGTTTTCAAGGAAGTGTTCAAAGCATCTTGGACATATTGATATTCAAAACATAAATTTAGATAATTACACTTAAATGATTAAATTTTAAATTTATAATGATTAAAAAATACAAACTGACAGTTTTCTAATTAACATATCCTTATCTCTATATTAAAGATACTATTTCAGATATAATAAAATAATAATTTGGTCTCAGCCCATGGGGAAGAATAAGCAATAAAGATTTGGGTTAAATTTAGGTTGACAAAACTCTGCTTCAGTGAAATACAGTGCTCTTTGAAAAAAAATCTATGGACTTTAATGGCTTAGGAAAGCAAATCTTACTATAAGTAGCTGTGTCTTATAAATGGCTCTTTCAATTCAATTCATTTTATTTTATTTATTTTATTT
>CM053605.1:41841027-41908947 GCA_028646535.1 Procyon lotor
AAACAGGAAGGGATGGGGAGGGAGACAAACCATAAGAGACTCCTAGACTCAAGTAATGAACTAAGCGTGGCCGGGGGGGGGGGGGTGGTGGGGTAGGGATAGGGGGGCTGGGTTGGGGACAATGGGGAGGGTATGTGCTATTAAGTGCTGTGAAATGTGTAAGCCCGAAGATTCACAGACATGTACCCTGGGGCAAATAATACATTATATGTCAATAAAAATTAAAAAAAAAAAAAATACTATGGACAAATATTAAAATATCTGGGAAGCTACCAGCAGTCAACCATTCAAAAGCTCAAAAATCAATAAATAATACTGCTTAAGTATGGCTATGTAAATTCTCAGTATTTCCCAATGCACTCCACTTTTATGTAATACAGTCTTTTGCAGATTTGTTATTATTCCTAACAATTCATATTATTCACATAAACCTTTAATAAAATGGATATTTTGGGTTTTACCTGGGATTAATTTAGAAGCTCATATATGTAAAAGCCAGAAAAAGGGAACTATGAAGATAAAAGAAGGGATGTAATCTAACTATAAAGTTGCTTTTATTTATTGAATTTTTATGTTTATAATGAGGTTCACAGGTTTAAACTTGCTTTATTGACATCTGAATTGCCAAAATAATGCATTTAGAGCACATA
The DNA here is from genome assembly GCA_028646535.1 of Procyon lotor. NCBI lineage: Eukaryota > Metazoa > Chordata > Mammalia > Carnivora > Procyonidae > Procyon > Procyon lotor. The sequence goes on from CM053605.1 coordinate 41,841,678, forward strand.
ATACAGAGGCACAAAGGAGAAAAAGTAAATTTTCTATTCTTGCTTTCAAGTTCCATAACTTGTCAACCTATCAAAGGTAACAATCATCACAACTTGGTATACATTCTATGTATTTCTCTCTATACATGTAAACATTTGAAAATGTGTGTGTGTGTGTGTGTTTTATTTCTTTTTTATTTTTAAATTAGGCTCCACATCCAGCATGGAGCCCAACATGGGGCTGGAATTCATGACCATGAGATCAAGACATAAGTTGAGATTAAGAGTCAGATGCTTAAATGACTGAGCTACCCAGGTGCCCTGTATGCATATATTTTTATTTCCTATGCTGATAAAAAATACACAAAGCCCTCCCACCTGCTGCTTTTTTTTCTTGCTGCTTTATCATTTAAAATGCACATCACTCCAAGTAAGTAAACACAGATCTGATCTAATCTGCCCATATAATCAATAGATCTATTGTTTTAATGACTGTATAATATTTTATACTATGGCTATATCACAGATACTTTTTAATTGCTCCCCTATTTATAGACATCCAGATTATTCTCCAGTGGATCTTTTTTGCATTAAAAATAATGCGGCACGGGCGCATGGGTAGCTCAGTTGCTAAGCGTCTGCCTTCAGCTCAGGTCATGATCAGGTCCTGGGATGGAGCCCCGCATCGGGCTCCCTGCTCAGCGGGGAGTCTGCTTCTCCCTCACTTCTCCCTCTGCTTCTGTTCCCTCTCTTGCTGTATCTCTCCCTCTGTCAAATAAATAAATAAAATCTTAAAAAAAAATAAATAATTCAGCAATAAACTCACCTGAACATATGTCCCTAAGTGCTAGAGTACTTACTTTTATCTCTAAGATTGTCAAAGGTGAAATCCCTGTATCAAAGGATAAACATGTTTTTAAAAATTAATGGTAGGGGCGCCTGGGTGGCTCAGTCTTTAAGCGTCTACCTTCAACTCAGGTCATGATCCCAGAATCCTGGGATCGAGCCCCGCGTCGGGCTCCTTGCTCTGCAGGAAGCCTGCTTCTCCCGCTACCATTCCCTCTGCTTTGTGTTCCCTCTCTCGCTGTGTTTCTCGCTGTCAAATAAAAATCTTTAAAAATAAAAATTAATGGTAAATATTGTCAAATATTCTCTAAATGTTTGTAAAAATGCATATTTTACCAGCAACATACATCATGTCTAATTATTGTTCGAATATTACTCAACATATTATGTAGATTTTAGATATTATAATAAGATAGGGCAACAAAATAATAAAAATATATAAAAACAGTAAATTATTTTAAATGATTGTGTTTAATATTTAATGATACTATTGTATCAGTTCATATATTCAGTAACCCCAAGAGATTCTATTAAAAACAGTAGAATTGGGGCAGCTCAGTTGGTTAAGCATATGCCTTAGGCTTGGGTCATGATCACAGGGTCCTAGGAATCAAGCCCCACATGAGGCTCCCTGCTCAGCAGAGAGCCTGCTTCTCTCTCTCTTCCCCACTCCTCTCCACTTGTGCTTACTCATCTCCCTCGTGCTTTCTGTCTCTTTGTCTCTCTCTCTCTCAATAAATCTTTTTTAAAAATTAGAATTAATAATTGAATTGGCAATGTATTTGCATATGAAATGACTATGCAAAATCAAGCTCTTTTTCATTATACTAACAAAAGCCAGTTGAAAATGATAATGAAAAAATAACCCATTTATTGGTTATGGGTTAACCCATTTATGGGGGTCCCTGGGTGGCTCCATCAGCCCCCAATTCTTGATTTCGGCTCAGGTCATGATCTCAGAGTCCTGTGATAGAGCCCTGGGTATGGAACCTCCTTAATATTCTCTCCCTTTCCCTCTCTGCTGCTCATCCTCCACCACCTGCATGAGCTATCCCTCTCAAAAAAAACAAAAAACAAAAAAGAACCCATTCACAACATAAATAAAAATATGAAAATGCCTAAGATTAAATTTAACAATGAAGGTATGACTCATATGAAGAAAAAAATAAAAGTAAATTAACATAATTATATTGGAGATTTAAATGCTAAATAAATGAAAATATCATGCTCTCATGTGAAACATAAATACATCAATCTTCAAGTATTATTCATTAAGACAATTTGTATCTGAATTTAATGTTATGTTTAAATTGATTAAATAATTAATGATTAAAATGATTAAAATATAGTATGAACTAATATAGGAAAAATGTCCAGTTTTACAGACGTAAAAGTGATGCTACACCTACCAGCTCTTACAAGTTATTACAAGGCACTGGGAAAGTAAACTGTTAACAGCTTTTCACCTAGGATTAGATCATTGTCCATGCCAAGAAGACAATTTAGAACCAGTGGATTAAAATCATACAAAACAATTTCTCTGACCAAATAGACTAAATAGAATTTGTAAATTAAATTTTTAATTGCTTGGGACCAAATTATAATGAAAATACAAAATGTCAAAATTTGTGAGATTTATAGATTCAAATTCCCCTTTAAGAAGGAATAAGATTATTGTTAAGACCACCGTCTTTACCACACTACACATACCCACACACACACACCACACATACACACATAGCTGATTAGCGAGCATAAGCAAATAAGTGGAACAGATTAACAACCAGAAATACAATGATGGATATGGAAATATATCCATGAATACAAGGAAATTAGGGACAGAATTTTAAAATAAAGTTTGATTTTATTAGGAAAGAATAATATACAGAGAGATATAGCTATATATATAGATATAAGGCCTACATTAGCTATGAATTAGGAAAAATATGTTATATTACATTTAAGTAATTATTCTAAAAGAATATTTGTATTACATTGTGTTATTCTTAAACAAAATAGAAAAACCAAAACTCATAAAGGAAAATATTGATAAACTAGACTCTATACAAATTTTAAATTACTCAATGATAAAATATATCTAAGCATTGGGATGGGAAATCATGGGAAAAGATTTTTAACACACCTCAGACAAAATGCAGATATCTTTAAAATACATAGCTGGCAAAATAATTTTGGAATATTAATAAAATGTTACAATTCGAAAAAGGAATTTTCAACAAATAAGAAAGTTGTTTAGTTCTACCCATTATCAAGTGAATGTCATTTAAACTGTGATATACATTTTGTCCAAAATACTTGGCATATTTCAAAAACTGAAAAAATCATGTTAACATGATTAGTCAGAATGTCCTCTCAACCATATCCATGTGGAATGTCACTAAAGTGGCATTTGAAGCAAAATAAACTTGGGAGCAAGAGCAAGAAGAGTTTGATTTTAATTGGCTAGAAAAAACAAACCGGTGGTTCACAAGACTAGACAGCCAAGAATAAAGGCAGCCACAGAAAAGACAGCAAGGCAGAGAAGCAATCATATCAGGAGTAGGTCAGACTTGACCTTAATAGCAGCTGTTTAAAAATAATAATAAAATGTAGGGACCCCATCATGCAGAAGAAAATTGCTTTAACTTCCCCAGCAGGGCACTATAACTACTAGTTGCCGGTGAAAGAATCTCATGATATCCCTGGGCCTTCAACTCACTACGCCCATGGGGAATCACCTCTAAACATTTTCCACCCCTTGAAAAAGTGAAGTGTAGTTGAATATGTCTGGCTCTGTGACCAGACAAACTGCATTAGAATCCCAATTGCTAGCAAGCCTTACTTTCTTCATCTAAAAACCATAGATATTATCTACAATGTGAGGATTAAAAAAAGATCAGTGAAAATCAATGACACAGTGCTTGGAATGGGAGAGGTGTGTCCCAAAAGTCAACCCCTCTTCCTTCCCTAATGCATGTGCAGATCAAATTAATCATCAATGCTCTATACATATTGCCATGTGGGTGACTAAGCCCATTAGCAAACCCTTTGACTTTGTATCAACTGACAGAATCATTTGACAAAACATCAGAAATGCAGGGTTTTTTTAGTTTAAGGTGTCTACTGAGTTAAAAAAATAAACTGCTTAGCATTCATATTTCAATCTTACTTTTACTTAAATCCCATTTTTAGTTTTATTCTCCTTATTTCATTCCTAGATATAGTGGCAAAAACCTTGTAGTTGGGAGTTTGAAAAACCCCATTCAAGTCCCAGATGTTTTTTAGACATACTCAGCTAACATGTGTCACCCATGACCTGTTCAATGAGAAAGAGGTCCTAAGAGCAAACTCACCACAGTATTTCAATAATCAAAAGAAATATTGTCTACAAAACCCCTCTTTTGGTCAAATATAAAATTTCTTCCTTTAGTGTGGGTTTCCCCAGGAATAAATGCTAGGAGAAAGATTCTAGAGGGGATCATTTTTGGGTGATGAAAATAAAAATAAAAAATAAATACTAGGAAGGAAAAATGTTGAGACAGAGAAGGGGAGAAGACAGTTTGACAGATTAAAGATGACCACAAATTTTTAAACCCCTATTATTGAAAGGTGGGACCTATCTCCCTGCTCTTTCAGTCTGGTGGGAGGAGAAAGGGCTGTGATATTTTTCTTTTTTTTTTTTTTCTTTATTAAGATTTATATATTTGACAGCAAGAAAGAGCTCAACCACATGAGGAAGAGGGAGAAGCAGACTCCCTGCTGATCAGGGAGCCCCACGCAGGGAGCTTAACCAAATGAACCACCCAGGCAGCCCAGGGCTAGGATTTTTTTGATCAAGCAAGTGTGACAGAGGGATGCTTGTGCCAATATGGAAACCCAAGCCTAAGAGACTAGAAGCTTCTACTACCTGTCTCTTGAATTACTTGGTCTTAGGATTCTAAGCTGCCATGTTATAAGTTCAGCTACCTGCTAGAGAGACTGGGTGGAGAGATTAATAATTCATGATGAGGGGGAGAGACCCAACTAGACCCAGCCCTCCAACTGTCCCTATCAAGGCACTAGGCACATGAGCACAGTTATTTTGGATCCTCCCTACCAGCATGGCCACTGAATGTCCCCCACTTGATGCCAAATGAATCAGAAATGTATAGTTGGGCTCTGTCCATGCTTGTGATTTGCAAAATTGTAAAATGTGGTGTAGGTGTTATTGTTTTAAGCCACTAACATTTGGAGAAGTTTGTTAGCAGTAAATACTCCAGACAATAGCCAAAAAGAGCACATCATCAAGCCTACTATCACTGTGAGTGTATGAAGCTCAATCCCATGGGAAAATTCTAGGCAACAATGTCAAAAACCTTAGAGTTGATCCTTAGAGAAAACCTAACCGTAGAGTTAGCCCACCTGAAGGATGAGAGAGCTGATGTATTTATATATCAATTATTGGTTGAATGTCAATTCTTGGCTGCCAGTGAGGTCCTCAGTAGCACACCTTGCAGTGGTGAATCCCCAGACACAGAAGCTGCTGATGGGGTCTGCCACTGTCTTATACAAATGGAGTGTTTGGAGGTCTCCCTTTGTCTTCCTTCTGGTAATGAAAGTCTACCTTGCCTGATCGTGATTCTAGTGCTTCTTCTCTTTTTTTTTTTTAAATCACCTTTTATAAATCCTAAAACAAAACTAGTACTATCCTCACCAAAACAGAAAAAGCTATAAATTTTTGCATTTGCAAATTTTAGTTCCCCATCTTACTGCCCTGCATTTTAGAACAATTAAAAGCCAATGGCCATACTTATAAATAACTATCAATTAAAAAAATACTTCAAACTTTTGATGGTCTTTCCCTTCTGGGGTTACTTCTTTGTGTTTCCTTGTACTGTCCGAGTTATGTTCAGAAGGCCTACTACTGGACTTCCTGAATTTGATCTCTGCCATGCCACCTACTAATTCTGTGCTCCTTGGAAACTATTTAACATTTCTGTGCCTCAGAAATGTTTCGTTGTTGGTACAAAGAGGGAAAATAATACTATTGTACTTAAAGAATTAATGTGAGCACTAAATAAATGATTAAATATAAAGCCTTTGGAATAGTGCCTGACATATATTTGTAGGACCTCAATAAACAGTAAAATGTTATTTAAAAGTCATAAAATGTAGAGATGACATAAAAATCTAAATTTGCCAAAGGACTATCAAGAATCCTAAATAAATTATAATTCCTTGTTAGGCTTTTATCCCAACATAGCTAAAGTAGTTCATAGAATCATAACTTTCTCATAGCAGAATGTTCTCTAAGGTTATGCTTCAACTTGAACAGAACTGTTAGGGGCAAAACTAAATGAAGAGAGTGAACTGCATAGATCACGAAGTACAGATGATAAGAAACCTGGGTGTAAGCATTTCATGCTCATTTCGATGCCATCTATAGACTCATTCTAAGTCCAAGAACCATGTGCCCAAATTTCAATCTGCAAACTTACTCATTTTTCTTCATGCAAGATCTGCCTTTTAGACCTTAAGATTGAAACCTAGAGAAGAAACCAGTGTACAAGGAGTTTTAGAGTTTAATGAATTTAAGTGAAGTCTTTTTAAAATCTGATTTTATAATATGATTCAAAATAGCAATTCCAGCTTGAAAAAAGAAACACCTCTGGGATCAGCTAGAGAGAGAAAAGAAGTATGGAAATCACATTCTAGCTTTATTGTTCTTCTCTCTTTCACATGATATTCTGTAATTAATGATTGTTGTTGTCTGAGTTCCCAGTGAAATTTCTGCTGTACTCCCTCCCCTGCTGGTAACTCTCACAATGATTTGTATCTGAAGTCAGAGGCAAAAAATAATACAACAAATTAGGCCACCTAGTCCTAATTGACGAATTGACTTTTTTCCCCACAACAGAGAAAACAGTGCCTAAAAACCTAGCCAGTCGCCAGTATTAGTTTGATCTTAGCTCTTTACTTATGCTCAAGAAGGGTCCTGAATATGAATCAAATTGTATCTAGTGCCTCTCTCATTAAGCTCATTAGAATTGATCATGAGGTCAAGACTTGACATTACTTTTCCCACTAACATTTAGCTGCCAGAGGCCCCACTTCTCTGGCTCTCTCCTACCCTTCCACATTGCTTATAACTGTTGAAGCTGGGTCATATCTTCAAAAATGTTCATTTTGGGGCACTGGGGTGGCTTAATGGATTAAAGCTTCTGCCTTCAGCTCAGGTCATGATCTCAGGGTCCTGGGATCACACCCCACATCCTGCTCTCTGTTCAGCAAGGAATCTGCTTCCCCTTCTCCCTCTGCCTGCCTCTCTGCCTACTTGTGACCTCTCTCCCTCTGTCAAATAAATAAATGAAATTTTTTTAAAAAGTCTTCATTTTACTACTTCTTAGTGAATGTTCAGAAAATTTCCATAATACATTAAAAAATACTAAAAAAGATTATTATTCATCTTTTTTACCGGAAGTTTTATTCAAACTTTTTTCTGCTAAAAATTTTAAAAGATTTTTGGACAACTTACCAACCCAGGAAAGTTTTAATAACTATTTATTCACCTCCTTCTCTTCTCCTGGTTGGTAAACAAACATATGGATGGAAAGAATAATAAGGCAAAATGTCATAATTTCTCCTTTCTCTTTTTTTTTCAGTGTGAACTTTTATCAAGCAACAGTGAACTTTTAAATTGAACTGTCATAACTTAAGCACTCTTCAATGAATTCATTGTTAGATGTCTTCCTACCACTCTAGAACATGATAAAAGTGAGCTCCCAGCTGAGCTTCTCTGCCATGAGTTGGCAATACTTTATAAAAATATGTCTAATTTCAGGAAAGTTAAACCTAATGTTTTCTTTCCCACAACTTTTACTTCTAATCCTTTCCTCCTCCATGTGTCTTTTTAACATGGACTTGGAAAACTTAAATAACTTTGGAATATGGAGTCATATTTCACATAGAACTCAGGTTCTACAATGAATTCATAAGGTAGATTCAAAACTACCCTTACTAATTTCTTAACATTCCATCTTCATTTTAACACACACTGCAACCCTTACTAATGTCTTTAAATCTACAAAATAAACACTGAAGTGTATTTCATCCCGCAAAAGAAAAAAGAAGGAATGGAAAAGATAGATGAATGGTAAGATAAAATGCTCAGGATCTACAAAATTGAATTAATCATATCCTTGTTTCTCTTTGGTTTTAACATTTCTGGACACACATACAACACAACAAAGCTTCTTTCTCTATTTTTGTCCTTCCTCTTTCTTTTCTCCCTTATTGATGTGCATGGGAAGAAAGAAAGGAGTGGACAGAGAGAGACATAACTTGAATCAGTAACCTATGATACAGCTTTACTATATTACTTTCATTTTTCCCATTTGAACAATAAAATTTTTAAGAAGTTCAAAGACTGTGCCCGTGAATCCTCCTCTCTTTTCCACTTGCAGTGTAAAATACAAGGTCACATATCATCAACTCATCAGTGCTTGCACAGACCAGGTCCATGAGATAATCATTCTCACATTATCATTAATATTCTCAAATTTTAAATTTTAATTTATCAAAGTAAGCAGTCCTACTATTTACTTGAGAAATGAAAATTTGTTGCAAATGACCAAGACTTAAGTAGCTTAAGCAAGAAAGGGAAATATATTAGTTCTCTTCACCAGGAAGGAACTCTGGTGACACAAAATCTAAAGAAGTGCTACCAGTTGTATGGCCTCAATAGCTTCAACCAGGATCTAGACAGCTGCCAAAGTTTTCAGACACACATCTCTCAAGTATGGCAATCCTAGAAGAAATAGAGCTTCCTTTTCCAATGTCTCAGTACAGCAATCCCTGAGAAACAGACTTTGGTCTTGCTAGGTCCACAGCTTAGCTCTACAATATTTATTATTCCCTAGAAAAGGAGTTACTACAATTGGCTAAACCAAAACACACATCTATACCTACAGCCAGAGGGCTAGATCTCCTATCAGAAAAAAAAGAAAATGAGAGAAAAAGAATACTTATAAAATACAATAGCTCCATGTGATTTTCATTAGGTTACAAGATCATCTTTGCTATACTGAACACTTTTCCTGTAGTTCTTTATAATGTGTATTATAAACACGTCCACAAGTCAGTTTCTAAATGGTCCAGAGATTTGCATTCTCAGGAAAAAAATCATTTTAATTTAAAATTCTACATTTCACTTCAATGCTAATCTGATGAGCTAAATATGTTTAGATAGATAATTGGGGCTGCACACATCTGGAATTTTAAACCATGTACTCAGAAAGGAAAGGACAAGCTTTGGTGCGGGGGGGTGTCTAATGAAATGCAAAAAATAAGAAAATAAAGAACTCTCAGAGAGTAGAAAATTAAAGGTGATAAAAATAATTCTGACCAATTATTTAATTCAGTTTCATTATACTTTCCTAAAACTTCTTTGTCAATTAAAGAAATTATATCAAAAAATTGGGCCAAGGCAAAATGGACTAATCAATAAAGAAACTTAAGACAACATAAATCAATAGTCCAGTTCCTTTCCAAACCAAAAACCACAAAACTAAAACTCATCTCATTTTTGTCAATAGTTGTTTGAGAGTATTTTGGAAAAGTACAAAGTATTGTTATCCTAGTGGTGAATAAATGGGCTAAAATCCTGAATAATCAAATGTTTTTTTTTCTTAAATTTATAAATACATTTTGGGTATCTTCTGCAAGATCTGAGAATGACTGGATATGATAACATATTTAGCTGATTATTCAAAATCTGAAAAAAGTAATCAGTCTTTAAACTCTTAAAATGAACCACTTCATGAAAATTTATAAGCTATATGCACTTGCGTAAGGCCAAATATAAGTGCATAAAATATTCAGCATTTTGAATTTAACATGACTTGTTTATACTGCTATTTAGTTTATTAAACTTCCAATCTCACATGCAAATGTCAAAGCTTCACTCTTTCCTGTCTAATCAAAGTGTACAATGGAAGTCCAGATAATTATTAGACTGTCCATAGATCTGTCTATCACAATCTTGCCAGTAAGTTAGTGATATTCCCATTGAAAAATAAGATTATTTTCATATGGTTTAGGAAATAATAAATTGCTGGACAGTTACTATGTGCCAGTCATTTTTTAGGCAATTTAAAACATAAATGTTTTATAATAAAGCATTTACCACAAAAATTAACATATTTTATCAATAAAAAATCTAAAACTTACAGACAACCTGTAATCAACGGGGCCAAAATTGAATCAGGTTCAAACTCCAAAGCCAATCATATTATTTACCAGAGTAAATCATCTCCTAATTATGGAGATGGGGAAAATTGTTTCTAACTATTTTTTCATTGTGAGAGGATTGGACAGCTATGCCCATTGCCATGTGATTTATAGCAGCTCCTGCAAATCATATATACTTTCCTTCTAAGTGTTAGGCTTGTCATGTGACTTGCTTTGACTTACCTTGATCCATGGACTATGAACACACATGACGTATGTTATGTCTGAGGAAAGGCTTTAAGAGACACTGAAAGCTTCTACCACTTGTTCTTTTCCCTGTACCTTGAGAACAGCATGTGGCAAATGTAGTTTGCTCCTCTTACCTGATTCCCAAGGTGAAAAGACATTTAGACATTTACAGCAGAAAAACAGCCAGCGCCATTTAGTATCAGTGGGAAACAAGTGTGTGCTGGTGGAAACCTACGAGATTTGGGGTTATAGGTCATTGCAAATGGCTAATAAATACAATATTGTGGATATTAATGAACAGAATTTATCATTCCAGCAGTTATCAAACAAATACAATCTTATTAGAATATTCTGCTTTTTACAAAAACTAAAGTAAGAGTTTAAAAATAAACTCAAGTGGAGAAAGCTTTTTGCATTCACCATTCACTAATGGTAAGTAATTTTATGCCTAGGAGTACATCTTGGGAACATGAAGACTAAACTACTTTAAGGTTAGAGTAAAAAGACAGAAAGGATCTGGAGACCCCATGCGAGGGTTGAGTTACCATTCCAGGCCTGCATGACAAACCCCTAGACTTCTTCTAGAGTCAGAAAATAAACACTCCACTCACTCAACCTACTACAGCTAGGATTCTATCTCTTATGGCCAAATGTAATCTTAACTCTATCAAGAGGTCTTTCAACTGCCTAACAGTCCTTCGTGTAATATCTTTGGAGTGAAACAGTGAAGAAAAGAATGAGAGGAGAAAGCAAGGAGGAGAAGGGAGGAGAGGCAGAATTAGGATGTTAACTAAATAAAAGATACAAGCTCAATTATGATGCATATTTAAGAATTTCCACAGAATAAAAAGATGGACCATAAAATTGCATCCTTCTGCAAAAACATTAATTATACTTGACGGATACTCCTTGGAAATATTTGTTTTGTCCCTTGTGAAATAAAAACTTTGCACATGTTGACAGAATTCCTCATATTAAATCATTCTTTTATTTGTGATAAAATTTTTCTTGGTCCTATATTATTATACGATATATTACCATTATGTTACCATTATGTTATTCCTTAAATAAATGGCTATACTTATTTGCTAATGGTTAATGTGGTAAATTTGACCTACGTTCATAAGTGAAATTAATTTACTATTCTGTTTTTTGTACCATCAATATCAAAATTTTTATAGAACTATCAATTATTTATTAGAGGGATTTCCAAATTGTTACGACTTCCCATATTTTAAATAGCATGTACATTACTAATCCAAACTAGTAGATAAAATTAACATATGAAACTATCTACGGTAATTGGTGTGTTTGAATGTTCCACCTATTCTAGTTCCAATTTGGGACATTTATTGACTTTCAGCTCAGATTATTTAGCCCTAAAATTTCTAAGTTTCAATTTTCTTTAGTTATTTTTTAGAGCAGCTTTAGGGTTATAAAAAACAGTGGGAAGTATACAGTTCCTTCTTCCACTCCCACATCCCCCAGGGTTCCCATCATTATTAACACCTTGCATTAGTGAAGTACATTTATTACAACTGAAAAGCCAATTTTGATATGCTAACTAAAATCCCCAATTGACATTAGGGTTCACTCCTTTTGTTGTACAGTCTGTGGGTTTTGCCTACTGTATAATAACATGTATTTGGCCACTGCAGTATCATATGGTATAGTTTCAGTGCCCTAAATATCCCTATGCTGCAACTATTCATACTTCCTTCCTGCCCCTATGCCCTGGCAATGACTGGTCTTTCTCCTGTCTCCATAGTTTTGCCTTTTCCAGAATGTACTATATCCTTTTCAGATGGTCTTCTTTTACTTAGCAATATGCCGTTTTGACACAAGGCCTCAAGCAGCCCAGTGCAGGTGCTAATGAAGAGAAACTAAGGCCCTATGGCAAAAGTCAGTAACAACTTGCTTGCTGTGTAAGAGAGCTACCTTGTAAGTAGATCCTCCAACTCCAATCCAGCCTTTGGATGACCTCTTCCCTGACTGACACGTAGCAGCGACCTCATGAAAGACACTAAGCCAAACTACACCCAAGCCACTCAAATTTCTTACCTAGAGAAATTACGACTCTCATAATAAATGCTTTAAGAAGGTAAGTTATGGTGTATTTTCTACATAGCAATAGATATTCCAAGGCCAAGGTTTCCTCTAAGAATAATTTTTGCTATGTTCCACATGTTTTAGTCAGAACTAATAAAACCATTGCAGTATTTTCTAAAAATCTGTATTCTCTCTTCTCATTTTCTTCTTTTCTTTGTAGACAAAGAAGGTCAGAAGTCTGAGTGGCAAAGGGAATGGACATGAGTATACTGATGGTCATGGTGCTTGCTGGGCTGTGAATAATAAAATCTTTCATCTCTGTCCCAGGAGTCTCATGTTTCCTGCCAACATGCACAAATACGGTGTGCAGCTTAACATGTCAGTTTACAAGTGTGGTAAGATCTCAGTCCCTTCCGAGTTTTGGCATAACCCTATAACCACTTTAGAATTACTCAGTGTACTGTGGGGTTCTTTTTTCTTTTATCTCTTCTCAACTGAATATTGAGTGAAGGCATAGATAAGTGAGCAAATCAAATCTAAATTTTTAATATAATGCCAGACAAATTATATGGGCACAAGCCCTGTCAGGATGCTGGCCAAGTCCAAGGTCAGAGTTTATATGCATTGCTTAGAGTTCTGGCAGAATATGACTTGACAAAAGCAGAATAAAAGAGATAGGGTGGTGGGTTTAAGTCATTATTTTCCAATGTACAAAAGAATACTAAACAGCACAGAGTTCACAATTACATAAAGAAAAGGGATTAATATCTGTTAAATGACTGCAGCTATAATATTCTCTTTCTAAACTGTGCTCCTTTTTCAGGTATTAGATTGTTACATAAGCTAGGCAAATTCCAATTTATGATCTCTGTTCTCCTTTTTCTTCTTCACATCATTCCCCATCCGTCCTAACAGTGATTACTGAAACCTATAGTCAAGGCCTCACCTTAGCTTTCACAGTCCATTAGCTATGAGAAGTCTCCTGACAAAGGAAGAACCAACAACGTAGCAGGCTTGTGTAGGAAAGGATGGCAGGTATGCAGTGAACACTAAATGGCATAGAGTAGATATTATATATCTACTACAATAAAGGGAACACACAGCCACTTTCACTGATTTGCAGGAGTTTATAACTTGTCCACCATCTTTTACCTATTATTATTTTTTAATATAAAAAATTGAAAACTGGTAACGCATTCCCAGAAAATAAAGATTGGACTAAAAGCTTACATTCAAACATCTACATTTTTATGACAATGACATCCTTAAGACATCATTATTATATTCATATATAGTTTGTAGATGGTCATTAAATTAGCAAGAATTACCTACATTTTGGCCGGTCTTTCAACAGAATCCTCTTGATTCTTAACTGCTTAGGAAAGTTAACTGCTTAGGAAAGGTACCCGCACAACAACTTCACAGCTATTAGATGATGATGTGTATTGGCTGCTACATCTGATAGACGTGACCTCCAAAATTTAACTATCTCCTAGTTCCTAGGCTAAATATTAAGAGGATATCTTGAGTTTAAATTGGAAGCACCTATCTTGTAATATGTAACAACAATCTAATGCAGCTACAAAGCTTCTAAAATCTTGAACATAGTTTCCTTTTTATTAATATATTAGTACAATCTTTTGGTTTATATATTCTACTTTTTAATTTGGTCTATTTCTATAAATATATTTTACCTTGTGGTTATTAAAATGACTATTCTCCATTTTGCATGATTCCTTGGGCCATTACCTTGATGCTTTACAGCAAATACTTCAGAAATTTTTAACTCATTACCGTCCTATACACTATTGAATTTCTTCATTTTATAGATCATAATTAACTCCAAATTTTGAAGTAATTAAAGCAATGGAGGGGACTTAGTTTTTTTCTTACATTTCCTTAATCACTTTTTCAATTAAATTGATTTCTTTAAATTATGGTGAGGTTTATAGGAGTTCAACTCCTCCAAAAGCCTATTCTATAAAAGTAAGTAATTAGTGAGCATGTATCATGCTGAACCAAAAAATATATATTATATTTGTGATGTTAAAAGAAGTTGCTAAGGAAGATGAGGTAATCATTTAACAATGTGTAAAATAAAACCTATTCATTTTAAGAATATAAAAGAAACACATTGCTAAGTTGTTTTTTTTTTCATTGCTAAGTTTTTGAAGACCATCAAGAAAATATATTTTGTTTAATAGATGATACTAGTTTCAAACGGGCTATGTCACAGTAACATAAGTAAGAGTTTTATTGATCAGATAAATATTTACTTATTCACTTTCAAAATTTAATTTACTGGTAACTTTTAAATCATACAGCAGATGTTTACTTTAAAAGAATAATTTAACTTATGCATGAAAAATGGTATAGATTCAGAAACTCACAAATTATAAATGTAAAAAAGAATTATTTATCCTTTTGAAAATATATGTACTTTATGACCTCCGGATGGTACATAGAATCTTTAATGTAGTAACTCTCAAGCTCCCATTATCAGCTAGCTTTCACCTATTTCACAGAGCTATGCAAGTAGGTGGTAAAAATATATTTCTCAAGTTCTAGAATGCTATCTGAACCTCAGTATGAATTCAGTCTCAAGTGTACCATTTATAACTGAAAAAATTTTCAGCTGAAGAAAATGAGTCTGTGTTAATAAGAGCTATAATAAAAAAAAAAAAAAGGAAAGAAAGCAAAGGAGAAAATTGAGAAGATCCTGGAAACTTGCAGTATTTAAAGGATGTATGAGCCAGAATATATGAACAAGAAGGAAGGTTTGCAGATGACACTGGCTGGAGGATAGAACTAGAAGGAATTTCATAAATTCTCAAGGTAGCTTTTAGTTGGTAATTATCTTTAAATAAGAATTTTCAAGATTTATATGTCTTATTCATAGAAAAAAACCTAACAAGGGCATTTTAGGCACTATTGAAAGTCTAATAGAGAAGACTAATATATGGAGACAGCAGTAACTTTCAACATCAAAGTATATCATCTGGGCAATGACAGATCCTACTTTACTCATCAGTTGTTTCAAATAAAGGCAATCTATGTGAAGGTTCTCTGTGATATGAAAATCATTCTACAAGTCTGTAACTTCTGCACCCAAAAAGATATACATAACAAAACAAATTTGAAATCCCTTTGGAGGCATGGAGAGGGTTAGAAAATGACTTTTTAAATATTCAACCCAATCTTATTTTGTGTCAGTATGTTAGCTTAGAAGTGTGTGTGAGTGTATGGGGGGCAATAATTCCTTCATTTTTTAAAATTTTATCCAGATAAATGTATAGGGTTTACATTAAAAGTGAACATAATATTTTCCCAAATTTTTAATGGATTAAGTTGAGTTTAAGTATTGATCAGCAGGAGAGTCTATTCAAGAGCTTAAGGAAAGGTCATCAGAATTAGCTAAGCAGAAATAAAAAGCATCAGAGTTTGTAGAGTTTGGCCAAAGTCTGAGCAGGGAAAAAGAGATGGAGAAAGGGAGCCAATACACACAACTGTAGGACAGTAGGGGTTGGCCAAGGAACAAATTGTTCTCTGAGCAAATAGCATTAAATGTCTTTATCTTGCCCTTGCAAAAGACCTCCACCTACAGTATTAGAATCATAATGAAAAAACATATTTCAAGTGAGTCTGCTTAGCTCCATCTTGTGGGAAATTTGAGGGAGATGTTAAAAGAAGTGACGGTACCTCTGGAAACAGTTAACTCTAATTCTGTAGTGCTCCAGACCACTCTACTCCATGTGGACTGTACAGCAACACAATGGGCCTCACTCAGGAGATTGTCAGAACTTGTAGGATTTCAGTCCCACCCACCACCCACAGATCTGAATCTGAAACTTAACAAGATTTCAAGGGAATTTGTGTGAATACTTAAGTCTGAGAAACATTGCTCTAGAGGGCATCTGTAAACTGCTGACTAATTGCTACTGACACTGGTCACTTCAGCATGGACAAAAAATCCTGTAGTTGCTTGTTGTCTCACCCACCCTACTCTCTAGCATTGACGCTGTGAGTCAACCAAGACCAGGATGAAAAAGAAGTTCCCTAGGCTGGTGCCATGAAGACTGGCTGGTTCCCAACAATCAAGCACACCTGTGGGGATGCTGCAATGGGGTTGCAACAGAATGCACACGGTCCCTCAATTATAGTGGTTTATTTTAGTGACTTTTTTTTAACTTTTCAATGCTACAAAAGTGATATGCGTTCAGTAGACACCATATTTTGAATTTTGATCTTTTTTCAGGCTATGATAGGTCATATGATACTCTCATGATAGGTAGTGGCAGTAAGACACAGCTCCCAGTCAAACCACACAATCACAAGTGTTAACAATCATACACTTTGCAACCACTCTGTTTTTCATCTCCAGTACAAAATTCAATAAATTCCATGAGATAGTCAACACTTTATCATAAAATAGTCTGTGATAAGTGATTTTGCCCATCTATACGCTAATGCAAGTGTTCCAAGCACATTTATGGTAGGCGAGGCTAAGTGATGATGATCAGTATGTTAAGTATATTAAATGCATTTTTGACATGATATTTTCAATTTATGATGCATTTAACAGGACATAACCCCATCCTAAGTCCATGAAGATCTGCATTCATCTTGGCTTTAAAGTAGCAATACTAAAATGTTCTATAAAACACCTCCTAAGAAAATACTACAAACTTAAGCAAATTGAAATGCTTCATTTTTTTTGCAAAAAAAATAATGGGTAATAGAGCATTTTCTTTAGAGATCAAGAAAAATGTTATTAATACATTTATATGAATCACATGAATAAATATGTTAGTATATTAATTAGATACTGTTCCTTGGTTCTAAATAGAAATATTATCCTATTAATGTTTAATGCTCTATGAAGGAAAATAATTCACAACTAAGCTGTTTAATTTCTCATTTTCTGCTTGCAAGTTTTAAGTAGGTTTTTACACGTTATAATAAAAGATCTTGTCAGAACTTATTTCCTGGGAATTTAGCAAAAGATAATGAATGTACTTTCCCAAAAGTCTCAAACTAGTTATTGTCTTTAATAAATTGTTTTCAGTTCCCTCTTACTCCATCTACCATGTTCATTAAAGAGAGGCTTCTAAATTGAGAACTCAGAAATCAACTCAAATATATTCCCTTAAATCAACTGCACCCAATGGACTGATCCCAGATAGCAAATACTTACACAGATTGTGTGATAATGGCACTGGGGCCCATTGTTAAACAACCTTTCCACTTTTGGAAAGATATTGGCCTGGAAATTTTCCAGCAGAGAGAGATTTCCAGAATAATGCATTTTCATTGTAATTCTGTGTTTTATGTAAAGCTAGAAATGAAAAAACATGAATCATTCTCTACTTACTTATAAGAATGATGATTGTGTTAAACTTAGAAAGTTACTCTAGAGATGAAAATGTTTTTTGCTAACTAGAGAATGAGGGGAATTCTGAAAAATAAAATGAACAGCTTTATCCATGTGAGCAGAAACCATTTTGGAAAGTCTAAAGGTAGTTATTAGAGATTCAGAAAATATAGTAATCCTTTTAAATACATAAAATTTAAAAATGTTATTATACTTACTAAAAAACCAGTGTTTGAGGTTAAAAATTTTTATTGTATTTGTATCAACAAATTAATAAATATATCAAAGATGAATTTCAGGATTGATGTAATTTTTTGAGGATAATTTAAACCAATGCCACAGTTAGGAATAATTAATGGGATATAGATTATCTGGAACTTTGAAAAATGTATTTATAAATAATAAAATTATCCATAATTTCAAGAATGTATTCCTCTTATTATAACAAATTAGCACTTCTGAAGAATGGAATTGATAAGAATATATATGAAATTGCATAAGCTAACCAGGTCTCATACTAATAACTTTCCAATATTATTGTTGTGGACTCTCTTAGTGCAAGCTCCCAAACACAAATGATCAATAAAATAATGCTTTCCAAGTACACTACATAAACTATTTCTAGAAAGCTCTATGAGTACATAACACAATCACTGAACTTCATACTTTAGATATTAAATATCTAATGAAGAAAAGATGGGAACTTCTTTACTGAAGATTTCTAACTTTAGCCCAGACAAGACTCCTATGAAGTACTCCTAAAAGATAAAACCTACATAGCCCTCTGTAGCATTTGGTTAAAGAGACTAGCTATCATTGCAATAGTACTGAATTAAAATAACAGTAAGACAAGAACGTTAACATTTCTGGAAATAATCCATACAGTTCAATGAGGTCATATGCAGACTAGGAGTATGTGTATCTTTACCTTAAATCCATCTAAGTTTTCCAGCAATACTGTGATAGACTCCAAGACGGAAGCAGTAATAACAGTGATAAGGTTGCAATAGCCTTAACTAGAAGAAGTGGCATCTGGTCCTGCTTCATTCCTAAGCTTTACTTTCTATATAGTGACCAGAAAAACTCTGAACCTAATATAGTTCATCCCTGGTCCAGTCTCTTAGACTACTAATAACTTAAAGGAGAAAAACTTTAAGATTTCTAGCCCACAATGGGACACATGATGAACTTACTGCCTACTATTCTTACTAACTGGTCTGTTAGGATAATTGGGCTTCCAATTTGTTACAGATTTTGCCCATCTTGTATCCCAGTTCTTAACATTAAAGTATATTTTTGTTCCCTATGCCTGAAATTCTGAATCTCTGCATAAAAAACTGGGTGTTTTCCAGATTCTAGGACTAGAGTCCTGTCCTATCTTACGCAACCTGTTAACTCCCTAGGGACTGAACTCTGGCCTTGAATCCCAGTCCAATGGAAGACGGTTTTGCTACCTCATGTTTTCCTTAAACCTTTACATGCTTCCTACTCCAGAACTCCCTATTTCTATGATCTGACTTTTAGACTTGCTCACATATTCTATTTGTGAAGATAAACACCACATAGGTATTTTTAGATCCTTAGAATATCATACCAAACTTGATCACTTCCTATGAAATTGGCTATTTCCTTCAGTAAATATATAACTTTGATGATAAGTTTTCGTACTATCTCTTCCAAGTTATGTCCTCAGACAGAAGAAGACTTGCCATGTTTTGAACTCTATTCTATTTTAGGAATAGAAAAACAGATGCTTGAGAAATTTTCGATGTGTCCTATTAAGAAGATTCTAACAAAATGAAAATGGCATATGCAGGCCATGAAACAAGCTTCAGAAATCTCTTATTTCAGGAAATATGATTGACTACTACCCACCAAAAGTATGCAACATCTGTGCTGAAGCCACACTTCCCATGGGATGCTCTCAGCCAGTAACTGAATATAGTTACCGGCTGGGAGCAAACCCATTCCTATGAGGAACTTCAAGTTTGAGTACTCCCCACTAACCAGGCAAAAGCTTTCTTAGAATTGCACTATAATCAAACACTCTCTTTCCAACCTTCCTTCCTATCCTATCTCCTTCAAAGGTATCAGTTGTACACTGCAGGCTGATGTGCCCTCTTCTGACTTCCCTCATTTTTTCTCCCATAAATTTTCCTCAACAAATCTCTTGCATGCTTAATCCTAATGAAGGGAGGTGGAATATGCCACCCTAAAATATGCCTCTTTGGCATAAGGATTATTTTGAGCTGAATGCACTTGAAAAATAGCAAATATAGGGAGAAGCTTTCTCTGACTCCCCTTCTCTGTCCAAAGATAAGATCCTCCAAAAGGAAAACAACTGTCATAAATCCCCTACCCAAGAGTTTCATCAACCAAAGAACGACTCATCACAGGAGAAGAGACTAGAAGTCAGAACCACACCCAGATAAACTTTGCCACAGATTATCCTGTCTCCCATTAACTCTTCTAAGGACACACTCACCTTTCTTATAAATCATTTTCTTTCCCTTAAAGCCCCTCCCCCATTAAAAGACAATATATAAGCTCTTAAAATTCACCATTTTTGAGTATTGACGTTTTTTCCTGTGATGCTCTCATGATGTAATGTTAAATTTAATAAATTTGTATACCGTTTCCCGGTTAATCTGCCTATTGTCAGTTGACTTCATAGACCCAGCTGTTGAGAAAAATAAAGCGAAAATATCTTCTCCCCTACACTGCTTTGTTGTCTGCTGCTCAGAGGACCCAAACAAAGATATAACAATAAAAATAATGGCATTTAGACAACACATTATATGATCTTTATATGTTGCTACTGAATTAAAAATTTATCTGCAGTAACATGAACCTCTATACAAAATAAGATTTGATATTTGGTTCTCTTTCTTAAAACTTGAGAAATTTTATCTTTGGTGACATAGTCATTAATTTCTACTAAAGCACTTATCTGGTTGTACTCTAATGGGAATACGGACTAAAAACCAATCAATATTTCAAAGAAATTGATCAATTTTCATAACATTATGCTCTGCTCTAAATCACCCTTTTAATGCAATGAAATGAAGATTACATTTTAAGCCAGGCCATTAAAAAAAGTTCTACTGTATATTGCAACTCTAAAATAAATATCCTAAAAGTAAAGGAGAGATAGCCTCTAAAGAAAATTAAAAATATAAACTCATCCTTAAAGATATTTCAAAATACGTGCTTAGGGAAAATACTTCCTTTAAAGGGACTTAAATAAGAATAATTAATGAATATTAATATTTTCCAGGGGAGGAAGGAGCAAGATGGCTAGAAGACCAAAATTTCATATGGTCCTAGGGATTCAGCTAGATAGTTATCAAAACATTCTGAATACCTACAAACTCAACAGGAGATTGAAGAAAAGAATAGCAGCAATTCTATGACCAGAAAAGCAACCACTTTAGGGAAGGCACCTCCAGGTAAGTTGCAGATGTGAAATACTGGAGAAATGTTGGATTGCCAAGATTGTGTTTTTGCCCACAGATGGTGAAGGAGTAGGAGACTGAGATATCATCAGGTCCCAGAAGTTCAGCTAAATAGTTATCAAATCATTCTGAACACCTACAAACTCAACAAGAGAGAGAAGAGAAGAACAGCAATTCTAGGAACAGAATATTGACCACTTTCCAGAAGGTAGAATGTGCAAAGAGGTGAATCCAAAGTGATGGGAAGGTAGACCATGGTGGGAGGGGCTAGTTTCCAGCAAGCTGCAGAGCAGCAGAGCACAAAATTGGAACTTTTTGAAGTCTGCTCTACTGAGGGACATCACTCCAGAGACTTAGCTGGGGTGGGCGGGAGCCCTCACTGGGACAGTGTGGTCTCAGGACCTGCAGGGATAAAAAAAAGACCAGGCGTGTTTGAGGGTGGCAAAGCTTCCAAGTATCAGACCAGGAAAGCCAATGGCAGTGACAGAGCTGAGAAGCAGGCTCTCAGCTCAGGATATCTTAAACCGTGGTCTAAGGCACAGTCAGGCCACTGATCTTCGAGCAGGGACCCTGCAAGGGGCAGATCCAGAGAGACCCCTTCCTTCCTCCTTCGGGAGGGGCAGCACAGGAGTGCACTGCAGGAATCTGCTGGGTCTGGAGACTCCAAATGGAGCCGTGTACCAGAGATGGAAACACTCTGTCACAAGCCAGCTGAGCTGAGAGTGAAGCCAGAGACCAGGGAGAGGGGAGTGATTGACTACTTTTATCTGAGAACGCACTGAGGAATGGGGTCCTGAGCTCTCAGCTCCTCCAGGTGGCTGCCATCTTCATTCCCATCCTCCAAAACAGTACAGAAAGCATTCAGGGAACAAAAGCTATGAGAGTGAACCCGAGCAGATTACTTAGCCTGGCCCATGGCAAGGGCGGTGCAATTCCGCCTAGGGCAAAGACATTTGAGAACCACGCAACAGGCCCCTTCCCCAGAAGATTATTAAGAACATCCAGCCAAGACCAAGTTCATTGATCAATGAGAACTATAGAACTCCAGAGGTAGGGAAAAGCAACACATAGAATTCATGGCTTTTTTCCCATGATCCTTTAGTCTTTCAAACTTAAATTTTTTAATTTTATTTTTTTCTTATTCTCTTTTTATTTTTCCTTTTTCTTATTTTATGTTTTTAACTATTATCCTATCAATACCTTTTTAAAAATCTTTTCTAGTTTTCACTATTAAATTCATATTTTATCCCCACATTGCATTTAACCTTATATTTTATACACATATAGTTTTTTCTTTAAAATTTTGAGATACAATTGATTCTAATAAATCAAAATGAACCCTAAATCAAGCATGTGGCTTTGTTCTAGTCTCCAGCCTGAAAAAATTCTTTCCTTTTTTTTTCAACAAACTTCTTATCAATTCCTTTTTTATAATCTTTTTTAATTTTCATCTTTACAGTCATATTCCATCCCTTCACCATGTATACCCTTGTTTTTATATATATATGTTTTTCTTTCTTTAAAATTTTGGGAGGTAGATTCATCTAACAGACCAAAATACGACCAAAATCAAGTGTGGGGCACTGCTCTATTCCCCATCCTAATATATATATTTTTTTCTCTCTCCTTGTTTTTTTTCCTTCTTCTTCACCCCCACCAGCCCCACTCCCCCCTTTCTTCAACCCTTGGTTTCAGGTCTCTTCTGATTTGGTTAGTGTCTATTTTTCTGGGGTCATTGCTACCATTTTAGTATTTTGTTCTCTCATTCATCTGTTCTTATCTGAATAAAATAACAAGGAGGAAAAACTCACCACAAAAAAAAGAACAAGAGACAGTACCAATGGCTAGGGACCTAATCAATACAAATATTAGTAATATGTCAGAACTAGAGTTCAAAATGACAATTATGAAGGTGCTAGCTGGGCTCAAAAAAAGCATGGAAGATATCAGGGAATCCCTTTCTGGAGGAATAAAATCCTTTTCTGGAGAAATAACAGAATTAAATCTAAGCAAGGTGAAATAAAAAAGCTATTAATGTGTTGCAATAAAAAAATGGAGGCTCTTACTGCTAGGACAAATGAGGCAGAACAGAGAACTAGTGATACAGAAGACCAAATGATGGAAAATAAAGAAGCTGAGCAAAAGAGAGACAAACAATTACTGTACCATGAGGGGAGAATCTGAGAGATAAGTGATACCATAAGACAAAATAATATTAGACTATTTGAGATCCTAGAAGAGGAAGAAAGAGAGAGGGGCAGAAGGTATACTGGACCAAACCACAGGAGAGAATTTCCCTAATTTGGTGAAGGGAACAAGCATCAAAATCCAAGAGGCACAGAGAAATAACCCCCAAAATCAATAAAAATAGGTCCATATCCTATCATCTAATAGTAAAACTTACAAGTCTCAGTGACAAAGAGAAAATCCTGAAAGCTGCTCCAGACAAGAAGTCTATAACACATAAAGGCAGAAATATTAGCTTGGCAGCAGACTGTCCACAGAGACCTGGCAAGCCAGAAAGAACTGGCATGATACATTGAAAGCACTAAATGAGAAAAATATGCAGCCAAGAATACTATATCCAGGTAGGCTGTCACTGAAAGTAGAAGGAGAGATAAAAAGCTTCCATGACAAACAAAAACTTAATTTCCAAACACCAAACCAGCCCTACAGGAAATACTGAAAGAGGTCCTCTATGCAAAGACAGAGCCTAAAAGTAGCATAGGTCAGAAAGGAACAGAGACAATATACAGTTCAACAGTCACCTTACAGGCAATACAATGGCACTAAATTCATATCAGTCAAGAGTTACCCTGAATGTAAATGGACTAAATTCCCCAAAGAAGACACAGGTTATCAGAATGGATAAAAACAAGACACATCAATATGCTGTCTATAAGAAACTCATTGTAGAGCCAAAGAAACCTCCAGATTTAAAGTGAGGGGGTAGAAAACAATTTACCAAGCTAATGGACATCAAAAGAAAACTGTGGTGGCAATCCTTATATCAGATAAATTAGATTTTAAGCCA
The DNA here is from genome assembly GCA_028646535.1 of Procyon lotor. Lineage (NCBI taxonomy): Eukaryota > Metazoa > Chordata > Mammalia > Carnivora > Procyonidae > Procyon > Procyon lotor. Next base: position 41,865,868 of record CM053605.1, read on the forward strand.
AAGACTATAATAAGAGATGAGAAAGGATGAAAGGACACTATATCATAATGAAGGGACCGTCAAACAAGATCTAACAATTGTAAATAACTATGCCCCTAATATGGGAGCAGCCAATTATATAAAGCAATTAATAACAAAATCAAAGAAACACGTCAACAATAATACAATTATAGTAGGGGACGTTAACACCCCCCTTACTGAAATGGATAGATCATCTAAGAAAAAGATCAACAAGGAAATAAAGGCTTTAAGTGATACACTGGAGCAGCCGGACATCACAGATATATTCAGAATACTTCATCCCAAAGCAACAGAATACACATTCTTCTCTAGTGCTAATAGAACATTCTCCAGAACAGATCACATGTTGGGTGACAAATCAAGTCTAAACTGGTACCAAAAGATTGGGATCATTCCCTGCATATTTTCAGACCACAATGCCATGAAACTAGAACTCAATCACAAGAGGAAAGTTGGAAAGAACTAAAATACATGGAGGCTAAAGAGCATCCTAAGAAAGAAAGAATAGATTAACCAGGAAATTAAAGAAGAATAAAAAATTCATGGAAACAAATGAAAATGAAAACACAATTGTTCAAAACCTTTGGGACACAGCAAAGGCAGTCCTGAGAGGAAAGTATATAGCAATACAAGCGTTTCTCAAGAAACAAGAAAGATCTCAAATACACAACCTAATGCTACACCTAAAGGAGCTGGAGAAAGAACAGCAAAGAAAGCCTAAATCTAGCAGGAGAAGAGTAATAATAAAGATCAGAGCATAAATCAATGAAATAGAAACCAAAAGAACAGTAGAACAGATCAAGAAAACTAGGAGCTGGTTCTTAGAAAGAATTAATAAAATTGATAAAACCCTGGCCAGAGACTTATCAAAAAGAAAAAAAAGGACCCAAATTAATAAAATCATGAATGAAAGAAGAGAGAAACAAAAGAGAACAACCAACCCCAAAGAAATACAAACAATTATAAGAACATATTATGAGCAACTATATGCCAGCAAATTAGATAATCTGGAAGAAATAGATGCATTCGTAGAGACACATAAACTGCCAAAACTGAACCAGGAAGAAATAGAAAACCTGAACAGATCCATACCCAGTAAGGAGATTGAAGCAGTCATCAAAAATCTCCCAACAAACAAAAGCCCAGGGCCAGATGGCTTCCCAGAGGAATTCTACAAAATACTTAAAGAAGAATTAATACCTACTCTCATGAAACTGTTCCAAAAAATAGAAATTGAAGGGAAACTTCCAAACTCATTTTATGAGGCTAGCATTACCTTAATCCCAAAAGCAGATAAATACACCATCAACAAGGAGTATTATACACCAATATCCTTGATAAACACACATGGAAAAATTCTTATCAAAATACTAGTCAATAGGACCCAACAGCACATTAAAAAGATTATTCACCAGACTAAGTAGGATTTATTCCTGGGATGCAAGGTTGGATCAACATCCACAGACCAATCAATTTGATATAATATGTTAATAAAAGAACAAGAACCATATGATATTCTCAACTGATACTGAAAAAGCATTTGACAAAGCACAGCATCCTTTCTTGATCAAAATTCTTCACAGTGTAGGCATAGAGGGTACATTCCTCAATATCATCAAAGCCAACTATGAAAAACCCACACCGAATATCATTCTCAATGGGGAAAAGCTCTCAGCATTTCCCCTGAGATCAGGAACATGGCAGGGATGCCCACTATCTCCATTGCTATTCAACATAGTGCTAGAAGTCCTCGCCTCAGCAATCAGACAACAAAAAGAAATCAAAGGCATCCAAATTGGCAAAGAAGAAGTCAAACTCTCACTCTTTGCAGATGATAGGATACTTTATGTGGAAAACCCAAAAGAGTCCACTCCAAGACTGCTAGAACTCATACAGGAATTCAGACAAGTTGCAGGATATAAAATCAATGCACAGAAATCAGTTGCATTTCTGTACACCAACAGCAAGACAGAAGAAAGAGAAATTAAGAGATTGATCCCATTTATAACTGCACCCAAAACCATATGATAACTGAGAATAAACCTAACCAAAGAGGCAAAGAATCTGTACTCAGAAAACTAGAAAGTACTCATGAAAGAAATACAGGAAGACACAAAGAAATGGAAAAAATGTTCCATGCTCATGGATTGGAAGAACAAATATTGTGAAAATGTCTATTCTACCTAAAGCAATCTACACATTTAATGCAATCCCTATCAAAATACCATCAATTTATTTCAAAGAAGTGGGACAAATAATCCTAAAATTTATATAGAACCAGAAAAGACCCCAAATAGCCAGAGGAGTGTTGAAAAAGAAAATCAAAGTTGGCAGCATCCCAATTCCAGACTTCAAGCTCTATTACAAAGCTGTAATCATCAAAACAGTATGGTACTAGAACAAAAACAGACACATAGATCCATGGAACAGAATAGAGAGCCCAGAAATGGACGCTCAACTCTACAGTCAACTAATCTTCAACAAAGCAGGAAAGAATATTCAATGGAAAAAAGAGTCTCTTCAACGAATGGTGTTGGGAAAACTGGATAGTCACATCCAAAAGAATAAAATTGGACCATTTTCTTACATCACACACAAAAATATCCTCAAATTGATCAAAGACCTCAACATGAGACAAGAATCCATCAAAATCCTTGAGGAGTATCAGGCAGCAACCTCTTCGACCTCAGCCACTGCAACTTCTTCCTAGAAAAATCACCAAAGGGGCACCTGGGTGACTCAGTGGGTTAAAGCCTCTATGTTCAGCACAGGTCATGATCTCAGGGTCCTGAGATTGAGCCACGCACTGGGCTCTCTGCTCAGAAGGGAGCCTGCTTCCCCCTCCTTCTCTCTGCTTGCTTCTCTGCCTACTTGTGATCTCTCTCTATGTCAAGTAAATAAAATCTTAAAAAAAAAAGAAAAAGAAAAAGAAATATCACCAAAGGCAAGGGAATCAAGGGCAAAAATGAATTATTGGGACTTCAGCAAGATCAAAAGCTTTTGCACAGCAAAGGAAACAGTCAACAAAACCAAAAGACAACTGACAGAATGGGAGAAGATATTCACAAATGACATATCAGATAAAGGGCTAGTATCCAAAATCTATAAAGAACTTCTCAAACTCAACACCCAAAGAACAAATAATCTAATCAACAAATGGGCAAAAGATATGAACAGACTTTTCTGCAAAGAGGACATCCAAATGTCCAACAGGCACATAAAAAGTGTTCAACATCACTTGGCATCAGAGAAATACAAATCCAAACCACAGTGAGATACCAGCTCACACCAGTAAAAATGGCTAAAATTAATAATACAGGAAATGACAGATGTTGGCAGGGATGTAAAGAAAGGGGATCCCTCCTACATTGATGGTGGGAATGCAAGCTGGTGCACCATGCTGGAAAGCAGTATGGATGTTCCTAAAAAAGCTGAAAATAGAGCTACCCTATGACCCAGCAATCTCACTACTGGGTATTAAAAGATACAAATGTAAATGATCTGAAGGGGCACATGCACCCAATTTTTTATAGAAGCAATGTCCACAATAGCCAAACTATGGAAAGAACCTAGATGTATATATATATACATACAATGGAATACTATGCAGCCATCAAAGAAAATCTTGCCATTTGCAAGGACATGGATGGAACTAGAGGGTATTATGCTATGTGAAATAAGCCAATCAGAGAAAGACTATTATCACATGATCTCTCTGATATGAAGAATTTGAGAGGCAGGGTGGGGAGCTGTCAGGGGTGGGGGAGGGAAATGAAACAAGATGGGATCAGGAGGGATACAAACCATAAGAGACTCTTAATCTCACAAAATAAACTGAGGGTTGCTGGGGGTTAGAGATAGGGTGGCTGGTTTATGGACATTGGGGAGGGTATGTGCTATGATAAGTGCAGTGAAATGTGTAAGCAAGATGATTCACAGACATGGACCCTGGGGCAAAGAATACATTATATGTTAATAAAATACTTTTCTATGAATCAAAGGTTAATACACCAACAACAGAAAAGCATCAGAAAAATATTCAAATAGTTCAAATATAAAACATAACTGAACTTATCAGCATAAAAGTTAAAGAAAGAAATGCTAAAATGCCTCTGAACTATGAATATAAGAAGTATTTAAAATTTATAGCTTGAAAATACTCTCCGATGGTAAAATAAGGGCATTCCAAGTTAAGTAGAAGTAATAGGATTTCATTTGGAATTAGTCAATAGAAAGCAGCCGCAAAATTATCTGTAAATTTTCTAAGTATTTGAAAAAGAACATAAATAATAAAATAATACCTTACTTTTTGACACTATCCTTAAATATCTATATCATAAATAGTAGTAGAAAATACTACATTCATTATAATGTAGAGTGTTAATGTTGATGTTATTACTTTTATTTTCAGAGCTGAGGAACCCAGACAGGTATATATGCATTTTTGTCACATAATTTATCTTCAAATTCCTAATCAAAGAACAGAATGTGAAAATTTAAATTCAATACAGAAAAAATTTTTGAAAAATCAGACTTTTTAAAAGCCAACTCAGAAACCTATATCATTTACCATTCTCCAACAATAAAAACATCAAAGTTGTTTTCTATTCCTTGCAAAACAAATTGTAATAAAACATTTTTTTGCTTTGTCTTCTTCTCTTTTCTTTACATATGACTGTACACAAGCTCATATCTATAGTATGGACATTTTCCTGACTCAAAATACCTGCTCTGCACTCTCCCCGAAAATAAAATATTTTGTTTTTATTATATTCTTACACTTGTGTTTGTATGTCACTCTATAAGATACTATTTACATGTTGTTTATTTAAATCATGTTTTTGATTTTCTACTATTTTTTGGTACCTAATACAGCATCTTTCATGCATCAGACATTCATAATGTATTTTTCATCAACAGTGTGCATAATAATTAATAGTAAGACTGCTGGAAGATGGATTTTTTATTAATATTTGTCAATGTAATAAATTACCAGACAGAATCTACATCTCAAAGGGATATTCATGTAAGTTATAGCATCCCAGAAATCCCCATCTTTTCAAAATATTGTAATCATATTAATCAACATAGTACAACACTCATCAGTGAGAAATAGGGCGAAGTTAAAAGGGAAAAAAAAACTAATAGCATTGACAATGTGTAAAAAGAATAATGTAAAGAAATTAATCTTTCACAAACTTGTGCTCCTTCGATTACCATGATCCAGCATGTTGTAATCAATTCTAAAGGTTTTTGCTATAATGACATGACAACTTGTTTCTAAGTCATTACTCTGGGGTTTGCAAATTAAAAATGTTCTTTATTGTCATCTTAATGAAATGTAAAATTATAAGTTCCTTGTCCTCTCAAGTAGTGAACTTAGAACAGTAGCTAACTTTCTTCCCCAACAGACACTAATGGATACTGTATACAGAGCTTGTTGAGTGGGTGGCCCTACATTTGTGAACCCCACAGAAGGGAAACAAAGGGAGCAGAGAACTACTTGATTTGTGCTACCTGAAAGTTGAAGGGTACAGGGCCTAATGACCAATAGTTTCCTGAAAAATATACAGAAATACGAAGCCAATGGCATCTGCAGAGATGCACTAGGTATGCACTAGAGATGCACTAGTATTTCTGCACTAGTACAGAGATACTTACACTAGGAGTAACCATCAAGCCAATGACTTAGACAAATTCTGTACCAAGGAAAGTAGCTGAGTTTGAAACACTGGGCCCAAGAAATTAACATGTGAAGACAAAGTGAACCCATTAGCAAGAAGCTTGAAGGGTATATTATTAAGAGAGCTGAGGAAAGTCTCTTCAATTATCATTTGAGAGTGGGGAAAAGAGAAAAAGAGAACTAAAATTCACCGTATAAGTTCTAATTCCACTAAAGAAATGTGCTTCATGATTAAAGGGAGTTAATAATAAATTTCTCTTCCTCCTTATCAGTACATAATGTGCTAATGCTGAAAATTATTGCTTTGGAGAGAAAGAGTCTACGTGCATGTGTTTGTGTGTGACAGGTGGGTATGTGGTATGCACATATGTCTGATGTAACGGTCAAAGGCTGGATACCAGAAAAAACAGAGGAACATTATCACTCACATAGGCAGGAAAGTGGAGGAGTAAGTAGAGCTCATGACCATGCCTAAATAATTTCACTGGACTTGAACTGTCAAAGAACACCATACAATAACCTACTATCTGAGTTTATTATTCCAACTCATTTGAGGAAAATTGGCTTTACAGTGGGAGTAGATGGAGGTTCATCCATTTGATCAACAAATATGTAGTAAGGACCTATTATATTCAGAATGTAACTAAAGTAAGTTTCATGTGACACAGAGCTTTCATAAGGAAATGAAGACTTGAAGAAATAGATAATATTATTATACTAGGTTCGATAAATAGTGAACGGTCTTGAAGAAATGTGATAAGTCAGAGTATGATATTAAGAGAAGTAAACTGGGGAAAATGTCCAAGAACTATTTTGTTATAAGGTTCTTCTCAGTATCCCTTTAGTTTCAGAGAGAAAGATGCTGCTTTCTTCCTTGTATTGGGAGGGTACTTCTCACATGAGGGTTTTATGACCTATTTCAGGGTCGAAGGATGGGATGAAGACCAAGTCTTCCTGCAGCTATTCTCTTAAATTCCTTCATCTTAAAATATTTAATGTGCCAAGCTGCCACATTTTAGGGTAGCATATTTTGAGCCCCATCAGCTTCTAGATGAGGTAATAGAATACTGATATTCAAACATTTAACAACCTCTAACACATGATAATTTCCTATATAGATATGGTGAAACCAAGGCAAAGGAAATGTAGCTTAAATTAAATCTCCTTACAACTTGCAGCCCACTGACAGATATCTGAAATATGCAGAGCGTGACCTTCCTCAAGGCACTCATAGCTGCCTTAATGCTGATGTTTTGCTAGAGACTAAAAAGAACTATCTTAACAGCAGCTAGCCCCTCAAGGTCTTGAAAACCTTGCTTCAAAATTCCTTAGAAATTTACTTTATCACTACACCCCTCCCTCCACAAACTGAAAAGTATGTAATTGGTCACGCCTCACAACACCAGTGTAGCTCTTTCCGCCCACAGTACTGTCCCTGTGCTATAAGAATTCTTGCACCAATTCTTGCGCTTTGCACCAAAAAACATCTCAAGAATTCTTTCTTAGCTGTTTGCCCATGAACTCAACTTCAAATAAAGTCATTTTATCTGATAGTGCCTGATTAATTATGAAGACAAGACCAGTGTACAATGGTCAGCCCGCTTTACTGGTTATAACTCACTGAATTTCATGTTTGCATAAGAAGAGTAAGAATCACTCCAGAGTAGGTGGCAAATTAAAAAAAAAAAAGAAAGGCAAAGAATCAAGTTGGGAAGTTACATAGAATTATCAAGTGGAGATACAATAGTGTTACAGAGTAAGATACAGGAGAGGAGTTGAGAAAGAGAACCTTTAATGTACATTTGAGGATAGGATATATAATGGTAAAACATTTGCTAAAACTGTAACCTTTGATAATTGCCACAATAATGCTGCTGCCTAACAAACCTTCAAACAATGTAAATTGTACATAATATGTGTTTATTAATCAAATTTCTCTAGATCAGTTTGGGGCTCTTTCAAGTGTTCATTCAACTAGGGTATCAGCAGGGAGCTTCCTGGGCTAAGATAGTATCTACTGGGAAACTCAGCACAACTCCACAAGGCTCTCACTCTCTCACAGGTTCTGCTTCGTTTGCTCTCATGACACAAAGAGAGTTCCAAGACAGAGTAAAAAGATGCAAGGGTTTTTGAAGTCTTTATATATGTTTGCTAACCTGTCAGTGGCCAAAGCAAGGCACATAAACATCTCTAAAGTCAATGTAGGGGGAGACAGAAAGACCAAATTAAAAAAAAAAAAAAAAAGGAAAATGAAAAAGGCAGAGTAGGCTACAGGGAGGTGACCAATTAAGGCCACTGATGAGACCAATATATAAAAGGGCCTCAGGGTTTGCAAATAACAAGGAACAACAATAGGCATGATTGTTGCCCAAATCCTTTTCAAGCGCCAAGTAAGACTTCAAAGCCAACTAAGGTCTACAGCAAGGACTTTGCTTCCTGTTTACAATGATATTAGATAAAGCTTCAAGATAGCTGTGTCTCTTGTGGTTTGCTAGAAAGGCTCATGACAATCAGGCTATAATATTCATGGTTATTTATTATAGCAAAAGGATAAACAGCAAAGGAAAAAGGTGAATGGGGCAAATTGCTAGAAAAACCTGATGCAAGCTTCTGAATGGCCTTTCCCAGGGGAAATGCATGGATGCACTTAATTTTCTGAAAAATGATGTACGGCAATCCATGCAAAGTGTTGTTAAGTAGGGAAGATCACTCCTTGGTATCCAGGATTCTTATTGGAGGTAAGTCATATATGCATGTAGCACATGTGTGAGGGACTTCAGATACCCAAACCTCAGGCCTAAGGAGTAAAAACAGGACTTCACCATTAATCACATTAGCCTCAACTATCTAATCAAACTGACCATGTCATGGTCCAACACTCAGGCATACAAAAACAGGTGCACACGACAAGTTACCTTATTACTACAACCTATCTGATAAAAATGGCACTCACAGGCATCAAATCTCAGGCATACAAAAATGCTCTTATGGGACAGAATATTACAAGGGCTCAGAGTTCATCTCCCAGGAACTGGCCAAGGGCCGGTCTTCTTGACAAGACTTTCTTGAGAATGTGGAGGGTTTGAGCAACCCAGGCCGGCTAAGTTAACTCTTTCCAGCACAGCAGTCAAAAATAAAATGGGGATAACTGAGTGGAGTCAAACACAAAAGTCAAAAAACAAAGCAGGCAAAGATCCATGGAAAGAACTAGGGGTACAGAAATTGGTACTAAAAATCAATAGCTCAGAAAATGGCAAAGTACTTAGAAAGAAAAAAAATGAAGCAAGGAAGGAAAGGGCCTGTATGGAAAAATAACTGATAATTTTCTGATTTCTAAACTAGACCCAATGGGGGGCATAATTTCCAGCCTCCTTTCCTGATAAACGATACACATAGACTGTGAAGAAAAATAAATGTAATTGGTCTCTGTGTCACTGTAGTGTTGGTTGCTTTAATATGACAACTTAACTTTCCTTCTAAATAAAATACTAAAAATAAGGGGCACCTGAGTGGCTCAGTGGGTTAAAGCCTCTGCTTTCGGCTCAGGTCATGATATCAGGGTCCTGGGATCGAGCCCCACATCAGGCTCTCTGCTCAGCAGGGAGCCTGCTTCCCCCCCTAAAAAAAAAAATACTAAAAATAAAACTATGAAAATACATTCATGTCCCATATGAAAAATAATATAGAGTTTACTGGAAATTAGTAAAAAAAAAAAAAAAGAAATTCAAGAGAGGTCTCATGTTTATGAGTAGAAAGATTAGTATGATAAAGATGTCAATTTTTGGGGCACCTGGGTGGCTCAGTCGTTAAGCGTCTGCCTTCGGCTCAGGTCATGATCCCAGGGGCCTGGGATTGAGCCCCACATCGGGCTCCCTGCTTGGCAGGAAGCCTGCTTCTCCCGCTACCATTCCCTCTGCTTGTGTTCCCTCTCTCACTGTGTTTCTCTCTGTCAAATAAATAAAAAAATCTTTAAAAAAAAAAAAAAAGATGTCAATTTTCTTCAGATTGATCCATAAGCACTTTGTAACTCAAACTGCTAATATGAATTGAACAATCCTGAGATACAGACCACATATCTATGATATGTAATACATATAACATATATCATTATGTGTATAATAGATGATACTCTGCCCCTCTCCCTACTCTCTCAGTATCTCTCCTGTTTTTCTTCAATCTTGGCTATAGTTTTATCAATTTTAATGATCCTTTCTTAGTCCATTTGGGCTTCTATAACCAAAACATCCATGACTGGGTGGCTTAAACAACAAATATTTATTTCTCACAGTCTGAAGGCTGCAAAGTCCAAAGATGAAGAGACCAACGTGTCCGGCACCAATAGGGACCCACCTCCTTGCTCGTAGGTGACATCTTGCTGTGTCCTGACTCCTGGAGGGATAAGAGAGTTCATTGGAGCCTCTTCTATAATCCCTTTCATGAGGGTTCCTAATCACCTCCCAAGAGCTCCATCTCCAAACACCATCACATTGAGAATCACATATTGGGTGACTTCTGGAGAGAGATAAACATTCAGTCTATTGTACCTTCAAAGAATTAGCTTTTATTTACACTAATTTTCTATATTTTTTGTTTAATGATTCTGCCCTTTATTAATAACGCTCCTCTATTTAACTCACTTTTGTTTTTCTAATTTCTTTTTATTTTATTTTATTTATTTATTTGACAGAGAGAAATCACAAGTAGGCAGAGAGACAGGCAGAGAGAGAGAGGGGGAAGCAGGCTCCCCACTGAGCAGAGAGGCCAACGTGGGGCTCGATCCCAGGACCCTGAGATCATGACCTGAGCTGAACGCAGAGGCTTTAACCCACTGAGCCACCCAGGCACCCCCGTTTTTCTAATTTCTTAAGGCAGAAAACTATATCAGGTTTTGGACTTTCCTCGTTTTCAAAGATATATATATATATATATATATATATATATACATATTAGGAATATATAAATATTTTTCCTACATATACCCATATATATATAAATAGATATATTTTAATGATATTAACTTCCCTTTAAACAATGCTATAGATGCATCTCACAAATTCAATATGATGTTTTAAAGTTTTCACTCACTAAAAAATATTTATTTCCTTGGCAATTTCTTCTTTAAACCATGGGTTATTTAGAAATATGTGTGCCTTTGTTTTTTAGGTTGCAAATATTTGGAGATTTTGAGATATCATGCTATTATTGATTTCCTTTAATATTTTTATTTATTTATTTGACAGACAGAGAGAATAAGCAGGGGGGGCTGGAGAAGCAGGCTTTCTGCTGAGCGGGGAGCCTGATGCAGGGCTTGATCCCAGGACCCTGAGATCATGACCTGAGTTGAAGGCAGACTTTTAATCAACTGAGACACCCAGATGCCCCTGCTATTATTGATTACTAATTTAATTCCATTGTGGTCATCAGCAATACTTTGCATGATTGGGATCATTCTCAAACACAGTGAGGCCTTTTTTTATGACCCAGAATATGCATTCTTATACTTGAAAATAATTTGTTTTTCTGTTGGATGGAATGTTCTATAAATATCATTTAGGTAAAGTGGTTGGTTAATCTATCCCCTCTAACTCTGATTTTCTCTACATGTTATTTAAATTACTAGAGTGGGAATTATGAATTTAACTATTTCTTTTGAACTTCTGTTTTTGCTTTATATATTTTGAAATTTTGCTGTTAGATGTGTAAAGACTCAGGACTGCTTGATGACCCCTTGATGAATTTATACCTTTATCATTAGTAAAAGACCGTCATCTGAAGTACCATTTCTTTCCTGCTGAGAGTGGTACCCAAATATGCAAAATGCTCTGACCACCTATTATAAATCTGTAACAATAGTGGTGCATTTCAGCACAGTCCTAGGGTTATCAGTAACATCTAGAGCCCCATTTGCAATCTTACCAATGGGAATGTTTTTCTTAGAAATGGATTAAGAAGGGGGCACCTGGGTTGCTCAGTCAGTTAAGCCACTGACTCTTGACTTCAGCTCAGGTCATGATCTCAAGGTTGTGAGATGAGCCCTGTGTTGAGCACCATGCTCAGTGCAGAGTCTGCTTGAGATCCTCCCCCTCTGCCCCTCTCCCTGCTCTCTCTTTCCCTTCCATTCTCTAAAATAAATAAAATAGATCTAAAAAAAAAAAAAGGAAAAGAAATGAATCAAGGAGACTTAGAGAAATTTAATCCACATAGATAGGTGGTAGGGCAGGTGAGTGGAGACTTCCATAGCACAGATCAGAAGACAGAAGCATTGAGAAATTAGACTGGAGTGTGTGGCTGCAAGGTCAGAAATAGGATATACCTTTGAGGGGACAATTCTATGAAGTATTAAGATCTTTGATGTCTTCTTGCTTTAACTCTTAGAGCAGTTATATTTTGCCAATAACTTATTTATTTATGTATGTATGTATGTATGTATGTGTTATAATCCCCTTTAGGTTTTTCCCAAACCTAAAGAAAACAACTTTACTGTATCTAGATTTTATAGGATAAAGTAATTCTTAAAACTGAAGAGAAGTTAACAGCCACGCATGCCCCACATCCCTTGGTGCCATCCTTATAGTGCCACAGTGAAGAGGGTGCAAACCATGGTTTTCAGGCTTCAACAATAGTGAAGAGACAGTTGGCCTTGAGAAAATTATATGTAAGAGAAAGAGAGAGACATGGGTTGTATTCATCTTATAATCTTTCTAATCTCTCACTATACATATCTAGTATGTGTGTATATATACTCATACATATATCCCCATATACACATACATGCTATACATATAAGTATATATGTGTGTATAAGATAGCATATACATATATATATAAAGGATATACGTCATAGATATAGTAAATGATTTTAAGTGAATAACCAAAATATGTAGACAAAAATATTATAATTGGCTCCCAAACATATAATTACAAGTATGTCTCACAATAGAAACAAGTTACTGTATGACTGAATTAATAAAAACTATCTCATAAGATTTTAAAAGTTAATATAGAAAAAGTTATTCAGAACAATTCTTTAGTTATGAAGAGCCCACAATTAGAATTAAGTCCTCAGTGGTATTTTCTTTATTTCTCTCCTATTCCAGAATGACTATTCAGATGAGGCTATTGCCAATAATGACAGTGATAATCAGGATCTCTTTTATACTAATAAAATCCTAGGGTAGACATTTAAATTAGGTCATACAATGATCCAATTGAGGAAGATTTTAAAATACTCCTTATAATAAGTACTTTTGCAGACTTGACTCAAGTTGAAGGTAATAGTTCAGTTCTGAAAGATGTTTTAAGAATTTTAAAACTTAAAGCTTTATCTCTATTTCCCCTATGAAAAAGATTTTGTGTAGAAGAAGGCTTTTGCCTTAGGATTCACACATAGAGAAGAGAGTACGTGCAGTGAGCTTGGTCAGTTCTAGGTGGCTCCATAAGACTGATGTAATTACTTTTCCATTTTATAGATAAAGAAGCTAGAGGCAAGAAACTCAGTAACTTGCCCAAAATCCCAAAGATAATAAGAGATAGAATCCAGATTGAAAGTCTGACTCTAGGGGCGCCTGGGTGGCTCAGTCGTTAAGCGTCTGCCTTCGGCTCAGGTCATGATCCCAGGGGCCTGGGATCGAGCCCCACATCGGGCTCCCTGCTCGGCAGGAAGCCTGCTTCTCCCACTACCATTCCCTCTCCTTTGTTCCCTCTCTTGCTGTGTTTCTCACTGTCAAATAAATAAAAAAAAATCTTTAAAAAAAAAAAAAGTCTGACTCTAAAGCCCTTGAACTTAAAACATTTTCTAATACTCTAGTGCTCATTTCTCAGTGCTTTTAATATTTGCCTTAAAATCTTTTTTTATTTATTTCCATTTTCTCCTATAATAACTTTAGACATACTTAAGGTCAACATACAAATAATAAAAGATATTGGCAACTAGTATCAAAATCAAAGGAGTACTTTGAAATATAAAGAGTTATTACAATTCAATAAGTAAAATATCAAAAATAGAAAACAGGATTTGTTTCTATTATCTATTTGTATCTATTATATATAATAGATATTGTATCTATATCTATTATCTATTTCTATCTATTATCTATAATAGATATTTTATCTATATTATCTATTTGTATCTATTATGCTATTTGATAAATAGGATTTGTGTGAACAATTAATACTTAGGAAGATCCATTGGTTTAGCAAAATATACTGCCAAATGAAATTCTGGTGAATTTATTTTTTTTTTTTTTTTGAGAGATAGAGAGAGATTGAGAAAGAGGGAGAGGGAGAAAGAATCTCAAGCAGGCTCCACACTCAGCATGAAGCAGTATGCAGGACTTGATCTCAGGACCCTGAGCCAAAATTTGGAGTCAGACACTTAACTGAATGTGCCACCAGGTACCCCAATTCTGCTAAAATATCTTGAGAAAACAATGACTTAAGGTAAAAGAAAGAGTAAGGACATTACTTAGATCTAAATAATGGTTATCCCTACACAGATTATGAGAGAAATGGAATCTATAAACATGATCTTTCTGGAAGTTGATAAGCTTTTATTTTGTCTGATTTTCTAGATGTTTAAAGTGGGTAGGTAAATGCAGTTCTTCTTACTGGGAAGGTAAATCTAGTCCCTCTAACTTCATCATGGCCAAGAATAGAAGTGTCTAATGGTATCTACTGGTGGACAGACTAGAGCAGTAAATGGAGATAAATTGTCATAAAATTCTTTCATTGGACAGAAAGTAGTAGAGGTACAAACTTAGGGAAACTTTTGAAAATGAAAGAAAATAAACCAAGATGAAATCATTATAACATAAGCAAAAATTAATTTGAAATAGGTCATAAATCTGAATATAAAAATATAGTTCATAGAAACAAATTTATGAGTATATCTCCAGAATCTTGGAATAAAACAAGTTTTTAAAAGGACACAAAAATATGAATGTAAAAGAAAAAATACATAAACTGGAGCTTTTTTTAAATAAAAAATTTACACCATTAGATGATTAAACTTGGAGTCGTACTAAAGTGACACTCACTTTAAACAACTAGAAACTTAGATAAAATAGATGAAGCAATGGTTTGGGATCCTTAGATAACTAGTAACAAAGTGATCCCTGAGAGAAGAGAAACAAATGAAGTGGGGTTTACATTTAACTCAGCTTACTGCCTGGAGAGAATTTCCAGGCACAGCAGAAAAAGGAGGAAATAGACTTCATAAATTATAAAAGCAAAGTGTGGAGTTTTGAGAGAGAAAGTTGGCTAGAAATTGAAAGATAAAGGAGGACACACAAGAGGGAGAGGGGAAGGAGGAGAGGGAGAAAGGAGTAGGAGAGAGAAAGAAAAGGTGAGTGGGAGAGAGAAAGAAAAGGTGAGTGGGAGAGAGGAAGAGGGAAAGAGAGAGCTCCAGGATCTGCAGAAGCATCACTTCAAGCCTTTGGCTGAATACTATTTGGTGCATCCATGTGGAAAAAAGACCCAAAGCCAGAGAAAGAAAAACCATTAAATAACAGCAGTACAAATACTGGAACTACACAAGTCTGATAACAGTTCATGATCTCCTCACAGCTACAGTAAAAAATCCACCTAATTAAGAAGACATCATTGGGTAAATCCTCAGAACAATTTTTTCTTTAATAGTAACATGATTACATAGGGATAATACAAATCTGCACATCTGATAAGTTACATAGTAGAGCTAAATCATACAAACACACGCTAACATAAATTAGTACGTAAAATAGGTAAAATCTAAATAAAGTTAGTAAATTGTATCAATGTCAATTTCCTGGTCATACTATTGTACTATAGTTATATAATATGTTACCATTGGGGGGAAACTGAGTGAAGGGTACATAGGATCTATCTACAATATTTCTTTCCAACGCATGTGGATCTATAATTATCTCAGAATAAAAAATTATAAATAATTAAAAAGAAAATTTAGTCTTAATTATGTGTAATTAAAATGTTCTAATATAAATCTGCTTCAAGAAGTATATACCACTTATATCCCCTTAGGGTGAACATATCTAAATACAAAAGCAAACTTTGTTTCTAGGTTTTTTGGCTTAAATCACTTTTTCCCCTCAGTTGGTTCAATATTAGTACACTTTATGAGATAAATTAAGCACTCTAGAGGTCTGTCAAATGGCTTCATTGTTTTTTCTCCCCTTTAAATATCCAGTGCTGCAACATCCTGAACCCCAAAGTTTTCCTTTCCCTTCCACAGAAAAGGAAAATCCTATTTTGCTTAACTTCTTTTAGTAAGTAATATATACCTCATACAAACTCTAGAAAACTACCTTGGATAATTCTGATTTGATAATTCTCTGCTAATGGTTTCTACTTAAAAACAGAAGCCAGAAAGTCCAAACTTACTGTGCTATCTCATATAGCACAGTATTAAATTCACTGTCTCTTCCCAAACAGATGAACTATTTATCCTCTTTCAAACACAGTAGTTAAAAAATAAAAGAGATGGACTGAGGATTTTCCTTTTTGGAGACACACATTTTCTTTGAACTATTATTTTGAAACTTCGTAAAGCCTTGCCTTTTACCTAATACTTCACTGACCATCAATTTTCCTCAATCTTGCTATGTGCTTAAGTATGCTATCCCTGTTCCTAGTCTCTTTTCTACTGCAAATTTCAGTGGAAAAGGACTCATACAATATACAACTGAATCTCTGTAACATATGAACTAAGCCTTTATAACATTTCCCTAGCCTGGACTAGGTCACCTAACTCTTGTTGTCAAAACTCTTTATAAGGGCTAATAACCATCTTATTTCTGATACTGGCCTGTACTAAAGTTTGCTAACAAATCCTCTCCATAGTCTTAAATGATTCTTCATAGTTATTGTCACATCAGGTAACTCAACAATTCATACTTATACAAAAGGAGGAGGAGGCAATAAGTATAGTACAACTATAAATGATATCTTTTCAATGACCTCCTATTCAATAGAATTTTGGCAATGGTACAGTCCTGAACACCATAGATTAGTATCATGGAGCCTCTATCTACCTTTGACCAAAATGGTAAACTGAGATATAACACAAATCCCTGGAAACTGGTAACTAGCTTAGAAAAGAATAGCAGCCCAAGGTGTCCCCACTGAATTTAAATACTTTTTTAATATTTTAGTAATTTATTTGAGAGAGGAACAAGCAGACTCCTCCAGAAATCCAGACATGGGGCTTGATCCCAGGACCCTGAGACCTGAGCCAAAGGTCTTAACCGAATTAACTGACTTAATCGACTGAGCCACCCAGGTGCCCCTGAGTTTAAATAATCTAACAGAATATTAACATCTGATGACATTACTCCATAGCCATAATAGAACAAAACAAAATACAAGGACATAATACAATAACAAAAATTACTATATATTCCTCTCTCCTGACCAAACTATGACAATTCTAGCTCTACTTTTCCGTTTTACCTCCTGGATTAAAAATTATTAAAATATGCAATTACTAATCTGCCATCAGTCCATGACAAATACTAATCCAGAAAGGAACCCTCTATTCTTTTCTTTGTCAAAAATCATCTAGGATAAATCAAAACACTGTAAAAAGCCCATGCTATCCTTTCCTGAAACAACCCACAATTCCACATTTGTTCCATCTCCCTTGCCAGAGCAAGTTAATAAATGAAGTTTGACTTTAGGTGTGTTCCTGGTGATCTTAGACATTATGGTTTATCAAGCTCACATACAACAAGGCAGCTTAATGAGAAAGACTATGACTATTCCAAACATTGGTTAGCCTGTAGATTAAATGGCATTTTCACGGTTTGTCGATGAGAATGTAAATTGGTACAACCACTTCAGAAAATTCTTCAACTATATCTACATATAGTTTATATATATACATATATATACAACTATATCTACATATAGCTAAATATATAACTGTCCCATGTCCCAAGAGTTGCATCCTAGGTTTATATCCAAGGGATAAGGAAATACATATTCACTGAAAGATAAGCATGGAATGTTCATGGATATTTTACTCATAATAGCACCAAACTGAAAGCAAGCCAAATATCTAAAAAAAAAAAGAATAAATCACTTATTTAAATACTACACAGCAATGTGAATGAATGAATTACATAATTACAATTACAATTAATATGTTTTCTTTTAAAGATTTTATTTATTTGACAGAGAGAGAGATCACAAGTAGGCAGAGAGGCAGGCAGAGAGAGACAGGGAAGCAAGCTCCCTGCTGAGCAGAGAGCCTGATGCGGGGCTTGATCCCAGGACCCTGAGATCATGACCTGAGCCAAAAGCAGAGGCTTTAACCCACTGAGCCACTCAGGTGCCCCAATTACACTTAATATGAATTAATCTCAAGAACAGAATATTGAGCAAAGAAACCAGACATTAAAGTGCATGCAGGATGAATCCCTTTATATAAAGTTCAAAAAGTGGGGTGCCTGGGTGGCTCAGACATTAAGCATCTGCCTTTAGCTCAGGTCATAATCCCAGGGTCCTGAGATCCAGCCTCATATCAGGCTCTCAGTAGGAAGCCTGCTTCTCCCTCTCCCACTCCCCCTGCTGTGTCTCTCTCTGTCAAATAAATAAATAAAATCTTTAAAAAAAAGTAAAGTTCAAAAAGAGGTTCTAATGCAGCTAGAAGTTAGAATATTGGTCATACTTGAGAGTATAAGTTACTTGCAGAACAAAGGAGATTTAGAGAGATGTGGTAATCCTCTGCTTCCTGATCTGGATTACATGAGTATATGAATTTGTGGAAATCCATAAATCTATATATACAAGATATGTCCACTTTTCTGTTTGTTACTATTTTTATTTTGTTTTGTTTTGGGGACTGGCAGAACCATCTGAGGCTTTATTTGGGAAAAGACAGTTGAATTGGCTTTTAGTTGGGGCCATGGGCAAGAGTGGGTACCCAAGGGAGTAGAGTTCCCCTAAGCATAGGCTGAGGACTGGGGCTGAGCCTCAGGTGTGTCTACTGTTCCAGACACTCCCCTGCATAGCATGTTCCTCCAAAGGCTCTATGGCAGCCACAGGAGCAGGGAGGTTGGGAGGGAACACAGTGCTTGTTCACTTGGACAGGAGGACATCAGATGACTCAAACACCAGCTTCCCATCACAGGTCCCAATCTTCTTCAGAACCATGGCCTTGGAGGAGCTGACATGGCTGAAGGAACTGGAGTCCCCACCAGAGCTGAAACTGGACTGGAAGCTCAGGCTATAGTTGAGAGCAGGGCTTGTGAGGCCTATAGACTGAGCTCAGCCCACCTACACTAAGTGATCTTAGTGTAGATACTCATGTTCTGCATCATAGCCTCCAGCAAGCTCTCCTCACCATCCAATAGCTTGCAGTAGGTGGTGATCTCTGTCCAATGACAGCTTGATGTTCATGATCTCCTGGTACTTGTGCAGCTGCCAAGCCATGTCCTGCTTGACTTGCTACGGAGCAGTCTCAGCCAGTTTGACATTGGCAACCTTAATGTCCAGGTCATCCTGCTGCTCAGTACTGTGGTAGCCTCCAGGGTAGCCCTCTGGCCTTTGAAGCCCTTGATCTCTGCCTGAAGTCGGGATATTCTGATTCATATCAGAAACCCAGCTGCTGAAGGTTATTGATATAGCTCTTGAACATGTTGTCCATGTTGCTTCAGACTATTTTCTGCTGCTGTAGGAAACTCCACTTGGTCTCTAGAATTTTGTTCTGCTGCTCCAGGTACTGCACCTTTTCATGAAGGAGGCAAACCTGTTGAGCATCTCAATCTGCTCCTTCTCCTGGGTGCACACAGTCTGGATGTTGGGGGTCCACCTCCAGCTTAAGAGTGTTAAGCAAGCTCTAGTTCCCTGAGATAGTTGTGATACCCTCCATATCCCTGGCTTCACTCTAGGCCCTGACCATACTCATGCTGGTGCCCAGGCCACCCCAAGGAGCTGCTACTGCTGCCCACCTGGGAGAAGGCAGAGTTGCTGATGCCAGTGCCAGGCGTACCCATGTACAAGTAGCTGCTATAAGGCCCAGAGGCTGGAGGTGAACACCCTGTAGGACTTCGCGGTCACCCTGATGGACATGGTAGAGACTGGAGTGGAGGAGAGCTGGCTAAACCTGACAGGTTTGAGAAGGAGCTGAGAAGCTGCTTCTGGGTAGGCTAAGATTTTTTAATTTACAGATTTTTATAAAAACGTAAAAAGCACACCAAAACTGAACTCTCATTCTTGCATAGTAAAGATTCTATTTTTTAAAAAAACTACATTAAGAATAGTTACTGTATCATTCAGAGTCCCACCATGAAACAGATGGCACATCAAGAGATTAGGTGAAATAAGTTTAAGGAAGAAACAGTTTTCAGAGGTGTAAGCAGAGTTCAGTGAACCAGTATGCCATGATGACACACTCAGGAGCTAGCAAGAGTAGG
This sequence comes from Procyon lotor, assembly GCA_028646535.1. NCBI lineage: Eukaryota > Metazoa > Chordata > Mammalia > Carnivora > Procyonidae > Procyon > Procyon lotor. The sequence goes on from CM053605.1 coordinate 41,885,983, forward strand.
AAGCTCTTAGACCTCATCGTGGAGGCGGAAGGAGTCACAAACACTAGCAAAGACTGTATTTGCAGATAATGAGCACCTCAAAGGGAGCAGTCACTGCCAAAACCTTATTCTGGCAGAGGAAGGGAGGAGGAAATAATTAACTTTGATCTTTCTTTTTCTTCCCACAATCAGCTCTCATGTTTGCTCATCCAACCAGAGCCAGGGGGAAAGGGATTTCAGGAAGTGCAATTTAAAGAAAGTCGTTTCCTAGAGCATAAAGCAGAGCAGAAAAGGGTAGAGAAAGAATCTGCAAGGGTAAATGGAGAAAAACTAGCAATTGTAGCCTATAAGGTATTTATAAAGGTATTTATAAGGTATTTATAATTTATAAGGGACTTGTTTCTGAGTACTGGGTACTCTGCCTCCATTACAAAGAAAACATGTACTTTTCATTTTGCCACAACTTCTTTCATTTTTTTCATCTTCCTTTCTCTGAGACTAATTGTCATTTGAATTGTTCTGTTTTCATTGCTTCATTTTTTGAAACACAGTATATTTAGATTTTGATCACAATAAAATAATATGATGAGTCATGAGAACAGAAATTTCTCCCCAAATGGTAGAATATATGTATTTTTGGACATCAGAATATCATTCCCTGTTAATGTGTGTTACAAAATTTGTCCTTCCAGGCATTTTGATTTCCAACACATAATCTAGACAAGTTATTAGCAAATAGTTAGTTCAAACTAGTCACTAGTCAGGATAATTGTAAATGGCAAGATAACTGAAGATTCACTTTTAATCATTTATTCTTTGACTTGGAATAAAGGGTCTTATACAAAAAACTCAGTTTGCATTTTAGGCTACCTTTGAAGAATATGTTTTACCTGCAGTTTGCTTCCCCAAAAGAAAAGCATTTTATAGAGCTACCCGACGACCCAGCAATTGCACTACTGGGTATTTACCCTAAAGATACAAATGTAGTAATCAGAAGGGGCACATGCACCTGAATGTTTATAGCAGCAATGTCCACAATAGCCAAACTGTGGAAAGAACCTAGATGTCCATCAACAGATGAATGGATAAAGAAGATGTGGTATGTGTATATATATACACATATATATATGTATACACAATGGAATACTATGCAGCCATCAAGAGAAACGAAATCTTGCCATTTGCAATGATGTGGATGGAACTAGAAGGTATTATGCTAAGTGAAATCAGTCAGAGAAAGACAATTATCATATGATCCCTCTGATATGAAGAATTTGAGAGGCAGGGTGGGGTGGTCAGGGGGGGGCGGGGTAGAGAAATGAAACAAGATGGGATCAGGAAGGAGACAAACCATGAGACTCCTAAACCCACAAAACAAACTGAGGGTGGCTGGGAGGTAGGGGGGTAGGGATAGGGTGGCTGGGTTATGGACATTGGGGAGGGTATGTGCTATGGTAAGTGCTGTGAAATGAGTAAGCCTGATGATTCACAGAGATGTACCCTGAGGCAAATAATACATTATATGTTAATTTTTAAAAATAAATAAATAATTAAAAAATAAATTTAAAAAAAGCATTTTGTATTGTTATAATTTTTCCCCATCAGCTAAAAGAAATATACAACTAATAATTATGTTTGTATAATGAATAAAAAATTGACGAAATTTTAGACATTGATATAAATAATTAAAATGATATCTACACAGGAGTAAAGTTTATCATCTCTATGGGATATTTTTAAGATTTTTAAGTGATAATTTTTATGTCTTTAAAACCTGATTATTGGCATATGAATAACACAGTTACAGAAAATCTAAATGATTATTGCTATTTAGTTAAATTTGCTTTTAAAAACTTGCCAAACAAGAACAAATCAAAAGTGTGATCACCCTAAATTCTAATCAAATGTCTATAAAGGGAATTCAGTACTTTAAATTAAAAGTATCTTCTCCATGTGTAAATCAAAGTTATGCTTATAAGTACTAATTAGATTATCTTTAATTAAATCTGTTATTCTTAATAGAAATTTTAAATATCATTAAAATTATATGCCAGAAATAATTACTGAGAAAAAAATCTGGTTTTGACAATCTTGCAAATATTCCATGCAAACATAATTTTTATTTTTTTTTGTTTTTTTAAAGATTTTATTTATTTATTTGACACACAGAGAGAGATCACAAGTAGGCAGAGAGGCAGGCAGAGGGAGAAGGGGAAGCAGGCTCCCTGCTGAGCACAGAGCCCAATCTCAGGACCCTGAGATCATGACCTAAGCCAAAGGCAGAAGCTTTAACCCACTGAGCCATCCAGGCACTCCCAAATATAATTTTATTTCACACTTCAGAATTTTACTTTTTTTTTTCTTTTTTTTTTTTTAAAGATATTATTTATTTATTTGAGAGAGAGAAAGTGAGAGCATGAGAGGAGCGAAGATCAGAGAGAGAAGCAGACTCCCCGTGGAGCTGGGAGCCCGATGTGGGACTCGATCCCAGGATTCCAGGATCATGACCTGAGCCGAAGGTAGCTGCTTAACCAACTGAGCCACCCAGGCGCCCCCAGAATTTTACTTTATAGTGTTTTTGAAATGGGTAAACTTGGGCACTACCTTACAAAATAAATTTCCTTCTCTCTCAATAAAAAAAAAAAAAAGTTAATACCCTCCATTCAATTCACCCATACAATATGGGATGAGGGCAAAGCCTTAAAGTCTGGAAAATGTGGTAAAACCTTCATAATGATCTCTGCATCCCTATGCCCATCTTCATCTAGTAAGAAGGAAGAATGGAATACAAAGTTTCAAAGTAAAATCATAAAATAACATCACAAACTGTAAGGCAGATCTATCTTAAAATGGTAGTTTTGTAGCTGGGCTTTTTGTTGTTGTTGTTGTTGCTGTTAATAAAACAAACCAAAAAAAAAAATGACTCATGTGTCCAAGATAATTAAGGTTTTATATTAGTATCAGGTACAAACTATTTTCTATTAAAAAGCATGTATTTTTCCCCAGTGCTTCCTGTACACTAACATACAATGAAATATTTGCTTTTAAATGTTCACACTTTCTTTCAGGAGGATAAGCATGCATTCCTATCCTCATATCTAATGGTAATTCATTTTTATCTTAACAGGTCAGTGATGAAGAACTAACTTCATGCTGATGATTGTTGGTCCCACTACAGAATAAACAATTGTGGTTGCTGAGATAATACAAAGGAACATATCATCAAATCACATTCACACAAATCAGAGCACTTATCCAGTATCCAGTTTTACTAGTGATTTCAGAGATACGAGCAAGGAGGAGGCAAAGCACAAACAGGGACATCTCCCATGGTTCCCTAGATCTTTTTGTCCCATATGGGGCATGTGCTCTCTAGTCCAGATTAGCAGGTGAGGCTGAGATAAAACTGGGTAAAGGTGAGTTTAATCAATAACTCCCAGGGGGCGCCTGGGTGGCTCAGTCGTTAAGCGTCTGCCTTCGGCCCAGGTCAGATCCCAGGGGCCTGGGATCGAGCCCCACATCGGGCTCCCTGCTCAGAGGGAAGCCTGCTTCTCCCGCTACCATTCCCTCTGCTTGTGTTCCCTCTCTCGCTGTGTTTCTCTCTGTCAAATAAATAAAATCTTTAAAAATAATAAAAAAAAAATAATAATAACTCCCGGGACCGGGGGGTGGGGAAGTGGGGGTACAACTTTCTTCTTTGTGTGTAATAACTATCCAAATTATGCACTTAAAAAAGGTGTCATAACCATCAGATGATCCATCTGGCCAAACTTTCCAGTTCATGCCATAACCACTATCTTAAATGCCTCCATCATAGTGTTCCTGACTATCCCAGTTTCACATTCAGGTCTTTAAGGGCAACATTCATATACCCCATAGGGATGACTAAATATCTAGCTTTCTCAACTTCAGCACTATTAACATTTGGGGCTGGATATTCTTTGTTGGGGATGCGTGGGCTGTTCTGTGCACTGTAGAAGCCTTACCAGCATCTCTGGCCTTTACCCAGTAAGTGTCAGTAGCAACTACTTGGTTGTGACATACCTCTAGATAATGTCAAAGAAATGGTTCTGAACTGCCAAAATTCTCCCAGTATTAAACCACTGCTATTTACTGAGCACTCTCATCTATAAACTTAAGAAATTTTGTATACCAGACCTCAGACTACTACATCCAAACCACTGTAAAATACCCAAGATCTTTCATTATAAGTTGTGCAAGCTGATCTCAGCCTGTTAGACAACATTTCAGATTCTAGGGCTTTATATGAGGATAAATTCAGCCTCTCTATTCAAATACTTTTCATTCTAAGACACAATTGTGGTAATTAGATTGTAATTTCTCTAGACTACAAAAGAAATTGCCATGCTGTTTTCAGTCATAAGAGTGGGCACACTGTTCAAAACTCATCTAAACAGATTCCTTCAGTTACGTCAGTTACCATTTCCTTCTCCATATTTTCATGTCTCTTCATCATGCCCTTTTATTTACATGACCTGGATCTTTTATCCACCATGTACCCTCCACACAGTAACTGAGCCTAATAGCCATGACTTCCTCCTGTTTATTCTGTTGATGTACGAAGAATTAGATTACATAAAGCATTTAAGATTAGGAAGCACTCCAGATCACACATCAAACAATCTGAATCAGTGGCATTTAATTAGGTGTGTCTTTCTGGTCATGATAAAGGAAGTTAAGGTCACATGTACTTGTCATATCCCAACTGCTTGGGAGTTTTACATCCACTTGGGGATTAATTGTCAAGACAAAGATTCTTTCCATTTAGTGGAATCAAAAATTAGCAACATAGCCCCTGTATTAGTTTCCTGGGGATTCCATAACAGAACTCCAAACTATTTGGATTAAAACAACAAAACTTTATCCCCTTGTTGTTCTGGAGGCTAGAAGCCTTACATTAAGGTATTGGTAAGGGCATGCTTACTCTGAAGGCTCTAGAAGGGGATCCTTCCTTGCCTCTTCCTACTTTCTGGCATTTATCAGCAATCCTTAGTGCTCTTAGTTTAATGATACATTCATTATTCCAGTCTCTGTCTCCATCTTTACATGGCCTACCCTCCTGTGTGTCTGTACCTAAATCTCCTTCTTATAGGGATACTAGTCATTGGATTAGAGATCACCCTAATCCAGTTTGGCCTCTTGTTAATTCTTTACATATAAATCTACTGCCAAGTAAGATCACATTCAGATTATGAGTGGACATAAATTTGGGCAGACAGTATGAAGCCCAGTACACTCCTTGATCATTAATTGAGAAATCTATACTAAAAATAATTCAACACACTTTGTCTAGTATTTTTGGTAAAATGTCTAAATTCTTTATCAGATTGCTCCTGGTATTTTTAGTCACATTACCTAAACCTGCAGCTGGCTGTATGATTTTACAAACAATGAATTTACCGGTATTACTATGTAAATGAACAGGACATCTCACTACAAAGCCATAGAGGCATAAAGTAACTTTCCAGTATCAAGAAAATTCAGCCTTAAAGCTTTTCCTTTTGTTATCTCCTGCTCATCAGAGTTTTTTTTCCCAACAGTGCTGCCAACGAGAGCTAAAGAAAAGAATATTTGCTATCTTTTCCACTGTCTGTCAATCCACCTAGCCAGTCCCTCCGGTTCTAAATCTACTTCCTCCTAATTTCGTTTGCAAGATTTTCCCTTGTAATGTGTCTTAATTTTTTCTCCCCTTCATAAGAATAAGTAGCAGTTACCCAAGCATCAGATTTTTACCAGATTTTTTTTATCCCCTCCTTTTTCTTGCCAAAACTGCTTAGCCATTCTTTTTCATGCATCTGAAAGATAGCCTGGCTTATCACACCAGCTAAACTAACACAAATGACTTGACAATTCAGTCAAACTCCTACAAATCAGATATCTTATAAAGTATCAAGCTTTACTAATGATCTTAAGCATATAAGCAATTAAGAAGTCCTAGCAAAGCAGAAAAAGGTCTCTGACACCCTGTGTGCATCTCTCAGACCTTCCATTGGGTAACTACCCTTTGAATTCTGACCTAGAGTTATACATTATTTTTCAATGAAATTGGCACATTGACATACAGAATTGTGAGTGTTCTGTGAAACATCTCCATTTTGGGATCTACAGAGTTGTATAGTATTCTTCTTGGAGTCCTTATTTATATATCCATTAGCTGTAGGTTTATTTACCAAAGCATCCCTAAATCAGGGACACCATTGCCAAGACCATTCTTTCACAGACACTCTTTTTCAAGCAAATGAATGGGTAAATATAAACAAAATCTGCCCAACGGTTCATTCAATACCATAGACCATGTCATCTTGCCTTTTTTCTTTCCTCAGGACTGGGTCCTTATTTGGCAGGACAGGAATGGATCACAAGAAAACTCCTATATCTCCTACTATCCCAGATGCTTTTCTAGAGGTTATTATTGCTGATGATGCAAGAAGATGATAAAGATGAAGGTAAAATCTTTTTTACCTTACTTAAGGAGCAAGAAATCTTCTAATGGCAAAAGACAGAAGACTGTATTTGATGCTTTCAAACAACTACTTTTGTGGAAAAGTTGTCATGTCTGATACTATGTAAAAGAAAAATATTTGATATACTTAAAAATGAACATCTGAATGCATCCCTAAAAGTGGGACTGTCAATAAATAAGGCAAATAGTCATCTACAGCCCTGATGGCATCTTAATATGGCATAAAACATTGTATCAGATGTTAAAGAATTATACGATCAAAAATCCAAAAATAGTTTTAGTCTTTTGAAAGATTTAGATATGTTATATTCGTGAACTATTAAAGAGAAATTACCAAAAAATTTTTTAAATATTATAAAATTTTAAGTATTTAAAAAAATACTTTTAAAGGGAAAAAAATAAACAAGAAGCAAATTAATCCAAACATAATTTTTACAAGATTAAAGGATAAAATAGGGAGGCTAAGAAAGGTTAGTGGTGCAGTATTTAATTAGAAAAGATGAGTTAAAGAGCATGAGCCATATATAAATGACAAGATCATTAATGAAGACAAAATGAATTTTAATAGCTGAAATAGTATCCACATCTTAACCATTGCCTACAAGTGAATTTATTTTATTATTAGATATCTGCTTAATTTTCTTAATGCCAGGGAATTCCTCAGTTTCACTGGCAGATTCCTCAGTTTCCAGGAGACTTAAATGTTCAGTTATGTATAATATATCCTGAGGGAATTTTATATTCTCATATCTATGCATTTGCCTATCTATATTATAAATGGTGAATGCACCTATTTTTTAAAACACCAATCACATGTAAAATGATTCATCATAGAATTGCTTCCTTTTTAGAGATTTAAAACCCTGATAATTTTATATTATAGAAAAACATCTTCAAATAAAATCCAGCTTTAAATTCTAACCTTTAAAAATTTTTATTGGAAAGCCTACAAAACCATTTTTCTTCCTTTTATTTTTTAAAGTAGCAGTAGTCCAACATAATAGTTGTATTTTATCCTTAGAATTTTGTCACTTATATATAATATCATGTGTATTTTTAAAATAAAACAAAGGTCAAATTGGTATGATTTAAACCAAAAACTATTGACTCTATTGTAAAATACAGGCAATAGAGACCTTTACAAAATACTTAAGGGAAAAATTTGCTCACTTCCCTGGACTTTAAAATTTCATTAGTACACAAATGTCCAAGGTTAGAGAAAATTTCTAGTATTGATTTCTCTCAATTTAGAAATTTTTAAATGATTACATTATTTTCTTTAAATATGGTCAAACATCTTCTCAATGGTTTCTACAAAACATGTTTCTGTGGAATAAATATAATTATCTCAAAGCTCCTATTTAGTGATAGTCATTGTAAAAGCAAAATAAAAATAATAAAAGAGGGGTACCTTGGTGGCTCAGTGGGTTAAAGCCTCTGCCTTCTGCTCGGGTCATGGTCTCGGGGTCCTGGGATCGAGCCCCATATCCAGCCCCACATCGGGCTCTCTGCTCAGCAGGGTGCCCGCTTCACCCTTTTTGCCTACCTCTCTGCCTACTTGTGATCTCTCTCTGTGTCAAAAAAATAAAAATAAAATCTTTAACAAGAATAACAATTATAATAATAAAAGCTCAGACACCAAAGAAACTTGGACATTTTTCTAGTATTTATTATAAATCAATTAACCTCCTGGCATTGTTCTACAGAATCATGATTGAATAAATAACCTTAGTGGTGCTATTCCATCCTTGTGAGGAACAGCTGGATTTCAAATTAAAACCTTCTGTTTAGGGGCACCTGGGTGGCTCATTCATTAAGATCTGCCTTCAGCTTGATCCCAGGGGCACCTGGGTGGCTCAATCATTAAGCATCGGCCTTCAGCTTGATCAAGGTGAAGGGAGCCTGAGTCTCCTTCTCCCACTCCCTCTGCTTATGTTCCCTCTCTCGCTATCTCTCTCTCTCTGTCAAATAAATAAATAATATCTTTAAAAACAAAACACTGTTTGGAGCCTTTGCCCTTAGTATTCTTTTTTTTTTTTAAGGTTTATTTATCTATTTGAGAGAAAGCGAGCATGCATGAATGGGAGGGGCAGAGGGAGAGCAAATCCCAAACAGACTCCATGCTCAGCATGGAGCTAGTCATGGGGCTCAATCCCATGACTTGAAATCATGACCTGAGTCAAAACCAAGAGTCAGATAATTAACCAACTCCACCATGCAGGCATCCCTGCCCTTATTATTCTTGATGTAGCATTCATACTGAAACCACCTGTCTCCTCTGTCCACTGTATTTATTGGTCAGGCCCATCTCTCCTACTGGCTGCTGCATGAGCCTCTTTTAATTCCTTGATTTCAGCTGTATAGGGACAACATAAACTGATTTAATTAAGTTCACATAATTAAGGCAAAGAATTGATCATATGATATATAGCCTATATTTCAATTTAGACTGCTCCCATTCTAGAAATGGGAAATTGAGGACTTGAAATTTCATAAAAATTCATTTAGCCATAATTCATATAACTTAGTGATAAGCAAGCTAATATTTTAAATTTTCTTTTTCTGGTAATGAAGCCAATTCACTACACAAAAATACTGTATAATGAAGTCCTTACATGGTTGCACTCTGTAGAAAAGTAAAAAAAAAAAAAAACCTAGAGCAAACACATTACACTTTTTTGTCTCAATCATGCAGTATTGATTTGAATACATAAATTTCTGGGAGCCTGAGAAGATGGAATAAAAGGACCTTATGCTCACCCTGTCCCACATTCACAATTAGATATCACCCACATTCATCTAAATAAACCAAGAGTGATCCGAAAAGTAACAGAACAAACTCCACAACTAAATGTAGAGGAGAAACTGCAGCTAAGAGGTTAGGAGGTGCAGAAGCATTAGTCTGGAGCTGCCCACTGGAGGGAGGGAGCTGCAGGCACTGTTAGGGGAAAGAGGGAAAGAAATGGTTCTCCCTCGAAGCAAGGAACTCCCATGGGAAAGACAAACTCATAATATCTGGCTATGAAAACCAGAGGGGATGAATCCCTGACTTGGTATAACCAGCCAGACTTGAAGACTGGAGCTTTGAAAGTCAGCTGATTCAGGACTGGGAGAGCCAGGAGGGCCAGTGATGGCTGGGTCCCAACCCTATAAGAGAAAAAGAGCCCACAGAGAGACAACATGGAAGGGACAGTTTGCACAACGCCTGTGGCAAAATGAAGTGAAATCTGTTTATACTGATTTCAGAGCCCACTGGGGTACTTCTCTGAGAACAAAAGAGCTGGTAGGCACCATTTTCCAACCCCAGCCCCCAGCATAAAAACATAGCCACCTGCTGGAGGCAATACTGAACAGACACTTCCTATGTAACCTGTCAGCAGTAGCCCCCTGGCCTCTGCTCGGGGATCAGCACAAGTTTTGCTAACATAGCACATGTACCCTGCCCAGCTACCCTGCACACAAATGATGTACAAGCCTCAACCTCCCCCACCCCCCACCCCACCTCTGTGCTTCAGGGATCTGGCTTAAGACTAGTGTTTCAGCACAAAGTTTGCAACACTGCCTCCCCAAACCCAAGCCCTCCTGTGGTAACACCACCTCAGAGCAGGACTGCCTGGGTCTCACCAACACATAGTTGAAGACTTACTTTCCTAAAGTGCAAGGTTCTGGTGAAGAGGGGACACTACTGCAGGTCACTACAGGATCTCTTCTTCAAAAAGCCACTATTTTCAAGAGCAGAAGTCTTAGCTGACTTTCCTAACACAAAGACATAGAGAAGTAGACAAAATGAAGAGACAGAGGACTATGAATCAAATGAAAGAATAGGACAAAATCACAGCAGGAGATCTGAGATCTTATGTCTAACAGAAATAAGAAATATGCCTGATAAAGAATTTAAAGTAGTGATCATAAAGAAACTGGACTTCAGAAAAGGGTGGAGGACATCAGTGAGGCTCTTGACAAAGAGAAAAAAGAAATAACACATAAGAGACTGCCCCTCCCCACCACACTGGCTCACACTCTCTCTCTAATCAGTAAATAAATCTTTAAAATAAATATAATTGATTGATAGATTGAAAGATAGGAAAAATCTGCAGCCAAGAATACTCTATCAGCAAGGCTGGCATTCAGAATAGGAGAAATAGTTCCCCAGATAAACAAAAGTTAAAAGAATTCATTAGCATTAAAACAGCTCTAATGGAAATGTTTAGGGGGACTCTGTGAGTGAAAAACAAAAAACCATACAATAAGAAAAATAAGAACAAAGGGAAAAAAACTAAGTATTTCTGTAAAAATCAGTCAAGAGAAACAATAAAAGGATGTAAAATATGATACCACATATATGAAACATGGAAGGGAGAGGAGTAAAGAATGAGTTCAAACTTAAGTAACTATCATACTATAGAATGCTTAACATAGACTGCTATATGCAGAAGATGTTATATATAAACCAAATGATAGCCACTGATAAAAAATAATAGATATGCGGGGCACCTGGGTGGCTCAGTGGGTTAAGCCTCTGCCTTCGGCTCAGGTCATGATCTCTGGGTCCTGGGATCTAGCCCCTATTTGGCTCTCTGCTCAGGGGGGAGCCTGCTTCCCCCTCTCTCTCTCTGCTTGCCTCTCTGCCTACTTGTGATCTCTCTCTCAAAATAAATAAATAAAATCTTAAAAAATAATAGATATGCAAAATATAAAGAGTAAGAAATCCAAATATTTCACTAAAAAAGCCAACTACTCATGAAAGAAAGCAGGAGAAGAAAGGAACAGAGAGGAACTACAAAAAACAACCTAAAACAAGTAACAAAATGGTAATAAATGCACACACACAGATGCAAAAACCCTCAACAAAATATTAGCAAACCAAATCCAATGATATATTAAAAAGATCATTTACCATGATCAAGTGGGAATTATTCCCAAGAAGCAAGGGTGGTTCAACATTTGCAAATTGATCAATGTGATACATCACATCAATAAGAGAAAGAATAGGGGTGCTTGGGTGGCTCAGTCATTAAGCGAATGCCTTCGGCTCGAGTCACAATCCCAGCGTCCTGGGTTCAAGTCCCACATCCGGCTCCCCGCTCAGTAGGAGGAGGCCTGCTTCTCCCTCTGCCACTCCCCTTGCTTGTGTTCCCTCTCTCACTGTTTCTTTCTGTGTCAAATAAGTAAATAAAAAAACATTAAAAAAAAGATTGCTACCAGTTTAAAAAATAAATAAGAGAATGAATAGAAATAATATGATCATTTCAACAGATGCAGAAAAAGCGTTAGACAAGTACAATATCCATTCATAATTTAAAAAAATGCTCAACAGTGCTCTAGAGGGAATATACCTCAACATGATAAAGGCTATATATGAAAAACCCACAGCTCACTATACTTGATGGTGAAAAACTGAGAGCATCTCCCCCAAGGTCAGGAATAAGACCAGGATGTCCAATACCACTATTATTTAACATAGTACTGAAAGTCCTAGCTATAGCAATTAGGCACGAAAAAGGAAGTAAGAGGCATCCAAATTGGCAAAGAAGTAAAGTGTTTGCTATTTGTAGGCAACATGGCACTATAAACTCCAAAGACCCCACCAAAAATCTACTGCAACTGATAAATTCAGTAAGGTTTCAGGATACAAAATCAACATACAGAAATCTGTGGTATTTTCATATGCTAGTAATGAAGCAACAGAAAAATTAAGAAAGCAGTCAATTTTACAATTACACTTAATAAAATATCTAAGAATAAATTTACCCAAAGAGGTGAAAGACCTATACTCTGAAAACTATAAAACATTGATTAAATATACTGAAGATGACACAAACAAGTGGAAAGATATTACATGCTTATGGATTGGAAGAACAAATACTGTTAAAATGTCCATAATACCCAAAGCAATCTACACATTTGATGCAATCTTTACCAAAATACCAACATATTTTTCACAGAACTAGAACAAACATCCTAAATTTGTGTGGAACCACAGAAGACCCCAAATAGCAAAAACAATCTTGAAAAGGAAAAACAAAGATGGAGATATCACAATTCCAGGTTTCAATTTATGTTATCAAGCTGCAGTTATCAAAAAAGTATGGTACTGGCACAAAAATAGGAATATAGATCAACAGACTAGAATAGAAAACCCAGAAATAAACCCACATTTATATGGTCAATTACTCTTTGACAAAGGAGGAAAGAATATGCAATGGGAAAAGCTTTCTCCAACTTCAACTGCAACATGCAAAAAAATGAAACTGGACCACTAGCTTATACCACACACAAAGATAAAATCAAAATGGATAAAGGACCTAAATGTGACACCTGAAACTATAAAAATCCTAGAAGAAAGCATAGACAGTAATTTCTTCCACATTGAACACAGCAACTTTTTTCTATATTTGTCTCTTGAGGCAAGGGAAACAAAAAAGCAAAATAAACTATTGGGACTTCACCAAAATAAAAAGCTTCTGTAGAGCAAAGGAAACAACAAAACTAAAAGACAATATACAGAACGGAAGACATTTGCAAATGACATCTCTGTTAAAGAGTATCTAAAATATAAATTACTTATACAATTCAACATCCAGAAAACACATAATTCAATTTAAAAATGGGAAGAAGACATGAACAGACATTTCTCCAAAGACAACACACAGATGGCCAAAAGATACATGAAAAGATGCTCAAATCACTCATCACCAGGAAAATGTAAATAAAATCTAATGAAATATCAACTCACGCCTGTCAGAACAGCTAAAATAAAAAATATAAGAAAGAAGAAGTATTGGAGAGGATGTAGAGAAAGAGGAACCCTCCCGCACTGTTGGTGGGAGTGCAAATTGCTGGAGCCACTGTGCTAAACAGTATGAATGTTTCTCAAAAAGTCAAAAATGAAACTATTGTACAATCCAGTAATTATACTACTGGGTATTCAAAAAAATACAAAAACATTAATTTGAAGAGATACATGCACCCAGTGTTTATTTTTTTTAAGTTTTGTTTTTGTTTTTGTTTTTTTAATTTTATTTATTTGACAGAGAGAAACACAGCGAGAGAGGGAACACAAGCAGACGGAATGGTAGCAGGAGAAGCAGGCTTCCGGCCGAGCAGGGAGCCCGATGCGGGGCTTGATCCCAGGACCCTGGGATCATGACCCCAGCCGAAGGCAGATGCTTAATGACTGAGCCGCCCAGGCACCCCACACCCAGTGTTTATTGCAGCATTGTTTACAATAGCCAAATTATGGAAGCAGCTCAAGTGTCCATCAATAGATGAACAGATCAATAGATGAATGCATAAAGTAGTGCGTGTGTGTGTGTGTGCGCGCACACATGCATGCAATGCAATATTATTCAGCCATAAAGAAAAATGAAATCTTGCCATTAGCAACAACAGAGATGGAGCTAAAGAGTATAATGATAAGTGAAGTCAGTCAGAGAAAGACAAATACCATATGATTTCACTCATATGTGGAATTTAAGAAACAAAACCAAAGAGCAAAGGAAAAAAAAGAGAGAGAGAGAGAAACCAAGAAACAGAGTTTTAACTATAGAGAACTAACTGATGTTACCAGAGGGACCTCAGGAGGTTGAGGGAATGGGGGAAATAGCTGATTGAGATTAAAGAATACACTTATTATAATGAGCACTGGGTGATGTACAGAATTGTTATGTCACCATGCTGTACACCTGAATCTAAAGTAACACTGTTTGTTAACTATACTAAAATTAAAACCTTAATTAAAATGGAGATATATATATATATAAACATATATATATATAAATTTCTAGAAACTCAGATAATTCAATGATGTCTTATACGTCCAAACTCTTTTCTTTACTATTTCTTGAAGTAGGGTTATATAACCTTTCAGTCCTCATCTGGAGAGGACATTTTTTTTAATAAATATTTATTGGTTTTCTATATGGAATATATTAGGAGCTAAGCTCTAGTGATGCAAAATGAGCCAAAGAAAAGAATCCTGCTTTCAGGAAGCTCACAGTTTAGTGGAGGAGATATACTAAAAACAAGTAAACAAGTGAGTAAAAATGACCATTTGTGTGTGGTAAGTGATATAAAGAACAAACTAGAGGCTGATCTAGAGAAAAGAATAGAGTGAAGATGAGAACCTTTGTCAACAGAATAGTCTGGAAGGGTGACATTCTGACTGAGACATCAAGGACAAAAATGGATACCTCCTCAAAAAGCATGGCAGGAAAGAATATTCTAGGCAGTGTAAACAACCTGAGCAAAAGTCTGAAAGCCACAAAGAACTGGGTTTATGCGAGGAATCGAAAGAATAACAGTTTGACTGCAGCTTGGGGGTGAAAAGGAAAAAGTAGGAAGGTAAGAGTTTGGAGAGATCAAGGACCAAATCATGAAGGAACTCAGAAACACATAGTAAGGAATTAGATTGGGTTTAGTTGCAATAAAAACCACTGAAGAAATTTAACCGTGAATATTAAATTGTATTCAGGTAACTCTGATTGTTAGTGGAGAAATGGTTGCCAGAAAATGAGCATTAAAGGGAGACTAGTTGGTTCTTTTGGGAACCAAGAAAGGGGTGGCAATGTCTGAGACAAGAACTGTCATAACAAAAATACATGCTGGATTTCATATGGGAATGAAATAACAGAAAGAATAAAAGATAACTGAACAATCCAGCCACTGGTTTAAGCAATTAGTTCATTATTCCTGCAAAATTCTGGGGTGGAAAAGTCAAGGGAATTACAAGGGAGGAAATGGTTAGAGGAAAGGATCATAGGAGAGCTCAGTCTTAAAGTATGAAATGTCGCTGATAAACCGAATCTTAACCATCTCTGAGGCACCAAAGTCTGTAATTAGTCTGGAGCTTAGAAAAAAAGCTCTAAAATCTATACATTTGGGAGTCATCAACATAAAGTGTATTTAAATCCAGACACAGAAATCCCTGTCTACTCATAAGGTTCTACTCATCATGACTGAGTTTACCTTGAGGTTATTATATTCTATTTTACTTGGAATTCAGTGATTTTTTTTGTTTTTCTGATTCCTACCTTGTCTTTTCCACAGTATGGAATCTGATACAATGCTTATTTTGACCTAACATACTATGTGTTACCTAAGACCTTCTCTGTGGTTAGAACTAGTACCTAACGCATTCCCACATCCATTTCCCAACATTTTTCTCATTATTGCCTTCCATAGTGGCTTTTATAGACATATATTCCTAATTTCTCCCCTTGATATTTTACTACCATCGACAGATTATATATCTGTTGACATAATTTATGTCTGTTTGAGCTCTGTACGTAAAAAAGAATAATATAAAGATTATTCTTTTTATTCAATGCAGAGCCAAGAATGACTAAAAATTTTCGAGTAAAAATTCTAAAATGTAAAGCCTACTAACTTAATATTGTTTATGCTGAATAATTTTTAATGTAATTCATTTACTTAAGCAAATTGTATCAAATTATATATGCAAATTAGGAGCATATATATAGAATAGCAATGTAATGAAAATTCTAAAATTAATAATTCAAGACTTTTTTCCAGGAAGCAGTAGAAAAACTAAATTAATTGCTTAAAAATTACTTTTAGTGAACTTAACTTTTAACTTTTGCTTTATATGAGAAAATAACTTTTGTCTGCTGTAAATCTGATAGTCATTCAGATATTATATTTTTTTCTCTTTTTCGTACTTTATGTAACTAATTCTGGATTGACTAATGCTGTAGAATTAAATAATAAAATATAAACTATTTTGGGGGCATCTGGGTGGCTCAGTCAATTAAGCCTCTGCCTTTGACTCAGGTCATGATCCCATTGTCCTGGGATCTAGCTTTATATCAGGCTCCCTGCTCAGCAGGGAGTCTGCTTCTCCCTCTCCCACTCCCCCTGCTTGTATTCCCTCTCTCGCTATCTCTCTCTGTCAAATAAATAAATAAAAATCTTTAAAAAAATTTAAAAAAATAAATAAAATAAACTATTTTTTTATTTAATTTCTAGATCCAAACACATATACAAAAGCATTGAGAATCAAATCCACCAGATCCATAAAGCAGATAATGGCAGCCAAAAGGCACCTAAAAGTGACCTCTCATATAGGAATTCTAGATGGAGCAAATGACTGAGATAAAGTCATCCAGTTGCACCATTTATTCAGTATAATTTTATAGCAATGATCTTGCAAACATTTTACACATCTTCTAAGAACTTAATGTCAATGCCATTTATGTGATACCCAGGAAAATTCCATGAAAGAAACTATTGAGAAATAAAACTCTGTAGGGTTGAATTTTAGATGGCCACATACCATTGTAATATAAACATTTTTTTACTCCTTCCTCTCCAAGAACAAATTTTCATTACTTTGAAGGTGATATTGTTCTCATTGAGACTCTAGGTCTGAAATCATCCCAGGTCCAAGAGACTACAACTTTGCCCCATTTACAGCTTAGACTGAACCCATTTAGAGATAGGTTTCTAGGAGAGGACATCTCATACATACAACTTCTCTGGACTTAATTATTCCTTTGCTATTAAGTAACATACATAATAAACAAATGTTAAAAATAAGTAAGTCATAAATTCAAATATTACTTAAAATTAATTCCAGAAACTCTGGCATATAATTAGAAAAAATATAATAATAAACCACTAAAAGATTTTAACTCTACATCGACTTCCACAAAAAACAGAGTTATCAACGGAAAATGGTCCAAAACTATAAATTGTATCTGGAATAATTATTTAATGACTGGCACAGTTTTAAAATGTATGTTTTTATTCATTTCTATTTCAGGGTAACTTGACCTCATTCTTCAAAGTATCAGTGTTTTCTTTACAGCAACTGCTAATGCATGCATGCAAAACCTGGTCCAGAGCTGTCTGAAAGCCAGTGAATCACTTCACAAAACTAGGCTCACTTCAAGATAACCCAAAAATCTTGCTGGGGAATAAACATCTAAAAAAAACTACAGTTTAGATAAAGATCTTTTATATACAATGTTATAATTTGAAAAAAAAAGAGAAAAAGGCAAGAGGTTAATAATCACTACCTTTGCTTCTTCTTTTCAATCTTGGGAAAATTTAACTCCCCAAAATACACTTTTAAATGCAGCAAAAATATAAGAGAGTTATCTCTGAATAATTTTTCTTAATTATTCAAGTATGAAAAGTTGTGTGGTTAAAAATAGCAGGATTTTTTTAAGGAAATAATATTTTTAAGTAATTGGCAAAAATCTCAGCTGGAAGTGAAATAGTCTTATTATCAAATTTAGTAAAGTACAGAGCAAGGCACAAGTGGCAATTTGCTGATCACATGGAGAGGGATGAATCTGGCAGAGCTGAAAGAAGTAAAGAGAGCTCTGGAGTTGTGAGGCTCCCCAGAATTATATCTACACTCTCAGCAACCATAATAGGCATATTCTACCTAATAATCATATCTCTAGAAATCTTTCTAGTCTTTAAAATAGCTAATGAATAGTTGTCTAGATCTGCCAATGATTGAAATAGTTTAGGACACAGTTACATAAGGAAAAAATATCCCATGCAAGTTCAGTTTGGCATACACTGAGGAAAACAAGCTTTCAAAATCTTCCCCAGCCTCCTCCCCAACTTTGAAGCATTAGACCTAGAGCCTAATGTTCTGAAAGCCTATATTTTGTTAAAAGAAAGGGTTTTCTTGTTTTATTTTTTTTTAACACAGTCTGTCACCCTCTTGAATTTATAATTCTCACTTTTTGTCTAGCTTGTTCCATTTTCTGTTTTAAACTCCTCAAATGCAAGATCCATTAAGTTTTAACTTACTCTGAATAGCACCAGCTATAATGCCATCTGCAAATAGATGCTTAAAAAGCTCTGAGTGATAGAATGTTGATGTCGTCATAGGGTCCCAGCAAAGAATGGAATTGTTAAAAAGTGACAGAAAAGTATGAGCTTGAGAGGATTTTTATCTCTAAATGTTGATTGATTCGCCTGTAAGACATGTTTTTTAGTAAAGTTGAAAATACGTCAAAAAAATTAGCATGGTACCTCCTCACACTAACTTTCAATAAAAATTTAAGTTCAAAAAAAAAAGTTTAAGTTCAGAAGGACTCAATTCTTGGAGAAGTTAGAGTCAAGTATCTATTCCCCAAAAATTGAGTTAGGTTGGGGACACAATTATTACAACTATTAAAATCAAATTTTTACATATAGTTTTCATGTTTTTTCATTTTTTTCAGAAATAAACTTTCTGGTTATGATAATATATAAAAACCTGAAGATTTTCATCAGTGGATATTTATGCCTCTTTCATAACAATGACTGACAATTACTCTTTATTCAAACCACTCCCCACACTAACAACTGAGAAAGCTAGGTAATTATCACCACTTAGTAAACATGTGACTGTGAGAAGGTCATTTCATTTCTCTTAAATTTAAGAATGTCTCTTTTATATATTATAAAAATTTTCACTTCCTCTCAGGAAATTTCAAATGAACTAAAAAAAAGTGTTTTATATCAACAGAAACATCATTATCATACTCTTGATGGTGATGATAACAACCATAAAAAGAGGGGCGCCTGGGTGGCTCAGTCATTAAGCGTCTGCCTTCGGCCCAGGTCAGATCCCAGGAGCCTGGGATCGAGCCCCGCATCGGGCTCTCTGCTCAGCAGGAAGCCTGCTTCTCCTGCTACCATTCCCTCTGCTTGTGTTCCCTCTCTCGCTGTGTTTCTCTCTGTCAAATAAATAAAATCTTAAAAAAAAACAAAAAACAACCATAAAAAGAATGAATTAGACTAGTTTTCATATATATTTTACACAAAGTAATTATAAGGGCTTTCATCAAAGAGATGTTATCAAAGAGAAAAAAGATGACAAATTTCTAAATTTGTAAATGTGATCTCTCTCTACATATAATCCTAGTTTAAGGGGATCACGTGGTATATACTGTTTCACAATAATTTCTTCTCAACAGTATCTCTATATTCCATTTCAGAGCATACAGATTTATTGCCTCCTTTTCAACTGCTATATAGTGTACCAGGACTTAGAAATACTAAGGTTTATTACTTAATAAAAATTACTCCAATGGATAAAATTAAAAATTCTATTTCTAGTATTGTTTATGTACTGCCTTATTCACATGTAGAGAATTACCCAAGAATAAATCCCTAGAATGAAATGGTATGTAAAAAAAGTATATTTTCAGCAAAACTGGCATTTTCATTGTGCATACAGTAAGAATACACTTTGCAGCTCCATTGCATCTGGGTGGGATCATGTGATCAATTTTTGAAAAGAAAATGTTGACAGAAATAGTGTAAAATCCATGTCTTGTCCCTAAATCTCCCATGAGATCCTCTGCTTGTTTTCTATTCTTTAGTGTCCTGGCCAAATGAAAGATGCTAAATAATTTTATGCTGCCCAGTCATTTATATTTTTTTCTTCCATGTCATTCATTCATATTGATTTTCTGCTGTTTTTTTGCATCTCTTTCACTTTTTTCTTTTATTTTTTATAATTTTTTTAAGATTTTATTTATTTATTTGACAGAGATAGAGATCACAAGTAGGCAGAGAGTCAGAGAGAGAGAGAGGAGGAAGCAGGCTCCCTGCTGAGCAGAGAGACTGATGTGGGGCTCGATCCCAGGACCCTGAGATCATGAACTGAGCTGAAGGCAGAGGCTTTAACCCACTGAGCCACCCAGGCGCCCCTCTTTCACTTTTTTTTCAGTTAGCCAACATATAGTACATATTATAGCCAACATATAGTACATTTTCAGTTAGCCAACATATAGTACATCATAATTTGTAAGATTTCTACATCTATTTGTAAAAATGCATTTGTGGGGCAGATAGCATTTCAGTGAATCTACTAAATTTGTTTACAGAACTTTCTATCATTTGTAATATTTTTAAAGATTCTGTCATCAAATCTATTTCTTCACTTTTAGCTTCTGGTTATTATACTGCATTTTAAAGAACTTCAACTTCAATCCTTCACAAAATACTCATAGAAAATTGCTCAGCCTAGGGGCAAATGGCTGGTTCAGTTGGTGGAACATGTGACCCTTGGTCTCAGAGTTGTGAGTTCAAGCCTCACATTAGGCATAGAGGTTACTTTAAAAAAAAAGTTTGTTAATAAAATTTTTAAAAATTGCTCCACCTTTTTCCATGCTAGGTCTTTTATAATTTCATTTTTAAAAATAATTTTACAAAGTTGCTGAATTTTTTTATTCTTTTATACTTTCATTTTTAAAAGTAATTTTCCTCCATTTGTAGTACTTGTTAAGGGAAGTAAGTTAGGAATTCAATGCTCTTTGTTAAATAATTAACCTTTGGCAAAACATCATTTATTATATAACTGATGTTTTGTCTAACCATTTGAAGTATGATTTCTTATCTATTAAATTTTTCCATGATGTGTTTCTTCTATTGTAGATGATGTATTAATTCTTCTTGGAAGCTTTTAGGATTCTTTCTCAGTGCTGAGTTCAATTTCCAGGATACATCATAATCTCGATATTTTTTCTAATTATTGGTATATAAACCCTTTCTATGGACTGATTAAGTTATTTTATGAAAGATGTCTTCTAAATTTGCTTTATTTTGCTTGTTCCATTTGTTCTATACTTTTCTTCACAAATGTCAACTATGCATATATTGATTAGCCATTTTCTGGTTCTTCTATCAACTTCTCTGTGGGTTAACTTTTATCTCTGTTCTTTTCCGCCAAATTATTTCTCAAATATTGTCCTCAATAGCTTTTGACAGCTTCTAATAAGGTTTTTATTCCTGTAATTGCTTCTTTTCTGCCTAATTCCTTTCCTTTTCTTCTGCCATTTTTTAATGTCTTCTGTCTTCACTCTTATTTTTTCATCTCTTAATTTCTCTTCTTTTTCTGAAAATTCACATTCTTTTCAATTAAGTTTTTTAATATTCTTTGATTTGGGGGAAGCAATATATTTCCAAATGTCTAGATGGGATCTACCTTTTGTTATGCTATTCTCCTTCACTTTAAAAAATTATTTATTGGAAAATTTGATTTGGATACCTTCTATTACTTTTATTTGTATGGCTATGTTTCCCATGAAAAGCAAGGCTGAGGTATGCTTTATTTTATGACTGGGCACTGACTTACCTATATTTTTAGAATTTGAGTTGTAGGACAGAAGAATGTTAGTTTACAGTCACTTTTGAGTCATTTATTTGCTCAGAGGCAGAAGAATGATGTGCTAAATAAACTGAGCAGCTTCAGTTTGGGTTTACTATTTTCATTTTCATATTTTGTCACTAAATTGCATTTGTTCCTTGGTCTTCAGAAGAATTCAGTTTCAAAGACACTCACCTTGGAATTCAGCTTTTACACCCTTGAGCCTAGCCTGGATCCTAGTGGCTATAAGCATTTTGGTTTTGTGTTTAATAATTTTCAAGAGCTTTCTGCTTACATAATTGGGGTCAGCAGCTTCATGGCTATGCTTCATGTTCCCATGTCTCTTCTTTCACCATACTAAATCAACTATAAGCTATTTGTCTTTTTTTCTGGCGGTCTACCACCAGAATCTTACATTTCTTTCCTTTTCTTGCTTTTCCCATTTTCCTTTCTGTGTGTGGGGGTGTGTATATGTGCGCGTATGTGTACTAAGAGATGTTTTCTGGCCTCTCTTGTTTTCTTTCAGAGAGTGTTATACTATGGTAGGATCTGGGAGTTGCTTGCCAAATCTCAGTGATTACTCTAAATTTTACTCTCTGGTAAAAATTCTTTATATTCTATTGGACAGTGTGACTGTTTCTTATTTTTTTTTTTTTAGTTTGTGGACTGTTAGGGGTTCTTTTGTTTTCCTATTTCAGATAATTCAAGGAAGGGAAATTAAGTGCAGGTACTCTGCCATCCCTACTAGATGCTCTGAATTCTGATTGCAAGAACTGATTTCTAAACTTCTTCAAAATGAGGAAATAATTTTTAAAAAAATGAAACTGACTTTATTATTTTTAAAAGATATGACTTTATTACTCTTATAGCCAGACTGACTACTAGGAAATTTTGGTTTTATTCCCTTAGATCTATTATTCCTAAATACAAATTACTTCTTAGTGACTAAAAGTCAAATATAACATACCAGAGAAAAGAACAAAGAAGCAAACTAAAGACAATGCAAATGGTGGACTCACTGGAGAGAATTCAAAGAATAGAGTTATAAATGTTAATGCTTCCCAAGAATAAAAAAGCAGATCACCTGCAAAGTAGAATTACTGTCCCAGAAGAAACACTGAATGCTTCAAGAAGATGAGGCAATGCTTCCAAAGATCTAAGAGAAAATTATGTTTAATCTGGATCCTGCAACCAATGTATAAATTAAATATTAGGCTCATCTCTTATTATAGTCTTTGGCTTAAAATCTAATTTATCTGATATAAGGATTGCCACCCCAGCTTTCTTTTGATGTCCATTAGTATGGTAAATTGTTTTCCACCCCCTCACTCTAAATCTGGAGGTGTCTTTGAATCTAAGATGAGTTTCTTGTAGACAGCAT
>CM053605.1:41909447-41955605 GCA_028646535.1 Procyon lotor
CAAAGGGCTTTTATTTCTCCCGAAAGAGATTCTCTAATATCTTCTATGCTTTTTTCAAGCCCTGCTAGCATCTTGATAACTGTCATTTTGAACTCTATTTCCGACATATTACTAATGTCTGCATTGACTAGGTCTCTAGCCATTGGTACTATCTCTTCTTTTTTTTGTGGTGAGTTTTTCCGCCTCGTCATTTTGTCAAGGTTAGAGTAGATGGGTGAGAGAGAAAGCTTCTCTGGAGTTCCGCAGTTTTCACTGATTGATTAACTAGGTCTTGGCTGGATAGTCTCGCTGATCTTCTGGGTGAGGGGCCCGTTGCCGTGGTTCTCAAATGTCTTTGCCCGAGGTGGAATTGCACCGCCTTTGCCAGGGGATGGGCCAAGCACTTTGCTCAGGTTCGCTCTCAGAGTATTTGTTCCCTGAGCCCTTTCCATACCGCCCTGGAGGCCAGGAATGAAAATGGTGGCCTCCCAGTCTCCAGCCCAGAGGAGCCAAGTGCTGGGCGCTGCAATCCTCCACAGGCCCTCAGAGGAAAGCTGTTATCACTCCTGTCTCCCTTGTCCGCAGTCGGCGCTCTGTGCTCAGCTAGCCCATGGCTGAGCGCTTCTATCTGTGGCGCGCACGGCCCCGTCTGGAGTCCCCAAATCAGCAGATTCCTGCTGCGCACTCTCACACCCCTCCTCCTGGAGGAGGAAGGAGGGGGTGTCTTCGGAGCTGCCTCCCGTGGGGTCCCTGCTTGAAGTATGGCAGCCCTATATGAACTATATGTCTCAGTTCCTATAGTCCAAGGTAAGCCTATGCAGCATTGCGTGGCTCCTTCTCTGCCGCCGGCTTCTCTGCCCCAATACCTGGGAGCTCTGCCGCACTCGGGCTCCCCTGGTCCCTCAGTGACCCCACAGGTCCTAAAACCACACTGTTCCCGCGAGGGCTGAAACTCCAGTTAGCCTCCGGAGCGATGTCCCTCAGCGGAACTGACTAGAAGTTCCGGATTTTGTGCTCCGCAGCTCCGTGGCTGCTGGGAGCCAGCCCCTCCCCCCAGGGTCTCTCTTCCATCGCTTTAAATTCGCTTTTCCACACGTCCTACCTTTCTGAAAGTGGTCGATTTTCTGCTCCTAGAATTGCTGTTCTTATTCTCTTCTCTCTCCTGTTGTGTTTGCTGGATTTTAGAGTGGTTTTCTGCCTCTTTTGCGGGACTTCTGGGACCCAGTGCTCTCTGTGCCTTGTATACCTCCACCATCTTGCCGGAACCCCCCTCTAGGTTAGTTTTCTATTATACATACTTATCAAAAGCCCTCTGGTGTATTGCTCATAGCCATTCAAATTGTATTATCATAATGATCAGTGTATAATAAAGGTTCAACTAAAGGTTAAGCTTTAAGAACCTTTTCTGGCTTTGTGTAAGTGTCTGGCACACAGTGTTTAATATGTACTTATTCATAGAAGGATGGTTAGCTGAAAAAATGACTTCAGGAATCCTATCCTTTACCCAGGTCAGGCTACCTCTTTGTGGTCTCTCATTTCTCTCTAACGTAACTATGCTATTTCCTATTCCTATCTGAGTTCTTCTTCTTCTTTTTTTTTTTTTTTAAGATTTATTTATTTGAGAGAGAGAGAGAGCGTGCACAAGCCCGGAGGAGGGCAGAGGAAGAGGAAGAGAATCTCAAGCAGACCCCTTGCTGAGCAAGAGTCCCATGCAAATCTTAGTCATGACCTGAACTGAAATCAAGAGTTGGGTGCTTAACCAACTGAGCCATCCAGGTGTCCCTCCCATTCCTATCTGATTTCTAACACTTAGAAAAATCTTGGAAGTGTTCTCTAACAAGACTTGAACCCACCCCTGAAACTTTTATGTGCTACTTTCTGTGTCACCATAGTCCATTTATTTATTCATCTAACAATCGTTTAAACAATTTTCATCCTACTGATCTAGGTGCTGCATACACAACAGTCAACAAAACAGAGGCCTTACCCTCATGGAGCTTACATTATAATAAGGGAAGGGAGGACAGGGTTAGTGGGAGAGATGGAATCTTAAAGAAATATATAATATAATGCCACAGATTGAATGCTATGATGGAAACATAAAGCGATCCCTTGCTTTATGGATAGAAGGTGTGAGTGCATATCTTCAGAATGGGAGTAAAACAAGTTATTATTGAAATGTGGAACAAAGACAGTGAGAGAGTACACCCTGCAGAAATGCACGGTGTCCTTGGATCAGGGCCCATATCCCAGCTTCCTAGTATTTTACCACACATATGGCTCAGAGCAGAAATCGCCAATTTTTAACACCAATTCCAAGCTGGTTTTTTTCCACACTACCAAGCAATTAACTCAATTCTGACACTCTGTCCCTGGAGATAATGTCAGGTTAAAGTCCCAGTCCTACAAGATTGCTCCCACTCCATCCCCACTTCTAACACCAAACTTAAGTCTAGGCTTTCACCTGCACTTCTGACCAAGTGGCTATAAATGGAAGTTCCAACAATCTCCACACCATCCCCCCTACTCTTGTTTGACTAATTTGCTAGAGTGGCTTACAGAACTCAGAGAAACATTTTACTGAGAAGAATATCAGTTTATTATAAAAGGCTATAACTCAGGAACAGACAGATGGAAGAGGTGCAAAGGGCAAGGGCATGTAGGAAGAGGCACAGAGCTTTCTCACTCCCTGGGCAGCCACTATGATTCTCCACATGTTTGCCAAAGTGGAAGCTCTCTAAAGCCCAACCTTTTGGGTTTTTACAGAGGCTTCATTACATACACATGATTGATTATATCACTGGACATTGGTAATTTCACTCATTCTCCAGTTCCTCTCCCCTCCCTGGAGGCTGGAGGTAAAATCTGAAGTTCTAACCCTCTAATCACATGGTTGGTTCCTGACCAGTTAGTTAGTGACCAGCTCCCCCAGTGTTACTTTCTGAAAGTCACTTCACTAACATAAACTCAGGTGTGGTTGAAAGAGGTTATGAATATCAAGATAACTTTATCACTTTTATTAGGAAATTCCAGGGTTTGGGGAGCTCTGTGCCAGGAAGAGGGATGAAGACCAAATATATATTTCTTATAAATCACAGTACCACATCTTCTTTAGAGGAATTCCCTCATATGTAGAGAGCCGAGTGCCTGGGACAATGTATTTACTGACCCCTACCTCTTCCTCAGGCATCCAAAGCTAATTAGCTTCCAAAGCTAATGACTAAATGATATGAAAATAAAAAAGTCCAGTTCCTTTGATCAGATGCAATTCATCCTCTACTGGAGAAGAGCAACTCCCCAGAGCCTTCCTTCCCAGGAAGGCATTACCTGCACTTGAGTCCTCACCTCTGGGTCTACTTCTGAAAGTTCCTAATATAAGACAAGGAAAAAGAACATTCCATACACAAGAAATGGGAAATACCAAAGTGATATAGGATATAGTCAATATATTTTGAGGAGAAGGAAGAAAGTTCCTATGGCTAAGGTATGAGAAAAGCATGGTAAGAAGTAATATCAGACAAGGTCTTAATTGGTTTGTTTGAATCTCTCCACCTCTCCCATGCCTACCCACTGCTCTGTGAGCTTTGGGGCAGTCATTGTTTCTTGTTCATTCTTCTAGCTCTGGCATCAACATTCTTTAGCTATTTAATACAAATACAAACTTACCAATTTTTTCTTTTAGGAAATTATCAAGCAGATATTTTAATCTATTGTCTTATTGCCCATTTAGCTACCTGAATATCATTTCCCCTGATATCTTAGGAATATCTTTCATTTTCATTTTTATAATTAAAAAAATAAAAACAAAATACTGAGTGGCTGGGTGGCTCAGTCAGGTAAGCAGCTGAGTCTTGATTTCAGCTCAAGTCATGATCTCAATGTCCTGGGATTGAGCTCCATGCTCAGCAGGAAGTATGCTTCAGGATTCTCTCTCTCCCTCTGCTTCCCCCCTCAATTCTCTCTCCCTCTCTAAAATAAATAGAACTGCAGCAATATACATAGAAACAACCTTAGTTTCATATTGAACAGTCTAATTGAAGAACTTGACAAAGTATAAAAGAAAGTGTGAAAAATCACCTAAATGGCTAGGGCATTTGTGTTGTATAAACTGTCATAGTGTTAAAAATAAATCCTGCATTTTTTCCCATTATGAGTGCATTCTTTTATGATTATTTTAAAATATATATATTGGATTTTATTATATCTCTTAGTTATTTCAAATTCATGATGTAGTAAAGTAAAATATAAGTATTCAATTATATCTATTTTGAGGCTATAAGAATGGATACTGATATAAATATTTCAGATGAACAAGGTCTATACAAAGTCCCAGTTCCAAATGTTTTAAAAATAATTCCATTACCCACATACACAGAAATAAAAATGTATATGCTCTTTTTCCAAGAGCAAAAAAACTATCCTGTGGGTGAACTTGTCTGTACCCAGGTAGGTAGTCTGCCAAGCACAAAATGAATCATTAAATATTAAAAACTATCAATTTCCTGTATAGCTGTCCTAAAAACATTTACCATATCTAATAAGCTCTTTGCCATTGCTCATGAGTCATGCTTAGCTTCTGGTGTTAGACTGGATCCCTTAGCTGTCAACATAGTACTTTTCATCTTTAGCAAAACTAAGGGTAAGTTCTGGACTCTAAATTGGATGCTTTTAATAGTGTTCAGGCTTCCTATAAGGTATTGACCTTTTAATGATACCTTTCATTTATCTGTCATACCCATAACACATCTTCTTGTCCACAATTTATTTTTTTATCATAAATTTCCTCATTGTATATCATTAATAATAGCATACAGTATTAGTTCACTGTGACTGCCATAAACTTACCACGAAATTGGTGGCTCAAAACAACAGAAATTTATTCATACAGTTTTGGAGGCCAGAATCTAGAAGTCTAAAGTCAGTTTCATAGAGTTGAAATTCAGATGTCAGTAAGACTGCACTCTGAAGGCCTTATGGGTGAATCTGCCCTTTGTCTCTTCCAACTTCTGATGGCTGCTGTCATTCCTTGGCTTGTGGACACATCTCCCTCTGCCCCATCTTCATCTTGTCTTCTCCACGTATTTGTGTCAAAACATACTCTTCCTCTCTATTTTAAGTTTGCATGTGACTGCATTTAGGGCCTACCTGGATAATCCAGAATAAGCATCTACTCTCAAGATCCTTAACTTAATCACATATTTTGCCATATAATGCAATATTCACTCTTTTACCACAAAGAGTAATATTCATAGGTTCTAGAGTTTCGATTATGAAGTACCCATGCCTATTAAAACCCATTTCTTTTAATGGAAAAATATTCACAGTGTGCTGTTTTTTACCTTCCCCATTTAAAAGTATAAGTATACAAATAATGTTCTTAGGGATAGATAGACATTTAGTTAGAAAAACTGAGTCTTTGGCAAGGGGAAATTTAACTGATAAATTGATTTGATTTTCAGTTTCTTCTAAAACATGCTACAGTGTAGATTGTTCTCACCTGCAAAATTATGTATTCTAAACAATTCTTTAATGACCTAATTCTTTCTTCTTGGGTTTCTATAGAATTAGATGAAGATATAGATATATTATATATATATATATGTACATTATATATGTAAAAATATATATTTATTATGTTATTATATATTATTATATATTTATTATAGTATATATATATTACTATACTAAGATTAGCAGTTAAATCAGCCAAATTTCATAACTCCTCAAGCCATGATCCCAAGAATGTGTTTCCTGCCATTTCCTAATTAACCACATCTTTTAAAGAGATCTTCCACTCTCAAGCTACTCAAACTTTTATCTGTGCTCTACCTGGAATAACAGAACTTACACAGCAACACCTACAGGATCAGCAACATAATTTTCAAGGTTCAGTGCAAAATGAAAATGGGACCCTCTGTTTCAAGCACTATTAAGAATTTCAAGACAATGACACTGGACTATTAAGCCAAGCATGGGGTATTTTTAATTGTGGGCATCTTTGCAACTACACAGGCTACATCCTCATGAAGCCAGCCCCACCCCTTCTTTAGAGCAATCCTCAGGGTAGGCTCCTGAGCCCAGTTTCCTCAGTTTGATTTGTAGCAATACTACCCTCAAGTATTAACATTGTTTTATTCCCTCAGAAAATCCATTTACTAACCAATAAAAAATATTTTTTTAAATGTTGGGAAAAATTTGTAAAAAGTTAAATGTCCCCATGTATTTCACATTGGTTGTCATTTTTAAGGAATAGTTAACTCACACTAGCTTAAAAAAAAAAGGTAATTGTTGGCTAATATTGTTGAAAATCCCCATCTAGACATAGAGTTGAAATCAGACATGACTTAATAAATGTTCTTATTTCATTTCTCTGAAGCCTCTTAGCTTTACCCTCCTCTGCCTACTGCCTCTCTTCCCCAATCAGTAGCAAAATGGTCTTAGCAGTTCTATGTTTAATATCTACACACAACAACATCCAGAGATAAGACCATTCCTTCAGTAAATGTCTTCTAAGATTAAAAAGTCATGATTAGCAGAAACCTCCAGTAAATATTCACTAGAAGTTCACTATCTCATGTAGAACCATGTGCCCATTCCTGAACTAACATGATGAGGTAAGGAAAATTCCCTATCTGGACATGGATGGGTCTGGGTTCCTGAACTATGGTAAAGAGAATGGGGTTTCTCTTAGACAATGGAGATATGGGCCAAGTGGATAGAACAAATAGCCTGAAAAAATGTTTAAATACAGGTAGGAAAGTGAGGGTGAGTAGGGAGATAAGAGCTGGGCAATACACCAATTTTTATTCATTTTTAAAAATTTTATTATGTTAGTCACCCAGTACACCCTTAGTTTTTGATGTAGTGTTCCATGATTCATTGTTTGTGTATAACACCCAGTGCTCCATACAATACATGCCCTCCTTAATACCCATCATTGGGCTAACCCATCCCCTCATACTCCTGCCTTGAAACCCTCAGTTTGTTCTCATAGTCCATAGTCTCTCATGGTTTGTCTCCCTCTCCGATTCACCCCTTCATTTTTCCCTTCCTTCTCCTAATATCCTCCATGCTATTTCTTATGTTCCACAAATAACTGAAACCATATGATAGTTTACTTTCTCTGCTTATTTCACTCAGCATAATCTCCTCTAGTTCCATCCATGTCAATGCAAATGGTAAGTATTCATCCTTTCTGATGGCTGAGTAATATTCCATTATATTTTTGGACCACATTTTCTTTATCCATTTGTCTACTGAAGGGCATCTAGGCTCCTTCAACAGCTTGGCTACTATGGACAATGTTCACAACTATGAATATTAGGGTGTACATGCTCCTTCTTTTCACAACATCTGTATCTTTGGGGTAAATACCTGGTAGTACAATTGCTGGGTCATAGGGTAGCTCTATTCTTAACATCTTGAATAACCTCAATACTGTTTTCCAGAGTGGCTGTACCAACTTGCATTCCCACCAAGGGTGTAAGAGGGCTCTCCTCTATCCACATCCTCTCCAAAATTTGTTGTTTCCTCTTTCGTTTATTTATGCCATTTTAACTGGTGTAAGGTGGTATCGCATTGTGGTTTTGATTGGTATTTCCCTGATTGCTAGTGATGTTGAGCATTTTATCATGTGTCTATTAGCCATTTGTATGTCTTTTTTGGAAAAGTGTCTGTTCATGTCATCTGCCCATATTTTGACTGGGTTATTAGTTTTTTGAGTGTTGAGTTTGAGAACTTCTTTATAGATCTTGGATATCAGTCCTTTATAATGTCATCTGCAAATATCTTCTCCCATTCTGTGGGCTCTTAGTTTTGTTGACTGTTTTCTTTGTTCTGCAGAAGCTTTTTATCTTGATGAAGTCCTGAAAGTTCATTTTTGCTTTTGTTTCACTTGTCTTTGGAGACCTGTCTTCTTGAAAAATTTACTGTGGCCAATGTGGAAAAGGTTACTGCCTATGTTCTCCTCTAGGATTTTGATGGATTCCTATCCCACATTCAGGTCTTTCATCCACTTTGAGTTTCTCTTTGTGTATGGGGTACAGGAATGGTCCAGTTTCATTCTTCTATACGTAGCTGTCCCGGTAGCACTTATTGAAGAGACTGTCTTTCTTCCATTGGATATTTTTTCCTGATGTGTCAAAATTAGTTGACCACAGAGTTGAGGGTCCATTTTTGGAGTCTCTATTCAGTTCCCCTAGTCTATGGGTCTGTTTTTGTGCCAATACCATGCTGTCTTGGTGATCACAGCTTTGTAATATAGCTTGAAGTCAGGCAACATGATGCTCCCAGTTTTGTTTTGTTTTTTTCATCATTTCCTTGGCAACTTAGGGTCTTTTCTGGTTCCATACAAATTTTAGGATTTTTTGTTCCAGCTCTTTGAAAAATCCCAATGATATTTTAGTAGGGATGGCACTGAAAGTGTAAATTGCTCTGGGCAGGATAGACATTTTAACAATGTTCAACTCTGTACATTCTCTCAACCACCCTTCCACAAAATGACTAGGAGGAGGAATTCCCAAAAAAGAAAAGAACCAAGACAATGGCCTCTCCTGCAGACCTAATGGATATGGATATAAGCAAGATATCTGAAATA
The DNA here is from genome assembly GCA_028646535.1 of Procyon lotor. NCBI lineage: Eukaryota > Metazoa > Chordata > Mammalia > Carnivora > Procyonidae > Procyon > Procyon lotor. Next base: position 41,918,023 of record CM053605.1, read on the forward strand.
GTCTTCAGGGTAACAATTATGAAGACAACAGCTTGGCTTGAGAAAACCATTAAAGGCACTATAGATTCTTTAAGGGCAGAAGTGAGAGCTAATCAGGAAGAACTTAAAAAATGCTATGAATGAGATGCAGTCTAAACTAGATACTCTAACAGCTAGGGTAAATGAGGCAGAAAATGAATTATTGATCTAGAAGATAAACTGATACAATGGAAAGAATGGGAGGAGGCTTGGAACAAACAGCTTAAAATCTATGAAAACAGACTTAGAAAGGTCAATTGTGCCATGAAACATTCCAATGTCAGAATGATTGGGATCTCTGAGAGGGTGGAGAAAGAGAAAGGACTAAAAGATATATTTAACCAAATTGTAGCTGAGAACTTCCCTAATCTGGGGAATGAAACATGCATTCCTGTCCTAGAGGCAGAGAGGAGATCAAGGAGAACAGACCAACACCTCAGTATGTAATAGCAAAACTCATAAAACTTAGAACCAAAGAAGCCACCCTAAGGGTAGTTAGGGGGAAGAGATTCCTTACATACGAAGGGAGGAATGTCAGAATAATGTCAGACTCATCCACAGAGACCTGGCAAGCCAGAAAAGGCTGGCAAGACATATTCAGTGTACTAAATGAGAAAAATATGCAGCCTAGAATACCTTATCAATCAAGGCTGTCATTCAAAATGGATGGAAAGATATAGAGCTTCCAGGACTAGCAGAAACTGAAAAAATATGTGACCACCAAGCCAGCCCTGCAAAAAAAACTAAGAGAGATTCTATAAAAGAAGACCCCAAGAGTAATATAGACCAGAAATTATATAGATGATCCATAGAAGCAGCCAACACACCAATTTTTACTTAAAAACCTCACTGAATCACTAATGTATGAATGTCTGAGCTTTTGTTTAGCATTTATGTTGAAGTAATTGCTAGTAAAAATTGGGATTGCTAAATGATATTTTTTTTAATCTTTATTTGAAGTATAGTTGACATATATTAGTTTCAAGTATATATCATAGTGATTCAACAACTATGTATGCATTACAAAATGCTCACCACAGTAAGTGTAGTTACCATGTCACCAAGATTCTAACAATATTATTGACCAAATTCCCTGTGCTATATTTTCATTCCTGTGACTTATGTATTTTATAACTGGAATTTTGTACCTCTCAATTCCTTTCACCTATTTCACCTATCCCCTAACTTCCCCTTTGGCAACCACCAAGCTGTTTTCTATATTTATGAGTCTGTTTCTATTTGTTTGTTGTATATTTTCCTTTTATTAGATTCCACATATAAGTAAAATCATATGGCATTTATTTTCATCTGTGTCTTTATTTCACTTAGCATAATACCCTCTGGGTCCATCTATGTTGCTTCAAATGGCAAGATCTCTTTCTTTTTTATGGCTGAGTAATATTTGATTGTTTATTTACCACATCCTTTTTACCCACTTATTTATATATGGAGATTTAGGCTACTTCCATATATGGCTATAATAAATAACGCTGCAATAGGCAGAGGTATAAATATCCTTCTATATTACTGTTTTTGTTTTATATGAGTAAATATCTAGAATGGAATTATTGGATTATATGGTATTTATACTTTTCACTTTATGTGGAATGTCCATACTGTTTTCCACAGTGGTTGTGCCAATCCACATTCCTATCAACAGTGCATGAGGGTTCCCTTTCCTCTACATCCTTGCCAACAAGCTACTTCATGTCTTTTTGATACATGTCATTCTGAATGGTGTCAAATGACGTTGTGTATTTCCCTGATGGGGATATTGGGCATCTTTTCATGTGTCTGTTGACTATTTTAATTTCTTCTTTGGAAAAAATGCTTATTAAGGTCTTCTGTCCATTTTCAATTAGAATGATTTTTTTTATTTGATATTGAGTCGTAGGAGTTCGTTATATATTTTGGATGTTAATGCCTTATCAAATCTATAATTTGCAAATATCATTTCCCATTTAATAGGTTGCTTTTTTGTTTTGTTTATTAAAATTCTGTCAACAAAATTTTAGGAAATCCAAATTAAAAAATACATTCAAACTACCATCCATCATGATCAAGTGGGATTTATTCTACAGACACAAGTTTTATTCAATACATCAGTATGATATAGCACATTAAAACATTAAGGATAAAAATCATGATCATCTCAACAGATGCAGAAAAAGCTTTGACAAAATCTAATATTTATTCATTAAATTGTCAGTAAAATGGGTATAGAAGGAACATACCTCAAGATAGTAAAGCCCATACTGTTAAATTCACAACTAACATAATACTCAATGTTGAAAAGCTGAAATCTTTCTTGTAAGATCAGAAATAAGACAAGGATATCCACTCTTACCATTTTTTTTCAACAGAGTACTAGAAGTCCTAGCCAAAGCAATCAGACATGAAAAAGAAATAAAAGGCATCCAAATTGGTAAGGAAGTTAAACTGTCACTATTTGCTGATAGAACAATACTATAAACAGAAAACCTTAAAGACTCCACCAAAAAAGTTTCAGAACTGATAAATTCAGTCAAAGTTGCAGGATATAAGAATCAATATGAGGCACTCTATTGCATTTCTACACACTAATAATGAAACAGCAGAAAGGGAAATTTTAAAAATCTCATTTAAACCTAAATTATAAAGAATAATATATCTATGAATAAATTAAAACCAAAAAAAGGCCTATATTCTGAAAACCATAAGATATTGATGAAAGAAACTAAAGATGACACAAATAAATGCAAAGATACACCATGCAAATGGGTAAGAAGAACCAATACTGTTAAAATGCCCATACTATCCAAAGTAATCTACAGATTCCGCACAATTCCCATCAAAATAATAATGGCATTTTTCAGAGCTAGAATAAAAAACCCTAAAATTTGAATAAAACCCCAAAAGACCCCAAATAGCCAAAACAATCTTGAGAAAGAACAAAGCTGGAGGTATCACAATCCCTGATTTCAAGATCTACTACAAAGTGATAATAATCAAAACAATAGGCTACTGGCACCAAAATAGATACTAGAGCAATTAAACTTAATGGACAGAATAGAATAGAGATAATAATAATAAAATAGAGATAAACCCATGATTATGTGGTCCATTAGTCTACGACAAAGGAGGCAAGAATACACAATGGGAAGAAGGCAGTCTCTTCAATAAGTGGTGTTGGGAAAACTAGACTGCTACATGCAAAAGAATAAAGCTGGAGCACTTTCTTACATCATACACAAAAATATACCCAAAGTCATTTAAAGACCTAAATGCAAGACCTGAAACCACAAAACTCCTAGAAGAAAACATAGGCAGTAAACTCATGGACGTCGGCCTTAGCAACAATTTTCTAAATAGGTCTCCCCAGGCAAGGAAAACAAAAGCAAAAGTAAATCATCAGGACTACATCAAACTAAAATGCTTTTGCACAAAAAAAAAAGAAGCTATAAACAAAATGAAAAGATAGAGCTATCTCAATGACTTTATTATATTGTTTTGAAATGCAAATTCTAAATGATTCTTTAAGTTATATTAAATTGATATTTTCAATTAGGAAAAGTAATGCTGGAGATTGTTACCAAAAGATATCACGAAATGTAGGTTGTAAAAAAATCAAGCTGAAAAAACAAATAAATAATAAAAAAAATTAAGCTGAGGATATATGTAATTATGTAACAACCTACTGGATCATGTACAGAGCCTAAGAAAACTGTAAATACAGCTCCAATGCCCTTGCTTTTTAAAAAATAATGCATATAACTACAATTTTCAAGTAAGCTTCATTATTATGTGAATGAATTTTTAAATGATATTAATATAAGGAGAAAGACTTTATTAAAATATTGGTAAAAGCAAAATTTTTTACTGCCTTTGAAATAAAGTATTTTAACATATTCTTTGTGAGATATGTTTGATACTTTGGTAAATATAAACAATACTTAAGTGATATGCCCTAGGAGAAATAGAGAAAGAAAAAAATTCACCTGTCATCTCATCTATAGTTACTTGAAGATCATCTTATATTTGATACTACGTATTTGTCAAACAAAACTTAGTTAAGAGATTTCAAAACATGTGCACAAATAAAATATATTATCACTGACTATTCCTCTACTTATATCGACCATGAAAATTTGAGAGACAAATGCAAATTTGCCCCATCAAACTAAAGATGTGACACATTTGGGTGAGGAGGGGAGGGATCCTGCAAAGTAATGGAGCTTCCTCTGCCCTAGTGTCTATCCCAAGAGGTTAGCCAGGACTGTTTTTGAGAATTAAGTTGCCCCTTGTCCCATGAGAAAGGTAAGAGATTTTTTGTTTTCAAAAGTATTTATCCAAGAGGATTAAGTCAGTAATAGCTAAAATGAAGAGAGAATGAAACATGTTACTAGTCGTTATGTCCCCATAAGATGTTTCCTTGAGCCTAAGACTAAAAAAGGGATTACAGGTTCTGGTCCACTCAGTCACTGCTGAGACACATTCTTGTATAAGAAGCAAGACTTTTGATGGAAAAGCCTATAATGGTATACAAGAGAACTGGTCACTAAGTGTTATGTATGGGCATTTAGCAGATTTCCATGACTAATCTTGTGCTTATTTGAGTTGTGAAGCTCCGGGAAAAAGCCACACCTGGTCTTCCTTGAGAATGGATCCTAACGGGTAGTAAAGCACTAGCACTCAAGAGCAGAAGCTGGGAACGGAAGAACAGTGGAAGATGACCATCATTCACTGATGGTAATGAATACTTTCTATGCTAGGTACTTTGTACTAAAAGCTGCTTACCCAGTTTTCCCAGAATTATATAGTTTCTGAAGTTCTTCTATAATCTAATGATTGCAAATCCCCAATATTTAGTGATACTCAACTTTCACTGAGTCTGTTATGTCATAGCCAGGACTTTTAGAAAAAGTAAAATGTGAAATTTCTTTCTTGGGATGTCATGAATCATTTCAGACCTACTATATGCCTAAATACACAGATGACATGCTGTAGTCTCAAGTCTTTGTTCTGCTACTTGTGTAGCATGGACTATCACTTTTGCAAATCTCTCCCTTTCTCACTTGTAAAAGGGGAAAAATGTCTCCATCTCCTTCTAAGATTTACTGAGAATCAACTTATCAGGCAAAAGCACAGTAGTTGAACCTTGAAAACTAACTTCTCAGGATTTCAGTTATCTCATTTATAAAATGAGGGCAGCTCATTTTTTAATCTCATTATTATTGACATACTGAGTAGATAATTCTTTGCCGTGGAAACTATGCTGTGACGTGTATAGGATATTTAGTCTCTACATGCTAGATGCTAGCAACACCCATCCCTCAGTTATGACAACCAAAAATATCTCCACATTTTGCCAAATGTCTCCTGGGGGACAAAATCATTCCTGTTGGGAACCAATGGATTAGAGATGTCTCTAATATCCCTTCAACATTTCACACTTCTATCATATTAGATAATGCACAATGAGAGCACTTTGTAAATTATAATTCTTTTGTTATATGTTCATGTATTCATTTAACAGGCTTTGTTAAAAAAAAAAAAAAAAGGAATAAGACAATACACTTTAAGTGCTAAAGGTGAATTAAAAATTATATCCCAAGGCCTTACTTACTAGGAGGGAAGGTCAGCTACACATATAAATAATATTTTCAATATCCTACAAAGCAATGGAATTTTAGGACTGGAGAGTTAGAGTAACACACTTTAAGTAAACTGCAGTAAGAAAAGCAGTTTGGAGGATTGTTTCTAAGCAAAGTAGGCCATTTAAGACAACTATGCCACAGACTGCACTAAGAAAAGCTATTACTCTTACTAATGTGGTTTAAGCTTACATTATTAGAGTCATAAAATTTTTTGAATTTGAGGGGACCTTAGAGATTACCTAATATCATCATCCTCATTTTATAGATGAGGAAATTGAATCTTTTCTCACCCCTTGTGTGTTGGCAGCACACATACCAGAAATAAGCACGAAAAATCTAAATTGATGCCAACAGCAGCAAGAGGTTGCCGAGTTTATATATTACATTTTAAAGGGAATAACACAAACCATGACCTTCTGCTAAATTAGGAAAGAATCACTAATACTCCACACTAAGATATTGTAAAAAGATTAAAACTATGATGACAAAAGGAAAATATTGTGTTGCCTGGCAGGGTGTTAGTTTTCTCAGCTGGAAAGTTCTATGTGTGGGAAGAATTTCCTTAGTTCTGTGGATAGTATTTAGAAGAATTCATATGTGTTTGTATATATACATATGTATATGTACATATGTATACATATATGTATATGAACATATATATACATATATACATATACGTGTGTGTATATATACACATACGTAAAGGCAGTGACTTATCAATCTCAACTCTTGCCCTAGGTTGTTTAGTGCACATTTATTTTAAATTAAAAATGATTCACAATTTAAAATAACTGCAATATATTTGAAATGCATGGTAACTTTTCAGAGTAAGTCTGTTCATTTGAATTTGGCCCACAGGGACCAAGGAGGCAATGTGAATATGTAAAGGAGGCCAAGTATAAAACAAGAGTTGATAACAGTTGTAGTGTATAATCTGAACCACAGGTCTGAAAGAACTCATATTATACATTTCTCAGAATGCTGAGAAAATAGAGTTCCTCAAAAATACATTTCCTGATTTTAAAGGTACCTATTAGGGAAATCTAAACATCTAAACACTAAAAATGAAAATTGGAAGTTGAGAATTGGAATAAACACTTATTATGCTTTTTAATTTTTTCTTATAAAAAGATTGAAAATGTTTTTACTTGGCAGATCGACGATAGAAGGAGATCGTCTTTGTAAGAAATATATTAGCAAATATTTGTTTAGGGGTTAGATTTGTGGTTTATTAAGCAAAGTTTGTGTTTTTAGTATTTTCTTTGATATTTGCTAGCTCTTGCCTATTCAAGATATGAGAAGTTCTCAACTGCCTTGATTAAAGGTTGACCAACAAAAATAAAAAAAAAAAAAAAAGAAAATCATTTTGGAGGGATTTAAAATTTTAATCTCTACTGTAGTGAACTGGTCTACTTCAATTTGGATACATACACTCTTAAAATTGAGTGACTTCCAATAGAAATAGTTGTTAATGGCTGCTCCCCCGTAGGAGAAGCAAATCTCAGTCCAGAATTTGCCCCATAGGCCACCATTTATTGACAACCTAACATACACATATAAAAATAATACACAAATCTTGAAGATGTCTGTTTTCCATCCTTTTGTGTGCTCTACAACTACCTTGCATACACAGCTTACCTAAGGCAAATGTGACATGTTCTAGTATCAGATACAGTCAACTATAACTAGAAGATCATGAAACCTTCTAATCAAAAAGAGGATTACAGAATCATTTGTAGATGTATGCTAGAAATCCATTCTAAAAGATACAGGTTTCAGGACAGATGACAGTTTTTACATGATTCTTATGCAAAGAGAGAAGTGAACTACCCCCCTCCCAGCAATACTATAGCCAATCCACTAACGTCATCAATAAAATCTCATTTCTAATATCTATTCTGCTAATTAAAAAGTCACCCCTTTCACCAGCAAAAACCTATTTCTAATATTCATTATGAAAATGCGCACTTCATCATAGTGATAAGAGGGAAAAATAGTTGAAGCACTTAAAGAATGGCCTCTGAGTTTGATGAAAGATTAGTTGATAATGCCTAGAATGGATATCTCGATGAATCCAACTGAATACTCTTAGAGACTAACTTAAAGCACATAACATACACCTGAAATATTTTAAAGAAAATTACAGACACTGTATCACTCAGGAACAAGGGCCTTGGGAATGACTTGAGCAAAGACAATGGAGAAAAGTATCCTAAGTAAGTCTCTTTCTTGGAAACTAGAAAAGTTTCCTAGGGCTGGTAGGTAAGGGAAAAAGTGAGAGAATGCTTGGAAAGGAGTAATACCAGTTAGGACAGAGACAAAAGACAAAAGATAAGAACTGTAAAAAACTGAAAAGTTTGCAGAGAATGTGAGTTAATATCCAGAAACTACCTATTTTAAATGAACTGGTTTTTTTATCCCTCCCCATAGTAATGCCAGCAGAGAAACCTGTTCCTTCACCATTAAAATAAACACTACATATTACCTATGCATAAATTACACAAGGCATGAATAATACTCATTTTTGTTTAATAAAAATCTGTCTCCTTGAAGATTCTAAGGTGCAGTGAGGACATACAAATATTTATAAAGAAAAATGGCAGACCACTAGCTAGCCCTCCACCAAACCTATTTCCTCTTCTTTCTGGGCACTCAGCTAGATTATATCAACTGAGTTGTAGCCATGTTACTAACTTCTAGTCAATAGACTATAAGCAAAGATGGTATGTCCCACCCTAGGTCCCTTCTGCCATGCTTGGTCCTCCTTGTTCTTTTCTTTACTGCTGATAATAGAAGATAATGAGATGGAAGGTGACTGGTTTCTAAATTTCCTTTGGAAGAGATGATCCTGCCCATCAGTAACGTTAAAACTCTATGTTGAATAGAAAACCAACTTTTATCGTGCTTGAATGATTGTACACTTTATGGTCTGTTGTTACTTTAAGATTATCTTTAAGAAACAATATAGGAGAACAACAAGATATTTGAATTTGGGTTGATAGTTGTGCCAACATCTAAAATAACACAGATGGAAGAACAGGTTTAAGAGAAAAGATGACAGATCAGTTTGTCACAATCTGTACTGAGGTGGCTGTAGGATGAATCCAAACAGGGTATTGAAGAAACACTGGAATATTTGAATATGGAGAGGAGGACCTAGAGATTTAAATAATTTAAATGATGATATTCAATGGTTTAGGCTTATTTCTAAATATGATTACATTAAAATATGCCTAAGCAAGACAATGACATAGTTGTGTCTTTTAGAAGTCTTTTGTATACTGTGGAATATGAGACTAGACACTGAAAATGAGTAATGCTCAAGGAATTTAATCCTCATTGGATAATATACTATTTCTAATGGGAAGCAAAGACAAAAATTTTTCAAACTTGAGTTACTACCCTGACCAACAGATGGCCAAGACAAACTGGAATCTGTATTAAAAAGTAAAAAAGAAAAAAAAGTAAAAAAGAATATCTTCGTGTTCAGGTCTTATATTACTCAAAGGTCTAGATTACTACTGTGAACAGACAAGAACCAATTTGGCTCTTCAACTCTTATCATGTTCTCTCTTAAATATCAGGAAGCCTCAAGAGAATGGAGGGACTGGGGAGAAAGGGTATACATTCACCATTAAATTTATCATCCAAAGAGGGAGACATCTCTGAGACTGAAAGGTGTGCTATTAATAATCATGCCAGAACAAAAAGAGAAGCCAAAACTATCCCAAATATGTGACCACTCTGTCCATATGATCCTGCCATACCCTGCCAGGCAGTATGTTTTGATAAATACAAAACTCAAATTAGATTCTGCCAAATACACAGTCATACAGCTTATTTTTGTAAAATTAAGGAATTCTTCACTTTCTGTCCTCAGATACTGCAACAGGATCTTTACATAGAAGGTTTGCTCTAATTAAATGAGAAAAATATTCTGAAACTCTGTAAATAAATAATCCAAGAATGGAATTTATTGTATCTTTTCACATAAATAGAAAATAAATTCCAAAGGATTTCTTTTGGCTTTAAAAAAGAATCTCACAATTATCTATGCTTGACATCATCTAGAATACAAAGAGGTCAATTTAAACATTCTCAAGAGAATTATTAAATCACCAAGCAGATTTTTTGAAGTCTGGTTATATTTCATAGGACTTAGCAACAACTCTGAAATCTTTAGATTTCTTCACGGATGTCTTTTTACAAATTAGACTTTGAAGGTGACTTTATTAACAATAGAAACAACAAAATGAGGTTAATGATTCATCTTGATATAAGTCTCCATAATGAGCAGGATAGTAAGATTAAAATATTTGTGATACTATTGCTTCACTACTGATGAGTGATACTATCACTTCACTATTTTATGAGAACTCATTTTGTGATACCAAAAAGCATCTTCTGCAACTATCAAGGAAAAATACATACCACCTACTTTTTGGTCATGAGATATTTATTTTCCCCAGCAGTGGGATGACATAAAATTTTAAGAAAAATAATTAGTATTGTGTTAGTTAGCAGTGAGGCAAAAATACGAAAAAGCAGATCTCAGAGGCACAGAACTTTCAATACGAAGTATACTAGGAGAAAATATAAGTAAATGGGATATTATACAATATTGTGAATCTAACAACCCCAGGCAGAAACAATATGTTTTGATGTCAGGACCAGTCAACATTCTTGTCATATCAGATGACAGTTTTCCACAAAATGAGGAAAGGCAGGATTGGATGTAGCCCTAGAACTTGAGGATAGGTCCCAATGGACTATTGAGCCCATTGTATTTACAAGGATAATATAAAAGCCATGAACCATACATCTAAAACATGTCTCTGTATTCTAAGACCTCACAAGCAAAAAATTTCCTTTCCAGCCAGTTTTCCCTTGTGTTTTAGAATAGAAGCAAACTATAGTTTCAAATTATTACGTTGTTAATGTGCACAAAATTGATGTAGTAACGAATCTCCTTAGGTGCTTTCTTCCAACATACAGAATGTCAATGAAAGCTAGGGTAGCCATGAGATTTCACAGCATGAAACCAGTTGCACTGGGATTTCCAGAGTAGCACTAGGAACCCCAACCTAAATGGAAGTTGAATCATGGAGTGCCAAGCTGTCAAGAGGGTCCTTATATCCACCTCCTGTCCTAACGTCTGCGTCCAGAGCTTCTGACTACAACTGTTTTATATTTTGCAGCACTTCAAAATGGGGAATAGTCTTTTTTTTTTTTTTCCTTTCTAGCTATGGTAACTAAAAGTAAAAGCTAAAAAACGAAGCTTTTACTTTCTCATTTAATGAATACTTCATCATTTCGAACTGATTTTATACTTGCTTCACATCAAAATCACACTTAAAAAAATGTAACTTCCAATACGCACCCTTCTTTCCAGTCTCTCAAGACATAATACTGTTCATGGAATTGTTTCCTACACTCCAGCCTTTCTCAAAATACCTCTCTGAGCCATGAATTTAACCTTCTCATCATCTCCTCCCCTTCTTACTGTGGCAGAAGTCACCTGCTTCTGGAAGGCAGGCCTCGTGTTCCCTATGAGATTTAGCTGCTGTCCCTCTGCATACCTAATTCTTACTCTATCACAGCACTCTCCAAACTGGCCTTAGGATAAAATATACTCCTAATTTTCTCTCCCCACCCCACTTCTGCCAATATTGTCTTCAAAGTATTCCACTATAATGAAGTTACAGTGAAATATTCTAAGCTGCCATTCAGTGAGGATTTGCTGTTGAGGTGGTAGCTTAAATTTTATTCAAGGACTAAGTTCTTCGGAATACTTGAAACAGCTGGCTGGCAGAAATCACTGTGGCTGCACCATAGATGAAGACAAATTTATATATTCTTCAAATGTCAGTATTATATGCATATTTTCAAAAAATCTTAATAACGAAACTTTAAAACTACACTGTAGAATCTCTAAGGTCTTGTCTCCCAGGCACATTGGTCATAAAGTTTACTTGATGTCATATAAACTTTGTTTCGTTAAACCAGAACTACAAGAAAACTAAGTCATCTGGATATAATATGGGGTCACACATTTTTAGACACTAAGCTTTACTTTATAAAATACCAAGAGGTTATTATGCTTAGGCTTGAAAATATTTCTTAGTTTTTGATGTGTATTAGAGAATTTTTTTTAATTAAATAATTTGGGGCACCTGGGTGGCTCAGTGGGTTAAAGCCTCTGCCTTCAGCTCAGGTCGTGATCTCGGGATCCTGGGATCGAGCCCTGCATCGGGCTCTCTGCTCAGCAGGGAGCCTGCTTCCCCCTCTCTCTCTGCCTGCCTCTCTGACTACTTGTGATCTCTCTGTCAAATAAATAAATAAAATCTTTAAAAAAAAATAAATAAAAATAAAATAAATAATTCTCATAAAATTCTACCAGGTTTTGAGCATTTTTTCAACCTCAAATTTAGGATTGTGAATAAGTATAAAAATCTAAAAAGGCTTAATCATTTAAAATGGATTTTGACTTTTAATATTTCTGTAATTTGAAAAGCTCTACTAAATGGATATCTGCATGCCTAATGTGTTTATTAAAAAAGGAAGCTAGCACAGCAAACAATCAACCAAATGAAAAGGCAATCTATGGAATGGGAAAAATATTTGCAAGCCATTTAAGAGGTTAACATCCAAAATATAACAAGAACTCATCCAACTCAGTAGCAAAAATAGTAAATAATTTAAAAGTAGATAAAGAACTGAAAAGATATTTTTCCAAAGAGGACATACAAATGGCCAACACATACATGAAAGGACGCTTAACATCACTAATCATCAGGGAAATCAAAATCACCATAAGATATCCCCTCACATCTATTAGGATGGCTCTTATCAAAAATATAAGAAATAAATGTTGGTGAGGATGTGGAGAAAAGGGAATCCTTGTACACTGTTGATGGAAGTATAAATTGGTACTACCACTACAGAAAACTGTATGGAGGTTCCTCACAAGAACTACCATATGATCCATCAATCCCACTTTTGAGTATATATCCAAAGGAAACAAAATTGTGTATCTTGAAGGCACACCTGCACTACCATACCCATTGCAGCATTTTTCACAATAGCCAAGGTACAGAAAGAACGTAACTGGATAAAGGGATGGATAAAGGGATCAAGAAAATATGATACACACACACACACACACACCATGCACACACACACACACACAGAGGAATATTATTCATTCAAAAAAAGGAAATCCTATAATTTGTGACAACATGGATGAATCTGGAGAGCATTAAACTAAGTGGAATGAGACAGAGACAGAAAGATAAATATGATCCCATGATATTAATTACATATGGAATCTCAAAAAAAATGGGGGTAGGTGATAGATGTATACATTAATTTGGAAAGGAGGATCACTTCACCATGCACATGTAGATCAAATCATCATGATTATACTTTTTATACCCTTACATATCTTACAATTGTATATGTCAACAAAAATGAAAAAAATAAAAAATACTGTATTATATACTTGAAATTTACTAAGACAGTAGATTTTAAGTGTTCTCACTACCTCCTCCCTCTACACCAAAAAGGATAACTAAGTAAGGTGATGAAGGTGGGAATTAACTTGATTGTAGTAATCATTTTACCATTTATAGTTATACCAAGTCATCATGTTATACATCTTATATATACCATTTTTGTCCCTTTTACGTCAGTGAAGCTGGGGGGATAAAATGAAAGAAACCTCAACAAATAAAAAAAGAAGACAAGTTCAGTAGAGAGTGAGGTAAGAAGCAGCCCACCCCACCCAATGCCCACTCACCCACCCTGGGTGAGATGTGTGAGCTGCAGGAAGATTTGTGCCCTCCGTGACCACCACTGGCCTCCCTCAGCCCAAGAGGTCTTGGGACCTGACAACAGCAATGTGGCAGGGCAAGAAGAATGGCAGCTCCTGAAAGCCTAAGGGATCTCAGACTACAAAGGAAGGTTGGTGTGGACAAGAGCCAAGCTCCCCTGAGCCAGGAGCCACACAGATCTGGGAACCTGAATGATGACCAAGACCCTTCAGAAAGAGACATCACCCCATCTTGATAATGCAGAGCAAAGGCCTTGTGGCCCTAGCAGTGCATGGAGCTGTGAAAGATGATGGGATGGTGGGGGATGGCCAACTAGACATTGGTACTGGAACAGAGGGTAGGATAATGGACCACGTTTGTCCAACAGGAAGTGTACACCGCCACCACTTGGCAAGATTTTCTGCTGTTTATAGAAGGTTTGTATAAATAATATGAAAAAAGATGCTTTCAACCTTACCCTCCAACCTTTTAAAATTCAACTTATTTTTTTACATCTAGGCTTTACAAATGTAAAGAAGTCAACTACATATAATAAAGCAGTTAAAAATCATCTAAATTGTAAATAACCTTTTGTAAAAAGCAAACAAACAAACCAACAAAAAAACCCCCAAAACCCTCTAGGAATGACTTTTGGAAATGGACTTGTCAGACCATCTCTAGAATTGACATTTCTGCCTTTGATCAATGACTTAGAGGAGACAAGATGGAGCAGGAAGCCCTATAGAGGCTGATCAGAAAATTGAAGGTATACTTCATCTATAATTGGTATACGTTGACTGAGGAGAAAGAATGTCTAATATACTCAATTTCTATATGAGGTAGTTAAATACCTAGGTTCATAAAACTGTATATAATTATAATCATCAAAGAAGAAAAGTATATGTCCCAGTATCACACAAAAGCATAAATAAAAAAGAATTTTCAACGATGATTCTGCTTTCAAGAGGAAAAAACATACTATGCCAGACTGCTCATATTTGAAAGTCACATTTATATTATAACCTTCCTTCTGTGGTGCATTTTATTCCACTACTGTACATGCAGTTAATAGCTCTAAGTACTTTTCGAAATAATTAGTTGCTCTAGATGTTCTGAGGTGTTTTATATTAAATGGAGTAAAGTAATATATTTTATAAACATTTTTTATTAAAATTCCTTGAAATACTGTTGTTAAACTGAATGACCAAACCACATCTTTGAGCAGTACACAAAATGCACTGGTTTCAGAGGAGGAGGGAGGAAAATGAAGTGCAAAGGGCCTTATGCCATTGTGTTTAGAGTGAAGATTGTTGTCCCATAGGTCTGTGCATTTGTTCTATTTCACTGTGTATATAGGATATGCAACGAACAGACAAGTCCTAATTTTACAACATCTGGTCTTTCTAGATGGTAAAGACATTGCCAAGCTGTGACAAAAGGAAAACTGGAAAAATAGTACATTTTGTGCTAAACTTCATAGGAAAGACGGTCTTCTGAAAATGTGAGCCTTACAGTCCATTAGATGGGTACAGGAGTGAGAGAGAAGCGTTCTAAAACAGAATGTTCATATTTCAAAGACACTTTCAGATTATAACTACTATTACTTGTGCAATTTATCCAAGGTTATTATATATATAGTGATCAAACGAAATTCTTATTTTAAGCAGCTGGTTGTGTTAAAAGCAGATGTCGTAAAATATCTTTTTGCCAAAACTTGTAGGAAATACTGTCTTTTAGAAATGGAACTGCTAAACCACTTACATGAACAGTATACGATTGCTGATATTGTTCAATGGTTTGGAGAAAGAGGAAAAGGATTACAAAAGATAATTGGCTCCTATGTTCATAGATGGGTAGTTTCAGATAAACCATTTTTCTATATGTTATGTGTATTTCATTTTGCTGTGTTTTTAGTGTGTATGATGGACAGATGAGTCCAAATTATTGCAAAATAAAAATTGCAAATGTATGTGCCTTAGATTTAGGAAAAATAAAATAACACATTTTGTAGAGTTTATTTTGAAATTTATAGGAAAGCTTATTGCCTATAAATGACTTTTGAAATGAATTTGTTAAATACTTCTACACATTACAAATACCTGTACTAGTCCACTATGTTGGCGGGGGAGAGAAGGAAATATTTAGAAGATAATGCCTGCCAATTAGAACCACTGTTATGTAGATAGTTTTATTAACTATACTGTTTATAGAGAGGACAAGTTCCTATTTGAAATATCTCATTTTTATAGATGTTTTGAGATACAAGTGTATTTAAAAGTAGAGGTAGTAAATACCTTTTATAAATATCTTTTTTAAATTGATGAGTAATATTGTCTTTGAAAATAGAATTATTAATCACCTCTTTGAGCAGTATATTGTCTACATTTGTCCACTGGATTGAAAGAGATAGGAGGGAAGAATGCAAAAGTTCTTTTTCTAGTGTATATGAGAAAATTTCTGATTATCCAGTGCCCTGTAAGTGATTTTTTTAACTTGCTAAACTATATATATTGTGTATGCACTGGACAAATGAGTTTAAAATTTATAGTATATTGTCTCTAGGACTAAACAGGTGGCCAGTATATGACCAAGGTAGAGTTAGTAAACTAATACATTTTGTACACTTTGTGTTAAAATTCACAGAAATGCTGTCTTTCGAATGTGACCTTCAGAATTAAAATTCTAAAACGTCTAAGTTACACACATGCCTAGACTCAACCACTGGCTTTGGTGGAATGAAGGAACTGAAGAAGTGAGGAATTCTGGACTAGAATTTATAGATATAGGAGACACTGACATATAACTATTATCACATGCGTGTAGTTATACACTATAGGCATACTGTAGACAAATATAAGTAATTACAGTAGACAAACGTACGTAATTACTTGAAACACAGTCTTTCTGTTTATAAGTGTGCAACATGTTAAGAACAGAGGATGTGAAATAACTCTTCCTTAGGGATCACAGGGACAACGAACGGTCTTTTGGAAATGGGACTCTTAAATTTGATTTCTTGAAGGAGAATCAGGGCTGTTCGCTGTATGAACTAAGTACTCGGGATTCCACAAAGCACAGAAATTCAAAAACTGCTACCTACTTTTTCACTATGTCAGCAATAATATAATAATCATACCATCCTTTTCCCAAAAGTAAAATGAAATTATCAAATTTATATTAGAGATCTAGAGGGCAGGTAATGAAAGTCAGTTTGCCAACACTATGGGTGACACAAACCACACGTGATCAACTGCTTAGGGATACTGCAAGTACACAGTTCACTAGATAAAACTAGGAAATTGGCTTCTTGGTTTACTTCCCATTCTCTCTTCTACTACAAACTTGGATATTTTTATAAGTGTCAAATTTGCTCCTAAAATAGTCCAATTACAGTTTTAAAAATCTATCTTCCAACACTTTTTAACACTTAACTTCACTTGTTAATTATATTAAGCAAAAAATTCAACACAAAATATGCATTGATATTTACCTTTACCTGAAGTTAATTATCTTGAAATTTTAAGTCAGCAACCACAAGCACAAAAGTAAAGGTATTTTACAGCTTCCAAGTTTTTGTGGAGTCATCTAAGCTTTACTCTTAACACCCTGTTTGTCTCATAAGCACATCTGTCAATAGTGGTAAGAACTATCAGAGTGGATGCTAAGTAAGAGACAGCAACTTTAGCAATTGAAATAAAAAAAGTTACATTCTAGGCCCTCAAGTTTGCAAAGTTCTCCCTGACAAGATCAGACATCAAAATTCTCAGCATGTAATCATTTCCTGAGACCCCAAAAGAAACAGGAGTTGCTAAATAGCCATTAAAAGAGTTTTTACTTTTTGAGCCTACCTTCTGTAACTCTCCCTAAATCTATCCTTCAAATAAATCAAACTCCATTTTCTAAAGTGGAGTTTCAACCAACAATGCTTTTAACTCCACTTCTATTCCTCTTATTTTGAAAGCCATTAAAGCATAAGAAGCTATCACCCCATCAGTTCTAAAGTATGGATTAAAAAGTTTTTCTATAAACAAGAAAAATAAGGAATGCAGATAAAATAACTAACATGGAATTAGGTCACATGAGTAACACTGAAAAAAGAAATGTGAATGTAGGTCACAAACTTAAAATGTTTCTGTTTTAGCGGATACATGGCTCTTCCAATCAGTATTCGTTGCCTCAACTCAAATATCAACAATATTTCTCAGACTAATTAGCTATATAAGTGGTGATTTTTCTCCAATTAGAGAAACTTGGTTATTATCACCCAAATTACTCCAAAGGGGCTTTTTAAAATTTAAGACATCAAATAAACTTATGTTTTCTACAGATTCAATTTCCTTCTTCCCTGCTGATGAGAAACAAGGGAGCAATAAGTCTTCAAATTGTGTTTTCATTAAAATTACTATGAACAACACAAACCTGATTGGTTTCTGATAATCACTCATTTTATCATGTCCATGTCTTCTATCATGGTTCATTTTGATAATGAACAAAGATTTTCTTCATCCAAATACTGTTTTGGTGATTATACAATAGTACCTACCAAACTCTTTAAATGCTGAATTTCAAGACAGATAGCCTTTGCTTGCTTATGCAGTCAAACTTTTATTACTTGTCTTACACACAGCATAAAACTTCACTAAATGAGTGTGAAAACTTGAAATCCAAAGTACAGTAATAGAAGGAAGACATTATTCCAAGGCAGAATCATATATCTTAAAATAAGCCCTCATTTTAAAAATGTGTTCTTATCCTACATGGAAAACCACTGTCATTAATTTTGACCCAACTTCTCTCTCATTTATATCAATAAATCCCCTGACAAGCTTAAAAACTTTTTCTACCTTTATTGTCTGACAAAGACAACCTACTGTGAGAAATAATGGTGCTCATAAATGAGAGGCAAAGAAGCAATAACAGTTTCATTTACAGATCATTAAACAAGAAACTAGCTCAGAGAAAAGATCTCTGTTTAAGGCTCTTATAGACAAATACGGGCAGGCATATTTCGGATAGGTAAATTCATAGGAATAACCTCCCCACTTCTTCTACCAAAATAAAAAAGCTGAAGAAAAGCTCTCAAAAACAGTAATCACCTGTTCTGTGACCAGATAAAAAGACACTATGCAGAATTATGCTCTTGAAAATGCTTAAATCCTTTCATTAAATAAAACATTAAATTCACTATGTCAAGTGGGACATGCTTTTTTACTACAATATCCCAATTTTTATATGTAATAAAAATATACACATGTACATGGTCATACCCACACATAATTCCTAAAGAAAGATTACAGCAAGAAAAAGTTCTCAAAATATCTGCCTACCATTTTTAACCCCATAAAATTCAAAGAAATATATTTTTGTAAAATAATTCAAAAATGTAGTAAAATCTATCACTATCTTCTTCTATAAATTCTTCTATAGTTTTCTTGCTTAGAAACTAGCTCCTTACTCAGATGTCACATTTTTATATTTCTTGATTTTGCCCTTTATGTTATTATTTATCATCTTTCTCATCTTGATAAATGGCAAATCCCCTTTACCAAATGTTCACCATAGAAAATTTTTACTTCCTCTATACTTTATATTTTTTCCTATGGCCTGTATACTTTGTGTCTCGTCACTTCAGTTCAACAAAGTATTTTCAAGATTTTTCCATTTTGTGGAATATCAGAACTTTTTATTTCTGAGTAGTTTTCTGTTGTATGGCATTTTTTTTTCATATGGGAGTGTTCAGTATAAAGTTGATATAAAACATTCTCCTACAAGTAATCTCTGTAAAGACATCTTTATTAAAGATCTAAAAGTGATATGGTTAGTGTGACACTTACCAGTTTATTGCCCCTCAGCTCCAAATCTGTGCCTCATTTCCAGATCTGCAGTAATGCCATGGGACTCTGAAAAAGATTTTGTCCTTTGCCAGCTAGCACCAAGTTAAGTTTGTCAGTAGAGGATACTGAAGAAGAAAAGGTTTCTCTCCCTGGTTCCAGTGAACAACTGTCCTCACGCTCCTGAGAGGACACGGTTTCTGTAATTACTGAGGGGCAATGGCGTAAGACACCTTCCTGCAGGCAGCTCTCACAGGAATCCCAAGAGACTTTCCAGCAAACTTCCGAAACGCGCAGAACCTCTCTGGGGAAGGCTTTTTGTGACACTCTACAGAGCATATTTCTAGGGAGTTCCCCTGGCATAGTACCTTAGCAAACTTCAGCATCCTGTGTGCCACAGCTGTGCTCTCCCCTGTAGTCGGGGAGATGGGAGGGGATGGGGTTGTTTGGTGGCTGCTTTATTTCAGTCTTTTGGGTAATGGCTATTCCCTTCATCTATGATTCCTAAAATGTTCTTTACCTCTCATTAGCCAAACCCCATTACTCTAAACCTGCCCATTCTTCCTATTACGCTTCCCCTCTTCCAGTTACTGTGTGTTCTCTGTCTTCTGAGTGGCTTCTGAATGATATAGCTTAGTTACAGAGAAATTATATAATTTTAAAGGCCACTGACAAAATAGCTTTCCAAAATGTTGTGCAAATATACATCCCATTAGCAATGGGTCAGGGAGCTGGATGCTCCACCTTCACACCAAAATTTGGAGTTGTTGTGTTTTTAATTTTAACCAGAAGACTGCCTGTGTAGTACAATCTCACTTTGGTTTCTTTTTCATTTCCTGATAACTTACATACTTAGTTTTGTGAAATATAGCAAAGGGTTTTATTCATTGTTACCTGGAATGTCTTTTCATCATTTAATTATAAGATCTCTTTAAACATTCTGGATATATGTTTGCAGCTGCCGTATTCAATTCTTTCAATTTGTGATGGGCTTATATTCTTAAGTGTGTCTTTGGAAGAGAAGTTTTTAATAATGATTAAATTTATCATTTTTTCTTTTGTGTTTAATATTTTCTGTGTATATTTCCCCAAACCTTTGACTACCCCAAGGTCATGAAGATACAATCCTATACTTTCTTCTAGAAAATTACAGCTTTAACTTTTATATGTAGGTCTATGACATATCTTTAATAAACATTGCTTAAGGCTTGAGGTAGAAGTCTATTTTTCCCCCTCACATGAATAATCAGTTTTTCCAGTATTGCTTTCTGAAAAGACATTCCCTCCCCTAACTGAATTGCTTTATTACCTTTATCAAAAATCATCTGACTAGCGGTACTTGGTGGCCCAGTTGATTAAGCAGCTGGATCTGGATTTCGGCTTGGGTCATGATCTTAGCATCCTGCAATCAAACCCTGCATCAGGCTCCATGCTCAGCAGGGAGTCTGCTTGAGATTCTCTCTCCCTCTCTGCCTCTGCCCCCCACTTCCACTTGCACTCATGCACTCTCTCTAAATAAATAAATCTTTTTAAAAAATCAATTGAATATACATTTTATTTTTTACTGTTCTTTTCCCAGAACCGTCAATGTACTCTTATGAGAATACGACATTCTTTACTATCATAGCTTTATAGGAAATTTGCAAGCAAGTAGTATTGTCCAACCTATTCTTTTCCCAAAATCATTTGTCTACTGAAGGCCCTTTACATTACTATATATTTTTTACTACCTTGAAAATTTCTACAAAAAGCTTCCCAAGATCTTGAACAAGCTTGTTTGAAGTCCATGTGACAGCTGAAAGATACTGAGTCTTCTCATCCATGAAAATAGTGTCTTTCTCCATTTACTTCGGTCTTTTTAAGTGAATACGATCAAATTTTTTTAGTGACAGGTTATACAAATATTTGATGAAGTTTAATTCTAAGTATTTTTGATGTTTATGTAAATTTTATTTTCACCTGATTTTCAATTGTTAAGTATATTCATTTTTACAGATTCCCTAGAATTTTCTGCATAATTA
This sequence comes from Procyon lotor, assembly GCA_028646535.1. Classification (NCBI taxonomy): domain Eukaryota; kingdom Metazoa; phylum Chordata; class Mammalia; order Carnivora; family Procyonidae; genus Procyon; species Procyon lotor. The sequence goes on from CM053605.1 coordinate 41,939,340, forward strand.
TGCCATCTGTGAATAAAGATAGCTATTTTTCCTTTCTAATTCGTATGCCTCTTGTTTCTTGTCTTTTTTTTACTCATGAAGACGTTAGTATAATGTTGAATAAAAATAGGGAAGCATATGGTATTCATCATCATAAAAGATGAAGTAAATAGATTCCTCTAAAATTTCTTAATGAAGTTGAGAAAGTTCTCTATTCTCTATTTTGCTGAGTCTTTTTTAACATGAATGGACACTGAATTTTGAAAATCTGCATTTATTAAGATGATCATATAAATGTTCTCTTTTTCTTTATTAATATGTTGAATTACAATGCTTGATTTGTGAATGTTAAATCAGTCTTGCTCCCTTGGGAAATAACTTGGACATGATGTGTCATTCGTTCTACATAGTGCTGGATTGAATTTGTTAATATGTTAAGGACTTTTGTGCCCATATTCATGATAGATATTGGATTGTAGGGGTTTTTTTCTTTTTACTTCCCCTGTAGTGTCTATGGCTGGTTTGGGTATCTGGATAATGACTAAAAAAATGAATTGGAAGTATTCTTTCCTACTCCATTTTCTGAAGGACTTTTTATGATATTGCTCTCCATCATTTTATAATATTTGATATCAATCACCAGTAAAGTCATCTGGACCCAGCAGTTTTCCTTGCAGAAAAAGAAAAATTCATTTCATTATCTTTTCCATCGTGTTATTGCTGATGGTGCTGGATTGTTTCTTGTCAAGTTGGCACTACTGCTTCAAAATAAGGCTGGAAAATACATTTCCTAGCCCTCTTCCTGAACTTATTCGAGTGAAATTTTCCAACACAAGGTCATATGTGAGAATTTGGAAGTGGAAGTGAAGCACTGGCCTTTCCTCACAGACTGATCAAAGTTGACAGGTCTAGTGATGACTGTTCTCTGGGAAGCGTAGCCTGTCCTTGCTCTCTTCCCTGCTTGTCTTTCCAGTTGCTTATCTGGCCAATCACCCATTGCTCCATGTTAACCACTGGATACAGTCCCACAAAGAGGGCAGATCACACACTGAAACAGCAGTTCATCCAGAGACAGATGTTTTAAAGGCAGCAGTAACTTATAGGCAGACAACAATTTCCAGACCTCTCCAAAAGCTCCCATTTGGCTGACCCACTTTGGTGGTCAGTCACAGATAACTTCTCAGATTTCCCTCAACTCTCACTCATTCATCCATGCTAGTGCTGTAAGCAGTTGTGATTAGTTACTGTTCCTGGGATCTCTCACTCTACCGCCACCCTACCCTCTTTAACTTCTCTATGTCAGCATCTCCCAAATTACATGAACTTTATCCTAATTTAAATATTGTATTTCCATTATTGTATTTCTATTTTCCAGACAGAATTCTCACTGATATACTGACACATGGAATATAATTTAAAAATTTGTTTTTTGATCTTCTAATTTGTTAGACTTCTTTACTGTTCTACTGATTGCTCAGTTTATCTTCTATGGAAAGATGTTACCATTTGATACTTCAGTTCCTCCTTTTTGATATATGTACTTGTTATTTTATTCTCATATTAGTTTAAGGAAAGTGTAAGAAAAACATGAATTCTTATGTCTTAAGTAATTATGGTAGTATTTTACTATAAAAGTAGTCTTTCCCCTTAAAGTATATTCTTTATCATATCAAAGTCATATCATCCTCATCCTGGTTTGTATTGATAGTAAAATATCTTTGGATTTTTGAAGAAATTTGATCTATTACACTTGATTCCTATAATACTTAGTCAAGTTACAATTATTCATTAATAATATGCTGAATCATATTTGTCTTAGAGTTTTCCTTTATCATCATAAGCAGGATTGCTTTATTCATCAATAGTGCTCCTAGTTGCAGATAAAGTTTTGTTTGTTTTGTTTTCAAGTTCAGGCCTCACACTGCTCTAATTGGATTGGTAGAACTGATCAAGATCTGAAAATAAGACTTTAGATTCTACCTTTGTGAGAAACAAACACAAAAATAAAAAGGACATGCAAACCAGTCATGAATGATAAATGTCTAATATGAACTATGCCCGTTCAATATTTTTTTGACCAGATTTTGTTATCAGAGATACAGCTTCTTTTTTTAAAAAAAAAAAAAGATTTTATTTATTTATTTGACACAGAGAGAAATCACAAGTAGGCAGAGAGGCAGGCAGAGAGAGAGGGGGAAGCAGGCTCCCTGCTGAGCAGAGAGCCTGATGCGGGGCTCGATCCCAGGACCCTGAGACCATGACCTGAGCAAAAAGAAGAGGCTTAACCCACTGAACCACCCGGGTGCCCCAAATATACAGCTTCTTAATACAAAATTCCCCAAATCCTCTATGTTCTTTCCCTTAAAGGGCCAAAGAGTAAATATTTTAGGACTACAGGTTGTATGTTCTCTATCATACCACTCAACCATGTCATTGGAGAGCCATAGATAGTACATAAATGAGTAGGTATGACTGTATTTCAGTAAAATTTTATTTATAAAACTAGTACCTGGCCCACAAGCCATATTTTGCCAACTCCTATTCTAAAACCAATATATACCAAATGGAAATATCTATTCCTCAAAAGTATAAAAGGACTAACCCAATTAATACTTGGTACAAAAATGACAAACTTTGCCCTTATTTTTTGTTTGAATTGCCTCTCCATCTAAAAACTTTGGTTTATATTTAGGTCTATTTAGCAGGTCATTATTTATCATATTACTTTTTTTTTAAGATCGAGTTATTTATTTGAGGGGGGATCACAGGTGGGGAAGAGGCAGAGAAGAAAATCTTCAGGCAGAGTCCATGCTAAGTGCAGAGCGCCACAGAGCCAGACACGGGGCTTGATACTAGGACCCATGAGATCATGACCTGGGTCAAAAGAAAGAGTCAGATAGATGCTTAAGTGACTGAGCCATCCAGACATCCCTTATCCTATTACTTTTACTCCTATTAAGTTACCTTGGTTTTTTTGGTGGTTTCTTGTAGGCAGTGTATATTTGGATTTAGTATTTAATCAGTTTTCAACTTTGGGAGTTTTCAGTTATACCAAAGGATTAGAAGTTTGATTATATAATTCTTTGAAGAGCATATATAAATAAGTAATGGGTGACTATCTGGAAAGAACGTCAATAGACCAATCTATTTACTAGCATTATAATGGCGGTTATCGCCACTGTTTCTCAGCATTGAGCTGCCAATAGATTTGGAAGAGGCAACATTAATAACATGTGAACACAAACTAATCACTTTTTTCCATGAAAAATAAAAAACAGTGACTACTTCTATTAACAGATGTATCAAACATAAAGCTACCTAAAATATTTATAGTAATTAGCAAGCTTAGAATAGTAACAATCAGGGGTGCCTGGGCGGCTAAGTTGGTTAAGTGGTTAAGTGTCCACCTTTGGCTCAGATCATGATCTCAGGGTCCTGGGATCAAGCCCCACATCAGGCTCCCTCCTCAGCAGGGAGTCTGCTTCTCTCTCTCCCTCTGCCCCTTCCCCCTGCTCATGTTCTCTCTTGTTCTTGCAAATAAATAAATAAAGTACTTAAAAGAAAAATAGTAATAGTTTGTATTTTTAACAATAGATAAAAAACATCACTCCCACCTTTTCTTGTATTTCATATTTTATATTTAAATTGCTTTCTTCACATTTAAAGTCTTACAAATAATATAATTCCAGCTTTATAAGTAGCAGCATACTCTAGCTCACAGATTTGAGACTTAGAGGCCAAGTCTTTTGATCCATTGCCAATAAAAAGATCACTTTTCTAAAATTAAAAAAATTATAGTTCTAAATATACAATGCACTACTTGTGTCAACTTCAACAAAAAGTTGGTTTTCTGGGTCTCAGTTACCTTTTCCTATACAATGGGAGAAATAAGGTTTTTCTTTCCCACATCACAGGATTTTATGAAATTCAAAAGACATAATTTGCAATTTCACTTTCAAAGCAATAAACTGTGACAACAGCCATTTTTTAATTGTCTTTTTTCTATTTAACATCTTTGAAGTTGAACATGATATCAAGATACCCATTTCTTTCTTTTTTTTTTTTTAACATATAATGTATTATTTGTCCCAGGGGTATAGGTCTGTGAATCATCAGGCTTACACATTTCATAGCACTCACCATAGCACATACCCTCACCAATGTCCATAATCCAGCCACCCTATCCCTACCCCCTACCCCCCAGCAACCCTCTGTTTCATGAGATTAAGAGTCTTTTATGGTTTGTCTTCCTCCCAATCCTATCTTGCTTCATTTTTTCCCCATTTCTGAATAACGGCACGGATGCACTAGAAAAATTAGAGAATAATAAAAAAGTTTATGATAATAATCAAAAAATTATGAAATTTAGATCACCTTTACCAATTTAATAAAGTATATATAACATTTGTGAAATAGGGACTATAGAAAGTATCATACAGTAAAAAAAAAAAATTCCTACATTGACGTTCTAAAACTTCCTTAATTAGAAAAGTAAATTATTGAATTATAAAAAAAATAAATGTGTAGCTTCTTTAAAGAATTCTTTTAATACCAAAAAAAAAAAAAAAGAATTCTTTTAATGCACTAAAATATGAACTATTTTATTTGGCATATATATGTTTTATATAAAAAATTTATATTCTGAATTATGTCTTTATTTCCAAAGGTAAATTGAAAAAAAAAAAAACTGCACTGAGATTTTGCTTGTTTTTCGTTTTGTTTTGCTTTTTTCTTCCTGCATCCCTACTCATTTTGTTTCTAAAATGACCAACATCTTCATGGAAAGCCCACTGAGAAACTTCTACTTTTCTACTTAAACTATGCCCAACCCCAAATATTTGAACCTTCAAAGTGACCTCTCTCTTCCCCAAGAAAGTGACTCTTGCCATTCATCAAAAATTCTAGTCCCTTTATACAGCTCTATTGAAGAGGCATCCATATGAAAATAAGTCAATTAATCTACTTCTTAATATCAAATGACAGACTTTTAACCCTTCCTATGATGTTTACATTTTATACAATTTTTTTTTAATTTTTATTTATTTATTTGACAGAGAGAGATCACAAGTAGGCAGAGAGGCAGGCAGAGAGAGAGGGAGAAGCAGGCTCCCTGCTGAACAGAGAGCCCGATGCAGGGCTCGATCCCAGGACCCTGAGATCATGACCTGGGCCCAAGGCAGAGGCTTTAACCCGCTGAGCCACCCAGGCACTCCTTTTTAAAGAGGAACCAAAAATATCCTCACAATTTTTTTTTCAAAAATAGGTCACCTTGAAGAACTAAATTTCCAACTGAGATAAGGACTTTGGGGGGCAGAATTTCACTTTTTTTTAATTTTAAATTTTAAATTTTTTAAAGATTTTATTTATTTGACACAAAGAGAGAGAGAGGGAGAGAGAGAGAGATCACAAGTAGGCAGAGAGGCAGGGAGAGGGGGGAGAAGCAGGCTCCCCGCTGAGCAGAGAGCCCGATGCGGGGCTCCATCCCAGGACCCTGATATCATGACCTGAGCCGAAGGCAGAGGCTTTAACCCACTAAGCCACCCAGGTGCCCCCAGAATTTCACTTTTGAGAGCACTTTAAGCTGGGAACAATGAGCCCTTCATGTTAGTGATCCTGCCTCCCTGAATATATGGTTAAATTTGGCATTCAAACCGAATTATCTTATTAATCATAGCGATGGCCATTTATGCCCTCCCCCAATGAATTTAGAATGGCAACAGCAGAGCTTCATGCAACAGGTAAAATTTGGGAAGGGGCTTTTATTTCCAAGAACAGACACAGGCATAAATAACAGCATTCTGTTCAGATCTAGCCCCACAACAGAGATCTCCCTGCAGTACATGAAAACATATTTTATACTTAGTGTACATTGTACTAGGAGCAACTGCAGTCTGGAACACGCAGGTCATCTGGGAGCAGTTAGTTAGTCAGGACAAACAGTACTACATATCTTAATAGCTCTTAGGGGCATCTTTCTAATACAGTTGAGTACACTAACCAACGTTCATTATGATGAGCCTGAGTCATCAAGAAAAGGGTAAATTATGCTCAGAATGCTCTGTTATTGAGGAATGCCCTATTAAAAAGAAGACAGAAAAACCTGCTTAAAGCACAGAGAATCTAGCTAGGGGAACAGTCCAGCAGAAAGTCACTTGCCTTATTTCATTCCTCACAGCAATCCTTTCAAGTTCTCTCAGGATAGAATGTGATTTAGGGACAAACCCCAAGTTAGTGGGACAGTGTGTGTGTGTGTGTGTGTGTGTGTGTGTGCGCGCGCATGTGTGTGCGCGTGTGTGTGTGTATAAATTCACCAACTTAAGACATAACCAATAACTTTCTCATCTTTTAAGTACCACAAAAAGCTCTGTGAATCAGCTGTTAAAAATTATATTATCTCAGAGAACAATTTTCCTTTTAACCAGTCATTAACCAAATTAAAAGAGAGAATGCAGGGGAGTGGGGTGGAAAGGCAGAGAATGAGCAAGAATGCTCAAGAATGAGCATGCTCCTTGCTGCCTTGCCTAGTGCTCAGTAACTATGCAGGCTGGTAAAGAATGCAATCAAACTAAGTAAGAACATATCTTAAACTCAATAGGTATGTGTACACATTCTACCCATATTTTAACAATAAAGACATACAATTAATTCCTCCTGGAGTTTCATCTTTTCTATACTAATTTGATTCCTTTCAAGTTGAAAACTCAAAGGCATGCAAACACAGAAAGGAATTATCAAAAATTGTAGAGGAAAACCCATGTTCATAAGATTTCCTCTGAGAATGACTACTCTATTCTCTTTAACAATTTTGACTGAACTTTGAATTAATGTTTCTAGTTTTTAATCAAATAATGCAAATAATAAATCACTAGTAAATATATTTGTGGAAAATACATATAAAACATTAGGAAAGATAAGCAATGGAAAAAATTTTTTAAGAATGCAAAAAAAATGCTTTCAAAATCTTCAAAACATCCCTGTGTCTCTTATAAAAATTAAACATGGACAAATTTGGCATAATAAACTTCAAAATATCATTAGAATTCATGCAAAATTAAAAATATGCATCCAAGTATAAATTTTAATACACATATGATGAGCACAGTGTAAACATAATTTTAAGACTTCAAGTACAATAAAATTTAAAGTTGGATGTTTCTCTAGGGAAAAAATGGATTATTGAGAATAGATATAACAGAAGCTTATTGCATCAAAATTGATGAGTCTGAAAATCTATAGGAAAGAAAGTGGAGGGGCGCCTGGGTGGCCCAGTGGGTTAAAGCCTCTGCTTTTGGCTCAGGTCATGATCTCAGGGTCCTGGGATCGAGCCCCGCATCGGGCTCTCTGCTCAGTGGGGAACCTGTTTCCCCCTCTCTCTCTGCCTGCCTTTCTGCCTACTTGTGACCTCTCTCTCTCTCTCTCTCTCTCTGTCAAATAAATTAATAAAATCTTAAAAAAAGAGAAAAGAAAAAGAAAAGAGAAGAGGAACTTCCCTAAAGCCTATACCCAAATTGAAGACATATTCCAAACAGTTTTCTTTTTCTTCCATAGATTCTCCCATGAACCAGTCATTGATATATTTCCATATTCTTCAGTTTACTCTTTAATATGCAGTGAGAATATAGAGTTGTTCAACAAAATATATATAATTCATTCTGTGCTATAAAATATACAATGTGCACAACTTAAAAATACTTTGTAAAATAAATGAGCTTCAAGTAAAGCTTTCCATCTACATGTAAGCTCATCTTTTATGGAGCCTATTTTCATTATTTTTACTTTCCTGTTAGAGGAGTTTGGGGATCGAGAAATGCCAGGGCTAAGTGGCATTATTTCTGTTGGGTGGGGTAATAATGTTAGCTGCCCTACCACTGTGTTGTTCCTCCAGTCCTGAGAATCCCAAATGGTTCATCTTCTTTTTACCACCTTTCATAGTTTCCTTTGGTTGTGTCTTGTGTTACTATCAGAGTTTATCATTGTTCTCAATGGGGAGCAGCAGAGAAAAATGGCTCTATGCCACTTTGTTCTCAAATATTTTAGAAGCTAAGAGGTAGAAAACCTTCCACCAATTACTTTTTAGTTTTATTACTCTCCTGGCATCATGGCCAATCACACATGAGAATAGTTGAACAGGAGGTTCCTACTATCTTTCAAGAAGATCCTCTCTTGCCATAGGTATTCTGAGAATTACAACATCCAAGAAAAACCCCAATATCGGCTTCAATCTAAAAAATTACCTAGGGGTGCCTGAGTGGCTCAGTGGGTTAAAGCCTCTGCCTTTGGCTCAGGTCATGATCTCAGGGTCCTGGGATCGAGCCCCGCATCGGGCTCTCTGCTCAGCAAGGAGCCTGCTTCCCCCGCTCTCTCTGCCTGCCTCTCTGCCTATGTGTGATCTCTCTCTGCCAAATAAGTAAATAAAATACTTAAAAAAAATTACCTAAAATTTTATCTTAATTGAGCTAGCTTTCATAGGAGAACTGGTGAGAATGGAGGAAATGTAGGAAAGAATATAGTCTCCCACACCTGCCCTTGTTTAGTACCGTAACCCAGCTTTTATTCCCCGCCAATTAGAACTATGACTGATACAAAGTAGGCACTCAATAAATAGTTAAACATTTGAATGAGAAGTTCTATATGCAATTATCAGAGCAATAGTAAAAAATAAACAGTATGAAATCCATCATACTGGCCACGTACTCAGTCTTAAAGGGAAAAAGTTCTTCGCAGATTGAGGAAGGGAGAAGATTCAGAACTATGTCTATCCCAGTTATTAAGCATCTGTATTATTTCATCAGGTTTGTAGTATGCATTTTGGACAAAGAGTGCTTACTAATATTTTTTCAACTCTCTGAAACAATGTAACAAGCTTAATATTTATATTTCACCATTTTAGAGCCAAGACACTTCATGTGTGCGATTTATCAGTATTAAGTGGTTATTGTGGACCTACTGAGAAAATCAGATATTTGTTTTTAAATATATAATAGAGGAGCCTGATTGAGCACGTGTAAGAACAATACCTCTAGAAGCAAGAAAACACAAAAGCTCAAACTGGAAATATTACTCAGTAAGGATGCTTCTATTTCATATGCAATCAACAAGGCAGCAAGGGTAAGTTCCCCTGCCACAAGGCATAAGGAATTGCCTACAGAGTGATAAAAAATGATAAAAATGGCATACAGAATGATAAAACTTTGAGATCCAAAACAAACTGCCAAATCCAAGTCCTATTTGTACTACTGTCTAGCTCTTCAAATGTTGTAAAATTAATTAGATTAACTATGTTTGTTTCCTGATCTGTAAAATGGGATTAATACTTGATTCAGAGAGTTTGGGAGAGAATTAAACATTTACTACATGTAAACCGCAGTGTCTAGCATAGAGTCAACATTTTACACACCCATTATTCTTTTCCCCATAATAAAAAATAAAAGTAATGTATATCCATAAAAATACTCATTTTATTGCTATTGTTTTTTTATTTGAAAACATACTAACAAAAAAGTTATATCATATTTGAGGTTCTAGCCTGTATTTTGCTGATAGAAAATTTTCTTTTATAAGGCTTGTGCCTTTCAGTTTTAACACGGTCTTTCTCATTTTGTTTCCAAACATCTTAAAACAGGCATAGTGTCATTTTCTTGGTTTATGACATATTAATGCAATCTTGTGTGTCATTTAGGAGGAAACAAAATATATATATTCTAAAATCAACATGAAATAATGCTAAATTATGTACAATATTTGGATATGTATGACAGAGACTTAGTCCCAGAAACTCTGCTGTCATAAACAAGTCTTGCAGAGACAAAAATGAGAAGTTAAAGTAGAAGAGCTTTAGTTGCTGCATATTTTAAAAATTACAACCTTCTAATAAAGTACGAAAGAAAAAGAAAATATATTAGCAGTGTGGAAATTACTGCTAAAGAATACAAAGAAAAGAGACTCAAATAGAAAGATAAGTAAATTAAGTAAAAAAAAAACGAGTCTACATTATGTATAACCATCAAAATGGGTAGTATTTTTACTTAACCTCCACTTTGGCTCAGTACACTGAGGATTTCACTTCTATTGTCTTGCTTACCATGCAAGAGTCAGTAAAGGAAAGAGGTATCACACAGGAAACTTTTCCTAAAGCTAAAATCCACATCTGTAACAGAAATGTTTCTTTTTGTTCTACTATTGCAGGAAAAATTTTTGAAAAGTATTTTGGATATATTTACTAGTTTCAAACTTAATGCTTCACTTGAGATAATTAAAGTAAATGAAAGATACAAATATAATCTCACATTTACTTGAAAATTCTGCAACATCCAAAATCAGAATCACTTCCTTTTGGAGTAATACAGAAGGTTTTAATAGTGCTACCTAACTTTTCCTCTTATGAACTATATCGAAATTTTCTAAGCATATAGGAAGTTTCAAAGATTAACATCATGAACATGCTTGTGTCTCTCACTTAGATTTGAAATACTAGCATCTCCCCATATTTTTCCAGAATATTTTTTGTAAAAAGTAAATGCTACTAGAAAATCAAAGCCTACTTTCTACTTCCTCCCAAATCTTCTTCCTCAGCTTGTTTCCTCAGAGATAAGGTAGGGCCTATCCTTCCCGAGACATGTTAATGATATATTTCATTACATACACATGTACCTGTAAACAATATGCAACTGTGCTTTCCAGTTTTTAAGGTTTATATAATCTAATATACTGTACCTATTCCACACTTTGCATTTTTATTCAAAACTTGTTGACATTTATCTTTATTGATATATGCAGCTAAAATTCACCTATTAACTTCTATGCAGTATTTCACTGAATATATACCACCATGTATTTACCCAATCTCTGCTGACGGGTATTTAGGTTGTTTCCAGCTTTAAATGATGAAAAACAAGGTTGTAATGAATCCTCTGATAGGTATCTATCAGATACGCCAGAGGTTATCTAGATTTACTTATGAATGAAATCATGGTGATATGTGTGATATGCCAGAGGTTATCTAGATTTACTTATGAATGAAATCATGGGGTCAAAGACTAGGACTTCATAATCATATTTCAAACTTCAACTCCATCAGAAGTTGCTGAATTCCTCTCCAAAGTGGTTGCAACATTTACAATACCCACATCTTCCAACTCTCATCTCTAGCAACCGCCAAAATGTTCTTTGTATCTATGAGCATTTGTAAAAATATATTTTTTAATTCTATAATAAGAGCAAATACACTATTTGTCTTTCTCAGATTTATTTTATAAGCATAAAGCCCTCTTTTATTTATGGATTTTGGGGGGATCATTATGTTTTCAGATATTAAATCAGCAATTCCTTATGACTAAAATATGCACTGTAATTTTTTTTCAGTTTGTGTCTTCAATTTGAGGTTTAAATCATTGCTTTCCCATAAAAGTTTATATGCTTTCTACATTTAAGCCTTAAAAATGGAGTCAATTTTTATAAATATCATGAGGTAGGAATCTTTTTTTTAATCAACTGTCCTAGTAAACCCATTGGTTAGTCACTTCTTTCACCAGCTTTCTATAAGACATATTCTGGACTCACCATTCTATTCCACTGGTACAAATTTATACCCATACTTCTGTTATACCACAGTGTTGAATTCACTATAATTTTTTAAGTATTACTATCTAGTAGAGAAAATTTTCCTAGTTGCTATTTTGTATATTTTTCTTGTTTTATATTAATTTCAAAATCAGTTTATAAGGAATTTTACAGGCATTGATTTAACAGACAAATTTGGATAATATTAATGTCACTTCATAGGAACCATTGTCCCCATTATTTATGATTCTTACAAATAACTAATTTTTCCATGAAGATCTTACAAATTTGACGTTGAATTTATTCCTACATATAATAGATTAGAGACATATATAGCTATTATCAATTTTTTTTACTGAAATTTTCTAATTTTTCATGGATAATGGAAAAAATATTATTAAATATTATGTAGTGATTATACAGTTACCCATCTGGATTCTCTCAAAAGTTAACTGTAGATGTTGTTTTAAATTTCATTTATTCTGTTTAGGATTTGCTGTGTTTTTTGAATCTGAGAATTTTTAACTTTCACAAATTCAGAAAAATTCTAATCTACTATTTCAGCAGTGTTTACTGTGATGTTTAAGGCATCAATCCTATATGTCAACTACATGGAAGTATAATATACATACTCTTCTGTTTACTGGTCATTTATATATCATGTTTTTCTTCAATTCCAAGAATTCTTTATGTATCAGACTTATGTGTTCCAAATCTTTATTCCATGTTCTCTCCATTTCCAATAGTGGTAACAGTGTGTTATCTTTTTAACAATATACCTCTAGGGTTATTGGTTTATTGTTTTCAAAGAATCAGCAATTTTAATGAATTCCTTTATTGTTTCACTATTTTTATATTATTAACTTCTGCTCTTATATTTGTTAATTTCTTCCCCCCATATATTTTTGGATCTAACTTGCTCTTCTTAGTCTAGCTTCATAAAATGGGTGTTTAGTTATTGATTCTAGGTGTTTCTCCTTTACTGCTCTAAATACTTATACTATAAATTTCCTTTTAAGATGTTTTATAGACAAATTCCACAAATTTTTACAGGTTGTGTTATATTAGCCTTCAATTCAAAAATTTTTTTCTGCTTCTGCTACCTTTTTGACCATGGATTATTTAGTAGCATTTATTTAATTTCAAATAATGGTGAGTCTTTAGATATCTTTCTGGTATTTATTTCTAATTTAGATGTATAGTGGTCAGAGAATAGACTCTGTAAAATTCTAATCATTTTTAAATTCACTGAGAGTTGTTTTACTCATCAACATATGACCAATCTTACTGAATGCTTTATGTACACAGGAAAGAATCTGAATCCTGTTATAGCTGGGTAGAATGTTCTGTAAATATCAATTAAATCAGATTGGCTGATTATATCATTCAAGTCTTCTACGTACTTCTTGATTTTCTATCTACTTATGCTATCGGTTACCGAAACAGAAATATCATGGATGTATCTATTTCTTCTTTCACTTCTGCCAGGTTGCTTTCAATATTTGGTGCATAAATATGTATGACTGTAATGCTTCTACTGGATTACTCCCATTATTATTATTAAATGTCTATTTATTCCTTCCTCTAAAGTCTACTTATCTGATAGTGGTACAGCCACTCCAGTATTCTTATGCTTAGTGCTTGTATCAAAGATAATCATTTTCCTTTGGCATATACATGTCCTTAAAAATGATTTTAACAAGCCTATAATTAGGACTTGCTTTTCCATCTAGTTTGGCCGCTCTGCCTTTTGTTTGGACTGTTTAAGTCATTTAGACTTAATGGGAAAAAAGTGTGGTTGTATCTAAAGCTGTCACTATTTTCTATTATCTCATCAGTTCACTGATCCTATTTATTTTTATTGTTCTTTATCATCTTTTTGACTAATGAAATATTTTTATTATTCTTTCTTACCTCTGAGAAGACTGATGAAGAAAAAAAGATAATTAGCAATATGCAGAATAAAAAAGCTATTACTGTATGTATACTCAGCATATAGTAAAAAGATAATAAGCCAACTGTATCAATAACTTTATAAACATAAATTCAGCACCTTAGATGTAATGAATCAATTTCTGAAAACCAATATACATAACCTGAAAAACAATATAATTATTAAAGTAATTAAACTCATAGTAAAAATAAAAAAATAAATCACCTTCCAAAAATAAAATCTCCAGGCCCATTTTGCCTTACTGGTAAATTCTGCCAAATATTTAAAGAAGAAATAATGCCAGTTCTAAAGAAGCTCTTCCAGAAAACAGAAAAGGAGGCAACATTTTCTTTTTTATGAAGTCCGTATTACCCTCATACCAGAACAAGATAAAGACAGTACAAGGAAAGTATAGAGCCATCCCCTGCATGGACATAGACATGAAAATCTTCAACAAAATATTGTAAAAATTTAACATCATACTAAAAGTCCCAGCCAGTGTAATCAGGGAAGAAAAAGAATTAAAAGGCAAACAGATTAGAAAAGAAAAATTAAAAACCCTTCCAATTCATAAAAAGCATGACTGTCCACCTGGAAAAATCCCAAGTAATCTACAAAAAAATAACTTTAACTAATAAATGAATTTTAGCAAGGTGACAGGGTTACAGAATAAAAGATCAACACAAAAAATCAAGTGCATATGTATGTGTGTATATATACATTTACAAGAGTTCTAAAAAATGAATTACTTAAGTTCAAATCTAGCAAAACATGTATGTATAAAATCTACAAATGCTAAGAAATCAAAGGAGACTTAAATGAATTATTGACAAATAAAAGAATTATTGACTGGAAGACTCAACATAATAAAGGTGTTAATTTTTCTCAACTTGATCTATAGACTGACTGCAAATCCAATCAAACCACTAGCAAGTTTCTAAATAAATTGTAGAGTGGACTCTACAATTTACAGAATTTACAGAAGAAGTCAAAGAAACGGGACTGATTAAAACAATTTTGATCAAGAATAATGTTGGAGGGGGGTGCCTGGGTGGCTCAGTGGGTTAAAGCCTCTGTCTTCAGCTCAGGTCATGATCTCAGGGTCCTGGGATCAAGCCCCGCATCGGGCTCTCTGCTCAGCAGGGAGCCTGCTTCCCCCTCTCCCTCTGCCTGCCTCTCTGCCTATTTGTGATCTCAATCTCTCTCTCTGCCAAATAAATAAATATTTTTTAAAAAAAGAATAATATTAGAGGAATCATAGTATTCAATACTTACAATATAGCTACAATAGCTAACACAGTGTAGTATATTTTTTTATTTTTAAAAAGATTTATTATTTGTCAGAGAGAGAGAAAGAGCACAAGCAGGGAGTAGACAGAGAAGGTTCCTTGCTGAACGAGGAGCCCAATGTGGGACTTGATCCCACGACCCTGAATCATGACCTGAGCCGAAGACACTTAATCAACGGAGCCACTCAGGTGTCATTCATTAATGCTGAATAATGATGATTAACATATGTTGAATGATGTTGTATGACAGATACTCTGCCAAATACTTTACTTGCTAATTAAAACCAAAATTACAAATAATAAAATGGTTCAGAAGGAATGGTGGCCAGAAATAAAGAGACAGAAAACAATACCTCATGAACACCAATTGTACCAGAATCTTTGCATACATTAATAAATTTACTCCTCTCAACAACTTTATTAAGTAAAAATAGGATTCAAAGATGGATCTATTTGGCCACTAAATCTTCATGCTTTCCTCTGACTCTTCTGCTTTTACCTGTGTTCTGTAGCTTCACTGGGAGGAAGAGATCCTGGACCTAAGGTAGCTCTAAATCCTGCTGCTAGGGAAACTAACAAGACACAAAAAAGAGTTTGGAATTAAAAAGGAAAGACTGATTTAAACAAAATGCAATGAAGATATCAGAATTGAGGGCTTACTAAATAAAGGTGAAAAAGAAAAGGACTTAGTGAAGTAATCAATGGATATCTAAACTAAGAGCCAATGAGGAATTTTCAGTAGTGAAAAATGAGGTGCTGTTTTGAAAAGAAGAGTAAATGTGCTCATATAACCTGAGACATAGAAGGTCATCATTACTGACAAATAAGGGTCTTCAGAAGGAAAGCACCTGGAAGACACATTGCTAGCTAGCCTCTTTCTAAAAGAGTAAAATGTTAATAGTATAAAATACTGGACCTTTCAATAAAACACTCCATATATATTTTAAGTGATCTGGTAGTAGTTTGAAATATAATATGCAAACACGGTGATTTTTAGTTGTATTTAAAGCATAAATTTTTAGAGATCTTGTCTTACATAGATGTAGAAATAAACCACATAGGTATAATTCTAGGATTCTGAGGAAAGGCCAAGTCAGAAGGCCATTAAGAGCTAACTTCTGTTCCATAGATCAAGAAGAATTTTACCCTGAGATCTACTATATTGTGAAAGATACTTTTTTTTTAATTTTTTTCTTTTTTTTTTAATTTTTATTAACATATAATGTATTATTTGCCCCAGGGTACATGTCTGTGAATCATCAGGCTTACACATTTCACAGCATTTACCATAGCACATACCCTCCGCAATGTCCACAACCCAGCCACCCCATCCCTACCCCAACACCTCCCAGCCACCCTTAGTTCGTTTCGTGAGTCTAAGAGTCTCTTATGGTTTGTCTCCCTCTCCATCCCTTCCTGTTTCATTTCTCTCCCCCATCCCCCCCATAAACCCCTACCTTGCCTCTCAAATTCTTCATATCAGAGAGATCATGTGATAATTGTCTT
>CM053605.1:41956105-41975758 GCA_028646535.1 Procyon lotor
GAAAATTTACCTAAATTAGACCTCCATACATAGCTTATTAGGCCAGAGAAAGCTAAGTCCAAGGAATATATTCCTAGGACTTCCTCTGGCTATGGAAAAATAGACTTTTATGATCAAATAAGTTGTTATTTTCTAGGAAAGAACAGACTCTAAGACAAAGACTTGACTCATATTCCTGCTCTACAAGTTCTTAGCTGTGTATGCGTATGCACTTCACCTAGTACATAGCTTCTCTGAATCTCAGATTTCTCATATGAAAAATAAGAACAATATTGCCTACCTTAGAGAATGGATTAAGATGGATTAAACAAAATTCCTAATAAATTGCAAGAATTCAACGTTGAGTCTTTCTTCTAGTAGTTTATCAATCATTTGAAGAAAATCATGTAAAAAGATCACAGTTGTTCATTTGCCCATGTGACAAGTATTATTGAGCATTTACAATATGCACATGCTCCCTACTCCCTGAAAGCAACATGCTGGGCTTTTTTAAAGTTATTCATATTTTCTGTTTCTATTTTCTCACATTCCATTTACTCTTCCAATGCATTCAATGCCCCCCCATCACTATATGATCAAAATACATCTAAGTCCACTGATCTCCATGTTATTAAGTCCAATGGAAAATTTTTCTTCTCCTTTCAATCCACATTTTTTCAATTTTCTTTACTACCTCATCTTCTTAAAATCAGCCTTTAAAAGTTTGAATTTTTCCAAACTAGATCTTAATCTTCTCTTCCCATTTGATTCTTTCTTTTTGTTGTTCTAACCCACACATTTTTATCCCTACCCCAGAACTGTTCCCTGAATATCAACCCACCTATCAAATTGTCACCAACACTTCGGTCTTTCAAATCAATCTCAAACTCCACAAATCCAAAACTGAACTCATGCTCATTTCCTCTTAGTACACCAACTCTTCTGGCCAAAATCTAGTAATCATCTTTTGGCACATCCCTCTCATTCACCTTCTATTTCCAATCAACCATGAAATCACATCAATTTTGTTTCCTAAATACCCCTCCAATCCATTCACTTTTCTCCATTCCACTATCAGCATCCTAACGCAATTCATGACCATCTCTAGCTGGACAAGGGCATCAGGTTTCAACTTTAGGTGTCCACAAACACTCATGTACTCACTGAACCCATTCTCCACAGAGTAAGTGTTTAAAAAATGCAAAATTCATTATATTATTGTCCAGATTAAAATGATTTTCAGGTTTCTCATTACTTTTAGGATAAAAGGGGGAAAAACCTACACAACCTACAAGGAGATCATGGATGAATGATTTCCCCCTTGTCTGCTTCTTTAGCCTCATCTTCAATTTTTCTTCCCTCACTTATTTTGCTCCAGCCAAAGGGCCTTTCTCTCAGTTCCTCTAATTAGCTGTGTTCCTCTCTACCTTAGGGTCTTAAATAATTTATTTCTTTTTGGAATACTATTTCCCAGCTCACTTCTTTTGTCTACTTGGCTGTAATTATTTCTAAGATGTCAGTTCCAGTATAACTTTTACAGGTAACCCCAAGTTAGTTCCCCCTGTTATATGCTCTAAAGTCTCCTAAGTGTTTTCTTCATTTAATTTCACTATATTTCGTCAATATTTCTTTGTGTCATGGCTTTATTACTGTCTTTTTGCATATAAGCTTCATAAAGAAGGATCTATTAAACCTATTCTAAACCTAGGGAAAAGCACAATGACTCTTAATGGGTAATAAATATCTGTTATTTATTTAAAAAATATATATTTTTCAGTGAGAAATCAATGGACAGATGAGTGAATATTCTCTAGAAATACATGCACATAAATTAAGTAACACTTAAATACTCACCATACTGTAAATTCTTAAATGAGCTGGATAAAAAGAGGCCAATAGGATATTAGTTTAGGAGAGTTATATCGACTAGAGAAATAGCTTAAATTTTTTCATGTGACCTACAATAAAAACATTTTATATACTGATCATAGATGTGTAACACATACATACAAAAAGACACACACATACAAAGTCACGGAAACACCAACAACCTGTAAAAGTTTCATGAAGCAGTACAAATCTTCACTAAAAGATATTTCCTAACCCACTCTTTTCTTTTGTTCTAGTCTATTTTATAAATGATGGCAGGACATGCAAAATTGATTTCATGACCCACTTAAAGATCTCAAACTACATTTTAAAAGTCATTGCTCTAGGGGCACCTGGGTGGCTCAGTCGTTAAGCGTCTGCCTTCGGCCCAGGTCATGATCCCAGAGTCCTGGGATCGAGCCCCGCATCGGGCTCTCTGCTCGGCAGGAAGCCTGCTTCTCCCGCTACCATTCCCTCTGCTTGTGTTCCCTCTCTCGCTGTGTTTCTCGCTGTCAAATAAATAAAATCTTTAAAAAAAAAAAAAAAAAAGTCATTGCTCTAGAGAAATATAAAAAGCACCATGCAAGATTGAATTTTGCCTAGATATCGAAGGATTTGAATAGAGCAAAAGAAGAGATGGGTACTTGAGAAAGAGAGAGAAAGGAATAATCAGGATTTGGCTAGGGGAAAAAGGACAATACTACTATGACTAGAGATGTGTGCCCTTGGTCTAGTAGGTAAAGGTCATAAATAAACATATTTTGGTGTTAGTAATCAAGATGAACCTTATCTTGCATGAAAGCAAAAGATTTTATACCACGAGTGTGAAATGATGGAAAGGATTTTTGAAAAAAATGTAGCTTGGAGGTAATGAGAGTGGAGAATGGAAGATGGTTAGAGCTGTTCTTGATACGATACTGAGACTCTCATGATTAGAGATTGCAGGGATGGGAAGCAATGGTTATCAATAATGCCCATGTTGATCAATCCAATAAGCATGGTTATTTTCTCATTAAACATTTCAGAAAATTTTGACATTATTTATCACACTTTCCTTCTTAAAACACTGTCTTCTATTGGTTTTGTGAATGATGAATTCTCCTAACTGCCTTCCTATCTCACTCAATGTACCTTCTTAATTTTCTTAATGGTTTCTACTTTTCTGCCTCTAAATGACAGTCTAGTTCTCTTTCCTGAGCCAGTTCATATTGTCTCTACACCACTATTCTTTGAGGATGTCATACAGTCATATGGCTTTAAGTAAATAAATAATCCCTAAAGTTATATCTTCAGCTGTCTGTATATTCACTCATATACTTGACATCCCCATAGAGTATCTAATAGCGAGTTCAGCCTTAAAGTGGACAAAATAGAACAGGTTTTCACCCTCAAACCTCACAACTTTACCCTCTTGGTTGTAAGCATCACTATTCACTCAGTTATTCAATCCCAGAGAGATTTTTCTTGGATTTTACTTTATCATCCTCCCCCACACAATTTCAATTATGAATGCATGGCAAGCCACTTGAAAACAATTTATTTCTCAGTGTTTTGTAGGTTAACTAGGCTGAGCTGGACAAAATGCACCTGGGATCTTTTATGTGATTACAGTCAGACAGACAGCAGCTGAGACTAGTCACCTAAAGACCTGACAGCTCTGAATGCCCAAACTGACTTCTTTACATACATGTCTGATGCCTTGGTACTCTTTGCTCTCTCTTCCTCACACCACCCACTCCCTGCCCCTGGTCCTATGATTTTTCATCCTCCAGGGCTGATTCAGGCAGCAGCTTGGTCTTCTCACAGAATCATGGTCTCATATGGTAGCTGGCTTCCAAGAAGCAGGAAACCAAAGTTGCCAAGCCACTTATGGGAACTGCCTAGAACGGCTACCGCATCAATTCTGCCATATTCTCTGAATAGATCCAATCACAGGGAAAAACCCAGATGTACAGCAATAAAGAATAGACTCCAGTTCTTGATAGAGAAATGGCAAGATCACATCAGATGGGATTTAATGTTGTGGCCATCTTTGAAGCATAATCTGCTACTTCCTACACTGCACCTAGTCTTTAAATGTTTTTCTTTTTCCAGAACGTATCCTTAATCGATTCAGACTCCACTTCCAGTACTAATGCCCAACCCCATACCACAATATCTCAGTGTAATAACCTCAACCCTACATCAACTTTTGTCCCCCATAATGTATTCTCTACATAAGAGTTGCCAACATGATACACAGTTTTCTGTACTTATTTTTATGGACTGAATTGTATATGTCCACAGTTTCTATTTTAAAGTCATAAACCCCAATGTGATTATATCTGGAAACAGGGTCTTTAAGAGGCAATTAAGGTTAAATGGGGTTATAAAAGTGGGGCCCTGATCCAATGCTATCAGTGTCCTCCCAAGAAGGAACACTAGAGTTCTCTCTCTTCCCCACACCCTTCCTGCACACCAAGAAAAAACCATAAGGACATACATAGCAAGATGACCATCTACAAATAAGGAAGAGTTCTCACCAAAAACCCACTTGTCTGGAAACTTGATCTTGGACTTCTAGCCTCCAAAATTTTAAGAAAATGTATTTCTGTGGTTGAAGCCACTCAGTCCTTGGTATTTTTTTATATACCCAAGCCCAAGCAAGACACTTAACATCTCTAATTTCCCACCTTTCGTTCTCTTCTGAACTACTTCAATTTGTCTTTCAATTTTATCACTTCATATAAGCGGATTTCTTCATTATCACCAATCATCATCAATTTACAAGATTCTATTTTCAATCTTCAATATTTAATACAATACTCAATATTAAGATGCTTCTTCATTTGGCTTCCAGATGACACTCTCTGTGCAGTTTTTCTTTCTACCAAACTTGCTTACCCTCGTCAGTCTCTTTTCCTTGTTCCTTTTAATCTCCCTGACCTCTGTAGAGGACTGTATCAAATCTTAGTCCTTGGATAGCTTGTCTTTTTTTATATTACCCTCCTTTAATGCTTGTCATTGCAAAATGACCATAAAAATGGAAACTATTTCCTAAGGCTATTATCAGTTCTCGGTTTATATAAAGTACTTAGAAAAGTATCTAGCATATTAAAATCCCTATATAAGTGTTAACTGTCACTTTATTAATACATTATTATTTTAATACCATCTATATGCTCACAACTCCCAAATTTATGTTTGAATGCTAATGTTCCCCTTTAAATTCCAGACTTCCAGATGATCCTAATTGGAAAGGTGACGTTAGATAGGATAATAGATGGTACATCCATAAAAAGGAAGGCAAAGTAAATAGACTTGGAATCAGAATAGTCACTATATTTGAAGTAGGAATTCTCTTCTAATTGCTTCTTTGTTCACAACAAAGAAAGAAGAGGCAACCATCAGCAGATAGTGAGGAGAAAACAGGACATGATGAAGATCAGAGGAACGAGAAGTTGAAATAGTCTTTTAGGAGACTAGGACAGGAAACATACTAGAGCAAAATAGGATATTCCCTGGCATTTTAAAGGGTGATTTAAAGTCTGCGCTCATTAATTTAACATGAGTTTATAGAGCATTATTATGTGGCTTTTCTCCAGCCATATTCAGCAGCAAGTTTTCAGGTTTGGAATAAGCCAATGGTCAGGTTTAACCAGAGTTCAAGTTAAATCAAGTTAACATAGAAGAAGGACAAAAGAATCAAGGGATTGAGCAGTGGAGTGGCTATAATGGTATATTGTGGAATCTAGACTGATCGTCACTGTAACCTTTGCCTCATTTAATACTTTTGCCTTTGAATGTCACTTTATCTGAAGGTCATATTGCCACTGTTATTTCTCATTCATTGCACTAATCTAGTATTTTGATTATCATTTTACCTTTAACAGTTCAGAGTTACTTCTTTTTATTGAGTCTCTCATGTAAAATTATAGAATTCAGAATGGTAGTTCTCAAAAACAAAAATTTTTTTCTCCATCTAAAAAGAGTATTTTCTGATATCAGATTGTTTCCCTTCCACAGATGGAATAAATAGCCTCTTAGGTAGCATTCATAATATAAATTAGAGGTGATATAAATTTTTTCCACTGCTTACCTGTTGTGTTGTGCTAACTTACAACCCTAACTTTGGGGGTTTTTGAATCTCATAGATGTGGAAATTTTTCTGTTTGCTCTAAGAATAGGATCTGGTTTGGCATATCAACATAGTTCTTTCAGATAACATTCACATTCAATCAGACTCAGATTTAAGAAGAGTTTTGTTTTTTAGAACCTTAACCTACAAGTTAACAGGTCCACTTGCCATGGCAAGTAGTAAGAATCAGAGCCCAGCTGCTATGCTAAATAATTTTTCTGAAAGCTAGCTGGGATAAACTTTTCTAAACCAGAACATCTACCTACCTCAAGAAGACTTTTGGAAGGTCTTCACTGTACTTAGTACATCCTCCAGGACAAACATAAACTCAGAGTGCTGCTCTCATAGGTATTTCATTCTTTATGGGCTATGACAGTGGTGTATTTTTCAAAAAAAGTATTTGCAACATGAACATTTGCTCATATTAATTATCCATAGCCTTCATCTTCTTTTGATTTTCTTGCCTGGTTTCTAATGCTAGTTTCCAATTCTAGAACTTTTAAAATTTTGTTTTCTATTAAAATAATGGCTATTTCAATGACTGAGGAGGAGGACAAAGTTAAGTGCATGGGCTCAGACATTCATTATGAATTACAAGATTAAAGACAGAAAAGTCAATGAACTCTGTAATGATTAGTCCAGGTGATTTGGAAGGTAGAGAAAACACTGCCAGAAAGTTGACAGGGAGGGATATTTGGTGGAAGGTACTTAGTTTTGTTTTGATGACTGCAAGTCCTTTCTATAAAGTTTGCCTCTGAAATCAATACCATGCCGTCTATATATCAGGTATCTCCTAATGGAAGAAGCACTCTGATCAATCAAGCAGCTGTCCTAATAAAATGGCTGTGCCTAAGGGGGAAAAAATGTAATAACATTATGAGCACTGTCCTTTAAAAAAGGCCAGTGATCTATTTGCAATGAAATGCCCCAAAAGTCTAAAGGGACAAAAGAACATGGCACTTAGGATCTAGGAGATCAGGTATGCACATGAATGCACTTTAGAGTTTTAGGTCTGTTATGCATCCTTGTTAACTATTAAAAGGTACTTTAGTGCAATGCTTTAACTAAGCAAATTACACATTTTGATGAATCACATATTATTTTATAAGTTTACACATTTCAAAGAAAATGCCACTCTTTTGAAAAAGAACTGCTACAAAATTCCCACAATCTATTCTGAAGTCTTCATCGATATTTACTTTGGTATTAGTTTCAAATCGGATACCTTTTCAAAGCCTATTTAGAATTACATTTTTCAAGGATTGAGAAGTTCAACTAGAGAGAAATTTCTAGAGATTTTTGGATAGGTATTCAAAATATAGGTATTAATACAAATATTGACTTTATATTTGGTTGAACATCTAGATTTACTGTCCCTCAAGGCAAATATTGACCTTATCTTACAGGTCAATAAATCTCACTGTTCACTACAACGAAAGTCAATATCTGTATCATAACCATTTTCTCAGAAAATAACTACTTCTATTCATGCTGCAATGATCAGCATTTAAAGCCTACTGCTTATTAAAAGGAAAGAACACATGAATAAAAAAATGTTAATTGGCAAATAAAGTCTTAGAATTTGTTGAGTATACAAATAAGTAATTCTAAATGAATCTAGGATGCCTAAGCTTTTATATCAAGATTTTGGATTTACAAATTATTTTTTCCAAGGAAAACAAAAAACTGTTAGGATCAGTAACTAGAATGAGAAAGGCAAAAATGAAGCATGTGTCAAGAGTTCAGCTAGACTGCTCCATGGTATTGCTGCCTCAGCTCCCACTTCTTTGGCCAAGTGGCCTGCCGGAGCCTTACACTAACATTAGCCCCTCATGCAAATGCAGGCCTAGAGAGCAACCCACAGAGTCTCAAGTAAACATAAGTTCTTGATGGGACTTGATGGGACTTCCCCAACAGCCCTTGTGACAAACAGTGTCCCTGCCTCTCAGCGTCTTCCTTTATGGTTACTTTAGATATTTCTTCCCATGGAGCTTACCCAAACCCTGATCCTTCTGAAGGTATCAATCTGGTCTCAGCCCAGAAACACCAAAGCATTCCACCAATAGACCCTAATAAGCATGTGTCCCAAGTCCTGCAGTTCTGCCTGCACCTTGCCTGACCACCCTATGTGTCCCCTCAACACTGGCCATGTGGCTCCTCTAGTATTTCAGATAATGAACTTCTCTATTCCAATTCCCTTGTGGTCTTTTGTTAAATCATCTGACACCCAGGAGCTCTACTTAACAAATAATAAAGTCCCAATGGCATGAATCTTATGTTTCAAAAATGTTTACTTTTCTTTCCTCCCAAATTGTATATCTTTAGTTTTTCCTAGCTATGTATCTTAGGAATAAACTATTGTCTTAAATTGTGCAGAATGTTGGGGTTGCTGGTTACTTTTGCACAAACTTACCTGTATTTATACAGTATCAAAAACAATAATGGATTAAGAGTTCTTTACATTATAATACTCATTTAGTTACTTTTCTATATCCAAGGTAGTGAACAATCATTGTGGTAACTTTCTGTAATTTACTGTGAACTATATGATTCCAGACTCTTGAAAATAAGTAGTTTATAGCCTATCCTGTGGGAAGTGAGAGTTATTTATCTGACATATATCTATAGTACTAATGGAGAATTTGGAAATTGTCTTCTTTTTCCAGGAAGGTATTTTAAATGGTCAACATGAGCAATAGGCATCTCTCTAAGGAGATCACTAACACACTCTGATGAATGCCTCTTGTGAGTTCTAAAACCATAATACCCAATTCCCATCTCTACGTCCAGATAACGGTAGTCTTTCTCTTCCCCCAAGACATGAGGTGTGGATATGTGATACATGTCATTTCCAAGTGATATACCCACTTGGCCTTATAGGAGATGGTGGAGCAAAAATAAAGGAGTAGCCTCAGTCGCTGAATATGGAGGAAAGCACGCTTGGAAAATTACCTAAACCTACGGTGGTCATGCACAAATAAGGGGAAAAAAATGTCATATTAAAGCCACTGATGGGGGGAAGGATAATTTTGCAATACCACAACCTAAAATCTTTATACCTCTCTAGCGTCTGGTGAAATGATCAAGGAATCGAGCTCTAGGCATGACTCTTAGCTTGTCTTGCACTTACAGAATCAATACAATTATTGAGATGCCTTTTATATTGCTGACCCAAAATAAAGAAAAATGAAGGAAAAAAGAACACAGACGACATCATTTAAAAATACAAAAGTCATTTTTTTCCCCTTTCTTCTACCTCATTACTAAATTCTTCTGCATTCATCTCTAAAAAATCACTTCAAGTTTTGCCTTTACCTGGTTTGGCCAAAGGCCAAAAGTTTTCAATAGTGGTTCTCATTAAAATTCCACACATGATTTCTTCTACTGTCACCTAATTAAACAACTTCCGCTTTTGAGTGTATTCTGCAATAATGCTGTCACTTCTCTATATATGCTACTGACTATAATTAATTATTACTTTATCTAGAACTTAGTGGACTGTAATTCTTCAGACAATTTTATAAGAATTATGGTCTTGACAGAAACCTAATCTTGAAGAGATTACCCTGCGCCATGATTATGAGTCTCTCTATGGCAGTATATAATCTTATCATTGAGTGACAATGCCCATGGATCTTGGCACCCAACTACATAAGTTAGTGGCAACAATATTGGAAATGGCAGACCATTCACCTTTCAGGGTGACAGCACTAATATAGCTGCTTCTCTTCATTTGTGCTCTAGAGGCTGACTCAGGAGATACAATAAAAAAATCTTAGAAAGGGAGTTTATCAGAAAGGAAAATCTCCCAGCACAAGGCATTTTCTCTCCCTGCCAAACACTTACTTTTTTATCTCATTAGAATGAGGCTCCATAGGTAATTTTAGGATGCTGGTTGTGGAAAAGGGGGCCTTGGAACTTTAATACACAATCATCCTGATCCTGATCATTTTCTCTTGAAAATTATATTCTTAAAGACTCTTGACCTCTGAAATTCTTTTCTGTTACTTTCTTCTGTTGCTGAAGATATAATGTTCTATGCTTGTTTCCTAGACTTACAGAATTTATTTCTCATTTAAAAATAAAGTAATTAGGGCACCTGGGTGGCTCAGTGGGTTAAAGACTCTGCCTTCGGCTCAGGTCATGATCTCAGGGTCCTGGGATCGAGCCCCAAATCGGGCTCTCTGCTCAACAGGGAGCCTGCTTCCCCCTCTCTCTCTGCCTGCCTCTCCCCCTACTTGTGATCTCTGTCAAATAAATAAACAAAATCTTTAAAAAATTTTTTTAAATAAATAAAGTAATTAAACAGCATCAAACTAATGAACTTATTTCCCAGAACACTGAATTCACCACCCCTCAAGCAGAATAAATGAAGCTGCTACTCTTAAGGAAAAAGCTATTATTTAATTTCATAAGCCACTACTGCCTGTGTGTTGTGTGTGTGTGTGACTGTGTATACATGCTACCTTATAAATATAATCATTTCAATACCAAAACCAGTTCAGGAACTAGTGCCCTATACATAATACGACAGAAAAATTACTTGATTATGCTATCTTACTCTACTATTGTTCCCTGCATCATTTTAGTCCTCATTACACAGTAAACAGGTATTCTAATGCACCAAAAATGACCTAGCAGAGCTGATCATTTTTAAAGGAAATAAATCATTTCTATTAAGCAAATTGTTTAAGTTAATCAGGTGAGAATAAAATTGTGTAATGGTCTAAGATCTCTTTCAAAGTACATAGTGAGGTTAAGTTTAATCCATTATGTTGGTTTGGTTTATTTTTCTCTTCTAGTGTTTCAAGTTTAAACATGGAAAGTATATAAAAAAGTTTTATGAGAACCCTTTCAGTTACCCTGAATCTACACTTCTCCTCTATCCACAGCTGGAGACACTTGATCTCCACTCGGCCATGCCCCAGGCTTTAGATTTAGTCTGTCCTTAAAAGAGAAAATTTAGTAGATGATTCATCATTAAATCAACTGATGTTTCCAGTTCTATTTTTAGTCTCCCAGTATAGGAATAAATCTGATCTCTAATAATTCAGTTCCCATCTTACTGCCCAAAAGGCCTTATCTTAAATATCTGCCCAGTCTTCTACTTCTCGCCATACCAGGATACTGCCTTGCCTTGCCATTTGCAACAACTTTCAAAACTAAGTACAACTCCTGAATTCAATTTCAGCAGCAGAAAGAATAGTTTGCAGGCAAGCAAAAATCCATCTATGTCACTTAATACTGACTACTTCTGGAATGTGTTTCGTCACCTGCCGTCCTGCCCAGCTTAGCATTTCTATATTATTCCTGATACTGAACAAATACCTGGACTGGGACCACACCCACTCCATGAATGAATCTTCAACCAAAACTTAAGAAGTTCTCCTTGTTCCTATATCTGACATTGGCTAACACTTCCCAATTCCAATAACCAGCCCCACTCTAATGAGGATATGTCTGGCTACTTTCAGATTAAACCTGAACTATCATCTGTAAAATGTTATGGATCTTTCGTTAGGCTATTGTCACTAAGATTTATTTTTCTCTCCTTTTTTTTTTAAAGCTTTATTTCTTCTCCAAAGATCAGAGGTATATTTGATCTATTTATGGCATATAAGAATAGGGTATTTTTAAAGGATTTTATTTATTTATGTATTTGAGAGGCAGAGAGAGATCATGGGATGAGGGGAAGAGAGAGAAGGTGATAGAAAATCTCGAGCAGAGTCTACGATTAGTGTGGAGCCTGATGTGGGGCTCAGTCCCATGACCCTGAGATCATTATGTGACCCAAAATCAAGAGTTGGACACTTAAGCAACTGAGCCACCCAGGTGTCCCAAGAAAAAGATATTTTAACTGTAATGTGAGACCTCTTATTCAAATATCATGAATACCAATAAATATTTCATAACCTTGATCTCATTTTATTGTCATTTTGTAAATATTGTTCTAGAAATTGTTTGATTTTACTTCTGGCCTCAAAATATTTAAGCTTTTATCTCATCATAATTGTATTTTGTCAAAAGCCCAGGTAATGATAACCATATTGTGATGATCAAATACAAAATAAACTTTAATACAATTTTGTCCTAGTGATCCTAAGAAATAATTGTCCCTGTATTTAAGATTTACATTATTTTAAAAAGCAATGATAGAGATCTTGAAAACATGAATATGCTTTCTCTGTCCTCTAAGACAAGAATAAGTGTGTTCTCTTCTTTTATGCTCCCTCCATAAAATATCTTCATTTTGGTTCAAATGCATATGGAACTATAATAAGCAACTATCAAATAATACTGTAGAATCTTATTTTTTCATAAAATCACCAAAAGTCATCAACATTTTCAACAAATGCTGACTTCTCACCCTGAAAACTAGAGATAGCTGCAATATTCATATACCAGCTTATGACTTTCTGAAAAGTCCAGATGGTACTCAGAATGAAAAATAGAAAGTCTATGAACAATATGCTATTAAAAGTTATAAATAGAAAAAGAAAAATTACACTCAAATACCTATAGACCTCAAATGGCAAAATAAATATGCTGTAACTTTGTCAAAAAAAAAAAAATCCAAAGATTCCAACCTTTTTACTGTCTTCAAGTCTAAAAGTTTCATAATGGTACTCACCACCACTTACAGTCATTTACTGTCACTAACATTTGGATCTGTAAAACTAGCTATTAAACAATGCAGTGAGAATTTGCTGATGGCAAGACTTTCATGAAAAATTAACATTTTCTGAGTACTTACTAAAAAATATCACTCTTTGCAAAAGAAAAGCACAAACCTCACATGATACAAGAAACTGATAGATTGATAAGGGCTTGCACACAAAGGTACAAAAAGAAAGAAGAATAAGACAATGAGATGTGTTTTCATTAAGAATAGATGTGTGGAACAGAATAGAGAGCCCAGAAAAGGACCCTCAACTCTGGTTAACCAATCTTCGATAAAGCAGGAAAAGAAAGGAAAAAAGACAGTCTCTTCAACAAATGGTGTTGGGAAAACTGGACAGCCACATGCAGAAGAGTGAAACTGGATCATTTCCTTACACCACACACAAAAATACTCAAAATGGATGAAAGACCTCAATGTGAGAGAGAAATCCATCAAAGTCCTTGAGGAGAACACAGGCAGCAACCTCTTTGACCTCAGCCACAGCAACTTCTTCCAAGAAACATCAACAAAGGGAAGCAAGAGCAAAAATGAACTATTGAGACTTTATCAAGATCAAAATCTTATGCACAGCAAAGGAAACAGTCAATAAAACCAAAAGACAACTGACAGAATGGGAGAAGGTTGCAAATGACATATCAAATAAAGGGCTAGTATCCAAAATCTATAAAGAACTTATCAAACTCAACACCCAAAAAATAAATAATCTAATCAAGAAATGGGCAGAAGGGGTGCCTGAGTGGCTCAGTGGGTTAAAGCCTCTGCTTTAGGCTTGGGTCATGGTCTCAGAGTCCTGGGATCGAGCCCCACATTGGGCTCTGTGCTCAGCAGGGAGCCTGCTTCCCCCCTCTCTCTTCTTGCCTGTCTGCCTATTTGTGATCTCTCTCTCAAATAAAAAGAAATGGGCAGAAGACATGAACAGATATTTCTGCAAAGAAGACATCCAAATGGTCAACAGACACATGAAAAAGTGCTCAACATCTCTCGGCACCAGAGAAATACAAATCAAAACCACAGTGAGATACCACCTCACAACAGTCAAAATGGCAAAAATTAGCAAGTCAGGAAACTACAGATGTTGGTGAGGATGCAGAGAAAGGGGAACACTCCTGCACTGTTGGTGGGAATGCAAGCTGGTGCAGCCACTCTGGAAAACAGTATGGAGGTTCCTCAAAAAGTTGAAAATAGAGCTACCCTACCACCCAGCAATTTCACTACTGTGTATTTATCCTAAAGATACAAATGTGGTGACCTGAAGGGACATGTGCACCCAAATATTTTTACCAGCAATGTCCACAATAGCCAAACTATGGAAAGAACCTAGATTTCCATCAACAGATTAATGGACAAAGAAGATGTGGTATATATATACAATAGAATACTATGCAGCCATCAAAAGAAATGAAGTCTTACCATTTGCAACAATGTGGATGGAACTAGAGAGTATTACGTTGAGCAAAATAAGTCAATCAGAGAAATATAATTATCATATGATCTTTCTGATATGAGGAATTTGAGAGGCAGGGTGGGGATCATGGGGGGTAGGGAGGGAAAAAAATTAAACAAGATGGTATCGGGAGGGAGATAAACCACAAGAGACTCTTAATCAGGAAACAAACTGAGGGTTGCTGGGGGGTGGGGGAAAGGGATAGAGTGGCTAGGATATGGACATTGAGAATATGTGCTATGGTGAGTGCTGTGAATTGTGTAAGACTGATGATTCACAGTACTCCTGAAACAAATAATACATTATATGTTAGTTTAAAAAAAAAAAAAAAGAATAGATATGGTCAGCTGACAGCTTTAAATTTTTATCTGAGGCAGGCTGAAGAGAACAAAACAGGAAAGATGTTATGTAGGAAAGATAAAAACTGGAGAAAGTTATGGGAATCAAGGAAATGCTTTTTAAGACTAAGATATGAGAAACTTTTAAACATGTATAAATATGAGTAATACAAGTGAGAGTCAGGAGTTGAATATATGCAAGGAAGATAGATTATTTGATAGTATAAAGCTCCTGATTTGGCAGACTGGTGTCGGATTCTGGAGAAGATGATACTAGGAGTTATCCAGGCAGCAATGACAGCTAAAAATGTAAAAAATGATGGGTTCTTTATGAATTAAAAACTGAAAAGATAAGATAGAATGGGCTGGATATGAACACAGAAAAGTTGAGTTCAGGATCCAAGGGAACACAGCATTTGAAGCTAGTGATGGTCAGAAAGCTTATGGAAAGTATGTCCTTAAAGTATGCCACTGCATTTGATTATCAGGAGATTACTGTAGACATTTAAGGTAACAGTTTCAACAGAGTAACCTAACAGCATCCTATAGATTTCTACTGTAACACTGATTTTATTTATTTACATATTACTTGTATATCCCCTATATAGTCACATACACAGTGTATACTATGCACTGCTAGCTGCCATTTGTCTGTATTTTTCTGTGTATATAACTTAAAAAGTGTACAAAACCTGGGCTTACTATTCAATGAATTTTCACCAAGTGAACACACCCATGTAACTAGCATTCAGGTTAAGTAAAGGAATATTGCTGGTCACCCATGAGTCTCAACCCCTCTCCGTATTCCAGTAACTATCTTCTACACAAGGGCAATCAATCATCTCTCATTTTAAACCCAAAGCAGTTCACAGTCCTTGAAACTAAATATGTGCATTTTGAGTTCAGGAATTTTGATTACAAAAATTAGGAAGGAAAATAAAAGGGAGAGAGTAAAGAAAACGAGTGTATGTTATGCTATCATGACCCAGTTACTCAACATTTATAGTTTCTGTCATGTTGAACATGAAAATAAACCCCAGGAGGAGATGCCAGAGAAAAAGAAGATACAATCCCTTTCTCAGTGATGGCTGTGTAACCTAGAACCATCTTGTTCCCTTTGAGAATTATATCAAAGTTATATAACCAGTGCCTAGAAAAAGGCCATAACATTATAGTTAATTATTTGAAATATTTCTTTAAAATCCTAAGTTTGGATAGAGAGACTTATATGTGTTGATAAACACATACAAAGTTAAAAAAATTAAATTGGAAATCAGTTCTTATCACCTAAGCCCTGCCATTAACATTGTGATATTAATTGCCAAATGCTTCCAAACCTCCAGCCCAACATATCACCAACACTGTCATTCTCAGCCAACTGTGTTTTACAGAATGAAGCAGACGCCATGAAGTGAGATCTCCCCTAACAGTCCACTACAAACCTACAGCCCTTATTACATCTCCTGCAACCACTAGAGCTTCAATTTGTGGAGAACTCAATAAAGGAAAATAATACAGAGCAATTATTCCAATCTTCTCCAGAATCCGACACCAGTCTGCCAAATCAGGAGCTTTACACTATCAAATAATCTATCTTCCTTGCATATATTCAACTCCTGACTCTCACTTGTATTACTCATATTTATACATGTTTAAAAGTTTCTCACATCTTAGTCTTAAAAAGCATTTCCTTGATTCCCATAACTTTCTCCAGTTTTTATCTTTCCTACATAACAATTTTTTATTTATTGATTGATTGATTATTCGACAGAAAGAGAGATCACAAGTAGGCAGAGAGGCAGGCAGAGAGAGAGGGGGAAGCAGGCTCCCCACTGAGCAGAGAGCCCAATGAGGGGCTTGATCCCAGGACCCCGAGACTGTGAGCTGAGCTGAAGGCAGAGGCTTTAACCTGCTTAGCCACCCAGGTGCACCTCCTACACAACAATTAATTCAGGAAACACTTTCTATACTCATGCTCATTTTTTTCTTTTTTTTTTTTTAACCTAGCACTTACTTTCAGTTTGGCTACTGCCTTCACCACAATTTTTTTTAATAAAAAAGTCCATTAGTGGTAGTCATGTTGCTAAAACTGGAAGAAAAAAATAGAACAAAAAGGACAAACAGAAACCCCATAATTAAATACTGAATATAAATTCATATATTTGTAAGTCCTTAATGACAGAGGCACACAAAGTATGTAACAAAGAATATCAAAAAAAGAAGCACCTGACAAATTCCCTAGTAAACTTCCTTTTCCACAGGTGGAAAAGTCTACTAAACTTCTCAGTAACTAGACCAAGTCAAAATAAATCTGAAAAACAAAGGAAATTTGAGTAGCATGCAATATGAAGTTTGCTCCAACAGACATATAAAGAATACTATACTCACAATTTGAGAATATGCATTAAGTCACCACGTTTTTTCTTTTATTATTTATTTTTTTCCCATCACCCAGTCACCCACCCCATCCCTCCCACCCACCTCCACTCCCACAATTTTCAAAAATCTACTATACTAGGGGCGCCTGGGTGACTTAGTCGTTAAGCAGATGCCTTTGTCTCAGGTCATGATCCCAGGTTCCTGGGATCAAGCCCCACATCAGGTTCTTTGATCAGCGGGGAGCCTGCTTCTTCCTCTCCCACCCCCCCTGCTTGTGTTCTTCTTTTGCTGTCTCTCTCACTGTCTCTCTCTCTCTCTCTGTCAAATAAATAAAATCTTAAAAAATATATTAAAAAAATAATCAAATAAAACAAAAATCTATTATACTAGACCACAAAAAATATACTAGACCTAACAACATAAAAAATTGGTATCAGACCACCTTCTCTGATAAAAATTCTATTAAGAGCAGATATCAAGATATATTACAAATCAAAAGTAATTTAAAATAGTATAATGTTAGTACTACTGCAGAATTGAGTGATGGAAAATAATGGTGTGCTCAGAAACAAATTCAGACATGTAAAAAGTGGATATGTGATGAACCTGATGTATGATAGAGGTGGACTACTAAAATTAGACTCCTTCCTTCCTATTGGACATCAAAATCAATTCCAGATAAACTGAAAACTTAAGTATAAAAGATTAAACCAAAATCTTTAGGAAAAAAATTTGGAGAATATCCGTTAGACTTTGGGGTAAAGGCTGCATTCTTAAACAAGAAAAGACATACACCATTTAAAAAATATTAATAACTTACTAAAGTAAAACTAGAGATGTTTGTTCATCCACAGATACCACAAGAATAAGCCACAAATTTGAGAAATGTATTTGCAACACATGCACCTATAAAATTATGGTATCCGAAAGATACCAAGAATTCAACTGGGTTTAACAACCATCTCAGAGTAGAGGAAGCCCAAATAGCCCATGTAAACCTATGGGAAAAAAAAAGCACAACTCTGGTAATAATCAGAAGACTATACATTATTATGACTAACATTTTATATCCACTATGACAGTAAAATTTAATTGATTAGATTTTGATATTAGAATCAATACAATTTATGATTAGAATGTACAACAATGGGAGCTTGACAGGGTAAGAATAAGCTGATAAAACCAATTTGGAAAACAGTTTGACATTTCACTGGAAAACCATACATCTTCTATAACGCACTAATTTCAGTTAGGTATAAACTCCCAAGAAACTCATGCTAATGTGTATCAGCAGGCATGAATACACACATTTGTAGAAGGACTATTTATAATTACACAAGCTCACAACTAACCCACTCATGTGATTTTTAGAAAAAAATGCTTATACAAATTATTGTATATTTGTCAAAAAGAAAACCATTTATTAGTAAGATAAATAAACCATAATGATACATTCCATCATGGATGTATCTCAAAATTTAATATTATAAAAAAGTACTGATCAATGAATATTTGTGTATGCATTCAGAAATGGGAAAACTAAATAATATGGGGTTTTTGGTATTAATACATCAATAAAAATATCACAAAGAAAATTAAGGACATAAAATTCATGACATTACCTCTGGGCAAGAGGAAACAACAAATGATTGAGATGAATCACACACAAGGTGCCTAAAACAGCAGTTCTCAAGGTGTGTTGCAGGGACCCTCAGACACTCCTCAGCAGTCTGTAGAGTGAAGCTTTTTCATGGTAAGATGTTACTTGCATTTTTTCTTTCATTCATCATAGATTTCAGCCAAAGTAACATATTAATTGCAACAAATGGAGTTCAAGCAAATATAAAAATTTACCTGTTTCTTTTAAAGCAGACATTAAAAAGATTTGCAAAAATATAGAACGATGTCACTTTCTATTAATTTGTCTTATTTTTGGAAAAGATAGATATTTTTACAAAATGTGTTATTTTATACTAACATGAATGGCTTTATATACTTAAGTGAATTAATATATATCTTCTAAATTTCTCAATTTTAATTTCTTATATGGTAAGCATAAGTATAATCCATCTAAATAGAAGCATTTTGCGGAGGCCCGGAGAGCCGCTGGAGCCGGCCTGTCTGAGGAGCTCACACTGCGGATACAGAACGGTAATGAGAGCAGTAGGCAGAATGAATGTTATTTCCAGAGTGGGAAAATATTTAGATACAGCACAATTGCCTAACAACGATGAACAACTAATTAAAGGATGTTATTCAATTAGAGTAATTGTTTCCCATATAAAGACCACTTATATGAGTCACATGGGAAACTTGTTATAAATACAGATTCCTGGTCTGACTTGAGACTTACTGAATCAGAGTCTCTTGGGGAGTTACCAGGAATCTACGTGTTTAACGGTCATCTCAGGTGATATTAATAATCAAGCACTACATTTGAGAACCACGGCAAAGGGCCCCTCCCCCAGAAGATCAGCGAAAATCAGCCAAGACCTAGTTAATCAATCAGTGAAAACTGCGGAACTCCAGAGAATCTTTCTCTCTCACCCATCTACTCTTACCTTGACAAAATGATGAGGCAGAAAAACTCACCACAAAAAAAAGAAGAGACAGTACCAATGGCTAGAGACCTAGTCAATGCGGACATTAGTAATATGTCGGAAATAGAGTTCAAAACGACACTTATCAAGATGCTAGCAGGGCTCAAAAAAAGCATAGAAGATATTAGAGAATCTCTTTCGGGAGAAATAAAAGCCCTTTCTGGAGAAATAAAAGAAATAAAATCTAACCAAGTTGAAGTTAAAAAAGCTATTAACGAGGTACAATTAAAAACAGAGGCTCTCAC
>CM053605.1:41983670-41998625 GCA_028646535.1 Procyon lotor
AATAAATACGGCCACTGGTTTTGTTCTTTCAATTCTCAGGCCTGCCTGCCTTTCTTGGCTTAAGTGCACTGGGTCACACTGCTTCCAGGAGTTGTTACCAGCCTTTCTGGTCAGATGGGGTTGGAAGACACTCTCTACAGCAGGTGGGGTTATGTCTTAGCTACATTGCCTGGGTGCGAGGGGGGAGGGGCTGCTCTGGGCTACCCTGTTTCCCAAAATGACTTCCAATTGGGAAGGACCAGGAATTATCCTCAGCCTTGGCTATGAATTAATCCCCCTGTTTGTGCATAGCATGGGAATACCCTACCAGGAACTGTCTTTGCTGTGGTTGTGATCAGCTCTGCCTGTCCTCCTTTTGGCTCTAACACCACTGGGTTGCACTGCTTCCAGGAGTTATCATTAGTCTTTCTGGTCGGATAGGGCCAGAAGACACTCTACATGGCAGGTGCAGCTATGACTCAACTCTTTGCACAAGCATGAACAAACTGGGCTTTTGGGCCCTCAAAATTCCTCATCTCAGGATCTGAATTGGGTGTGCATCAGGTCTGCCAAGATCCATGTGCTAATTGTTGCAAGCCCCTCCCTCATTCTCTGTCACAGTCAGATTTTGGGTGGCTGGACCTTACAGATACCTTTGCAGTCCCTGTGGTGTAATAGAAGAGTAGGGGCTTCTGTGGAGCAGCCCATAATGCTGGGAATAGATGCTAGTTGTCCATCTGGGTTCTCTTTTCCCACTGGAGGAGTGGAAGTTCATGGGAAACCTTTCTCTGTGGTGCTGCCCTAGCCCAATGGTACAGGTGAGTTGGGGAGAATGTAGTTAAAGTAGAACTATTTCTCTTAGTTTCTCTTTGGTGCAGGGATGCTTTAGTCTCACCTTATGTTCTAGAATTCTCTCAGTGGTGTCTTGTTCTTGAATAGCTATTCCTGTGAGGGGAGCAAAGTCATGAATGACCTGTGTTGTCATCTTAGTGGTGTCACTCCCCTGTCAATGTTTAATGAACATTGTGTACACAGGCTTTTAATTTCACAATTTTAATTTCACAATTATGTGGGTTTTATTTAAGCAAGCTACATGTTTAAAGTCTATAAACATAGTTTATCATTCCATTCCTGTGTTTGAGAAATTGTGTGTTTAACATTTATCCATTTTTATTCATCAAGGACAACATAACTACTCTACCAGTTTTTGGATCCCCAAAATTAGAAGTTATATTCTTAATGTTTTATCTCTGTGTGTGTGTGTGTGTATGTGTATGTGCATACTCATATCTGTGTTTGAATCACAATGCCTGTTTCTTTGTGGAGTTCTACTAAAGATCTGGTTTTGTAGCCGTTTACCTATTACTAGTAGTCTTGATAGAACAAGTAAAATTGCCAGGATTAATGTCTTAGAAATAGTGATCCCTTTTGCTTTGCTCTTTTTTTTCTAATTTACTATCATAGTTGAGGTTAACTTAGACTTTTGTGTTAGACTTCACGTATTTCTCAATTTTTATTTTTTAACTACATCACTGAAAAAAATTATCACTGGGGAAATGTAAGTATAGAGAAATATTGATAAATTTTTCCTGATGGCAGAACTAAGGGGAGAAAATGGTTGTCTTTTATTAGCCTGTAGATTGGTTTTATTAGATGGTCTTTTATTACCTTTTAATGTCTGTGACACTGTGTACTCATGAAAGTATAATCATTGATATGCACATTTCTAAGGTAACACAATCTTCTTATATTATTATATTATTCTTATATTTTATGCTCTATTACTACAAAATATTTTTAATACTAAAAAAAGTAATTTTAGATTTGTTTTTGTGTTCTGTAATGGAACTTCCAAATTAAGTTCTTCATGCTGATGACTGTAATCTATTTGTAGTCTAAGGTGTTCAAATTAATGGAAAGCCAACAACTGTGCTAATATTCTGGATGATGAAAAGTGTTTGTGTCAAAAGCTTGACTTCTGTGGTTAGATTGTAGTCACAGAAAATGATGAAACATTTGAACACACCATTTCACAGTGGCACAACCCCACTGTTTAGCACAGGTGTTTCTCTAATTGTGATCTAGTGAGGAGGTATAGGGTTTAATGGCCCAGAAACTTACATTTTACCTCTCTGACCTTGTGCAGTCATGTAAGTACTTAATAAAATTTGTAGGAACATAGGATAATTCCTGAGATGGCTGAGAATTGTTTTCTCAAGTGTATGTGGCAGTCTGTTTCTCTTCTCCACTTTAATATTTAATACATATATTAAGGGAAGTTATGTTTCTCAGGTGTCTGATAAAATAAAAATCTAGAAATTTGCAGTGAGATGATAACATTCATTTGAGAAATGATTCACTATCCCCTCCTCAAAGCAAATGTAATAAATCAGAAAGCATTGATTAGAAAGTTTTAACTTGGCATACTGATTTTCTAGGACTCATTTTCTTTTTTAGAGGGCTAGTTACAAATATACCATAAAACCCAAATCTAAGAAATTGAGGTCTTTGATAGTTTAAAAATAAAGTTTCAAGGAATTTATTGAAACATAGTGCTTAGATTTTTTTTTAAAACTCTATTTTGGGATCTTCAGTTTGTTTGCCTATAGTTCTAAAATGTCTAAAATCCCTATGCAGTTTGTTTTTTCTCCTCAAAGCAGTGAAGTTGACTGATTTTTAAAGGTGGTTTCTTAACTTTGGTAGAATAAGGGGTTGAGTATATTTAACCGTTTCCATTTATATAAGTGATGGACTGAGTTGTTGTAAGCCAAAGTTCCTGTTCAGGACAGGTAGAGCTTCTGGACAAAACATTAAAAAAAAAAAGTCTTAAAGGCATTGACAGCTACCGTTGTAGGGCCAAGATTCAGAAGAGAAAGAATACCAGCCCAGTAAGAGGTCAGAACACTTAAGCTGCTTTTGGGCCAGAAGGATAATTAGATGAGGGTGGATATTTCATAATGAGAAAAGTCTCAATTCTTTAGGAATGCTTAATAATTCTAAATGTGTATGCAACTAGTAATATGGTTTCACAAACAGTAGAGACAAAATTGACAGAACTAAAAAGTGTACAAATATGTATTTATCGGAGCTTATCTTTCCTTATAACTAATAGGACAAACAAAAAAATATGTATATAGAAGACATGACCAACAGAGGAAATTCCACAGTGTCTCTCTGGAGGCTTCCTAGAAGATCAGACAGCTCACTCTGTGGTGTGTGTGTGTGTTTTAAAATTTTATTTATTAGAGTGAGAGAGAGTGCATGCATGGACATGAGTCATGAGTGCAGGGAAGGGCAAAGGGAGAGAACCTCCAAGCAGACTCACTGCTGAGTGGAGCCCCACATGGGGCTCCATCTTTGGAACCATGAAATCATGACGTGAGCCAAAATCAAGAGTTGGATGCTCAACCAACTGAGCCACCCCAACTTGCTGTGTTTCTTTGGGAAGCTCTTGCCAACTTGAGAGTATACCACCTTACTTGTATTTTTTTCTCCTCCTTTCCTCCCTCACTTTTCTATTTTGATTATTTTTGTTGCCTTGAGTTCGCACCACACAGGATTGGGGCACATTGGCTCTGTTTGATAGGAGGCTTGGATTAAGAAATTGTGTTATTAATGTTTGTTTGAAAAACACAGAATTACCTTCTTACCAAGCAGTGTTACCCTGGATACTTAAAGTCTCTCTACAGGTACTATGAGCTGAAAATATTAACAATAACAACAACAAAGACAAGTACTGATCAATAATTCAATGATGCTAGGGGAATAAAGCTTAACCAATATTGTGAGAAGCACGACATTAGGAAAAAAAATTTCTAACATCACTGCCTCACTAAAAGGCAAGAGCCACATTCTCATCCCGTGGAATGAGCACAAAATAGAAGACATATGTGAAGAGTAATCTGTAGAGTCAAGAGTAATTGAGCAATAAGGAGTGTTTAGCAAAAACTATTTTGGGAAAAATTTAGCAAATCTCCAAAGGCATGAAATAGCTATTAATTTCAGGGTAAAGTACCTTATAATGTACCACAATTAAGGGGATTCCTGAAAATTTAAGCCAGATGTTTGACATAAATTGTAAAACACACATTTCTCCCCCAGATCAAATTCAATAAAGCATTTTCATGTAAATTAATTTGGGAGCATAGATCTTCTAGCAGACAAGTGCCTGAAGAGTTAGCATATGGTCCAAAATGCAGCTCTGGGAAAACACTAAATTCTAACCTCTCTTCCTTAGCTGAGTAAGTGTCTTTTCTAAATAATTTGATATCTTAATTTCTTAATTTAGTTACACTCTTCAATGAGTACATATATTTCCCAAGTTCTTTGAAAATATAAATCCAAAATAATAATATGTATGCCATGTTTATAGGCGATTCTCAAATAGTTGTCTTTACCCTCAGTTCAGTCTATTTGTTGTTCTCAGTGTCTTTTCCTGTATCACAGAGCATATTTCTCTGGAAAGCCCACTATTACCTCAAACTCTGTATATCCCCAAATATCCAAATTATGTCTTACTTGTAATGAATACCCGTTCCCTACAATAGCATGTCCAAATCCTTTCTTCTGGAAATCAAAGGTTATTTTTTCAAGTTCATCCCCTAGTGATCTTTTCCACAAACCCTGTACTTAAGTCCAGTAGTGTTAATAATTATTCCCTAAGGTTGATCTATATTTTCTCACATTGTTTGTACATTGTTCCCTTTGCCTGATGCTGCTGCTACCTGCTGACACCCTTGGTACATTTTGAAGTTCTGTTTTATTACTTCATCCTAATATACTTCCTGAACCCCTCAAGCAAAAAAGCCTTTCTTATATTTTTATTTTATATTGTATTGCTATTGGTGAACCAATTTTATTCCTTAGATTAAAAGTTCCTTTAGGTCACTTTGTATATTTTATTTATCTTAATCTTTTTTATAGCACATAGCACAATATTTACTAATAAATTCATGAAATGAATGTCTGGGTTTCCTCCTAAACTAACAAATAATAAATTACACGTTTTTTATATTTACGTATAATTAAGCTATTTTGGGAAATAAGCTGATTTTTCTATTTTACTGAAGAAAGGTTTTCTCAAGAAGTAGCCAATTGTAACTTAATAAAGTGTTATTATAATGCATAATTCTTCTACTGAAATAAATGTCCACTGATGGATGTGTGTTTTTTGCCTGACAGCTGTCAACGAAAGAGAGACCATATGTTATGGTCAAGAAGGATCCTAATACTGCTGGGAGCTTAAGAAAAAGGGACAGGTCATTTTGATATTAAAAGACCTTACTTATACAAGTTGAGACTAAAGAGTGAATCACTTTGGGGGTTATAATATAAAACATTATTAACCACATCACTTGAAATTCTCAAAATAAGCTAGAACTCCAGAAGGTTAAATTTTGTCACAATGAATCTATTTATCATATGGCATATCTCTGAGAACTTGACAGATAGAATTTTTTAATGAACTTAAAACTTGCCTTGCTCCAAAAATTCTTTGATGTTAAACCACCATGTTCCTTGGATCATTTTTATGGTAGAATGGAGTAAGAGCAGTGACCTCAACTTCAGCCACATTGTTCTGTTTGCCTTTTTACCACATTAGTCAGTACATAGACAGACATATACTACATAGACATATACTACATTCTCTACATAGACTGACAAATAAATAATAGTGATGATGATAAGCATAACATCTTTATGATTTAACTTTGTTTGTTTAGACCATTTTGTTATCCTAATACTAGCATGCAAGAATTAGGTTACTACTATATTCTGTGGGGTTTGACAAATCAGGAGTGTCAGTATGAGTTATTTGAGCTGCTTTTAAGACTCTCCTAAGAAAGGTATTACCCATTTCATCACACTTATAAGCACTAATAATATTTATGGGTGTTTATTCCAATTTGTATTTATCAAGTCTGGGTCTGTTATTTTAAGTGGTATCTAAAGAATTGTTTCTTCTAAAGCTGATGATTGAAACTAGAAATCCATCATGATTACAGAGGAATAACAAAAGAAGAGCTGTAATACTGAAACTATTACTATGAATTCATTGTGGTTCTGAGAAAAGTACAGACATGCTGTTCAATCATAATTCTTGCCTCAAGTTTAAATGAGTTGTCATTCTTGTAGAAGAAAAGAACTTTTGTGTCTTATTGGCTATAATATTCGGTATTAAATGTTCAAGTGTAGTCTCTCTCTGAAGAAGCAGATAACAATTCACAGATAAAAATGTCTAAGAGGTAATCATCACTTAATGTGTTGACGACTATATCGCCATGGTGAAGCAGGCTTGTATTATCTCAGCTTGCAGGTCTAATACTTAAATTGTAAAAGACTCACAGCCACTTTCTCTGACAAACTGAGTAGAAACAACTGCTTTTTCAGCCATTGCATAAAGTATGGTTATGTTTTCCTGGAAATATCCATTTATCAAGATGGAGTCTATGGAATGTTTCTGCCCAGGAAGACAGTACCAAAATTAGTTATAATTTTGTTTTCTTGCATAACATTTTTGTAGAAGATATTTGTTAAGTATATCAGAGTAGCAGAGATCCTTCTCTCTGGCAAGGACAGACTGTGATAGGACTTTTTTACTGCTAAAATCTAGCTTTTTATGTATTTATTACCATAAAGCAGTGTGCAACGTCCAAATATATTTCCAGTCAAATAAATCATCAATCCTATTGGTTATGTTATAATTACTACCATCTTCAAAAGAGGGTTTTAAAGTTTTTAATTCAAATAAAGCTTTGCTTTTGGTAAAACTTCAAATACAAAGGATTTAATAATGTTCAGAGGATGTTAGTTAGAAATGAAAATTAGCTGAATTGCTAACAGTATGCCAAGAAACTCAAGAAGGTATTTTAAAAAGTGTAGAAATAGTTTTTTTTTTTAAAGATTTATATTAGAGAGAAAGAGAGAGAGAGAGAGAGAGAGAAGTGAGAGCATGAATTGGGGGAGGGACAGAAGGAGGCAGAGAGAATCCCAAGCAGACTGCCTGCTGAGTGTGGAGCCAGAGATGGGGCTGGATCCCACAACCCTGAGATCATGACCTGAGCTAAAATCAAGATTCAGATGCTCAACTGACTGAGCCACCCAGGCACCCCAAAATAGGGTTTCTGAATAGGGTTTGGGAAGTATATATATGTCAGCTTTTAGTTTTATCCCAAATCTATTAGATTTCCTATATTTCTTCTCAAATGATATGATTCTTTAATATACTCTCTCCTTTCTCCCTAACGATTCATCTGTGATTCTTCCTGAATTAAGAAAAAAAATCTTTTTCCAAACATATTCTACCTGGAAAAGAAAAAGAGCTATTTTATTTATTTTTTTTTTTAAAGATTTTATTTATTTATTTGACAGAGAGAGAGAGATCACAAGTAGGCAGAGAGGCAGGCAGAGAGAGAGGGGGAAGCAGGCTCCC
Organism: Procyon lotor; assembly: GCA_028646535.1. Taxonomy (NCBI): domain Eukaryota; kingdom Metazoa; phylum Chordata; class Mammalia; order Carnivora; family Procyonidae; genus Procyon; species Procyon lotor. Next base: position 41,991,082 of record CM053605.1, read on the forward strand.
CGCCGAGCAGAGAGCCCGATGTGGGGCTCGATCCCAGGACCCTGAGATCATGACCTGAGCTGAAGGCAGAGGCTTTAACCCACTGAGCCACCCAGGCGCCCCGAAAAAGAGCTATTTTAGTCAGTATTTTCTTTGAAATGTATCTTTTCTTAAATCTCATGACACGTTTCAATTTTTCTGTCATCTTCATTTTGATAGAAGGTATAGATTATTTGTTCAACATGTTTGCTGTATCTACTTATAGGAAAGAATTAACTTTGCTGGCTTTTTCATGTTTGACTGTTGTCACAAATAACTACACAGTAGTCGTTGTTACTTAATTCCCTGTCTTCAGAAAAACAAATGAAACTTACAGAAGAAACCAAGGCTTTAGCTTACTAGTAATTCTCTTTATACTCTTCAAAATGTCTGTGATTTTGTTTTATTGGTAGACTTAAGGTTCCATTACTGTTTATGAGAGTAGTAGATTGGATTATCACCATAGTTTTTTATTCAAGATTATCATCTAAGTTGTTTCTTGGGCCCCAAGCCCATTCCCATATTTGGTGATTTTCTAGAAGGACTTATAGGACTTAGCATATTGTTGTACTCATGATTAAGATTTATCACAGTGATATCTTAAAAATACACAAGCAGATCAGTATGAAAAATCAGTTCACCTGGGTGAATCCTTGTGCTGACTGCCTATGTTCTCTTTACCCTATTAGGAGTCACACAGAGCATACCCTCTCTCTACCAACAAAAAGGACTACCGTTTGTGTTGGAGGTTTCTCCCCAAGGAAGCCCATTTGAGACTCAGGGACCGATTTATATTGTAGATTGGTAAAGTCCTAGAATATACAAAATTCTAGAATCCCAGAAGGAAAGTATTCGTTTACTATCCATTACAACATGTACAAATGGTCTAGGCACAGAAAACCAATTTTATGAGGAACTATTAGAAAATCTAAATTCCTAGACACCAGTCAAGAGCCAACCTTAGAAGCAGGTTTTCTAAAGATGGCAGCCTTAGGCCTGCTATGTTTTTTCTGCACACAGGTGTATGATGCATACTTTGGCACAATTTTTCATGATGTAAAGATAGTCTTTTATTCTGCTTTGTATGTTTGCTTTCTCTTTGTGTCTCTTTCTATGTATCTGTCTCTGTATCTGTTTGTGTATTGTTAGATTATTTGCTTCTTCAGGAAAGAAGAAACTTTTCTTATCTCCAATAAAATTAGGTTTGTTAACTTAAAGCAAGGGAGACCACATATCATGGTAACAATTGATGGTGATTTGGAGGAAAAGTTCAGGAAAATTGCAGGAAGGGTTGGATATTGTCAGAAAGAAGGGGCAATTAAGTGATTTTAATGCTATATTGATTTGTAAATGATTATATTTTACATAAAAAATCTTCAGAAGACTGGAGGAAAGAAATGGGTACAATTATTACTAGAGAAATGGTCATGATTAAGCAAGGAGAGGAGCATGCTTGATGTTCTCTGTGGTTGCATAATATATTTGGTTTTATCTCTTGAGGCATGATGTTGGATTGTCCTTGTTTTTGTCTTGTCCCGTTGTGGTCAAGAAGAATATTAGATGTGAAATTGTTTATGAGCAGAAAATTTTCAAAAAATTCATTGTGGTCCTACAACACCTCCCTTGCCTTGTGTGCAGTAAATATTTGTAATAGTTGATTCATCACTTACTGGATTCCCAATGGTAAGGATGAAAACTGTCAATCACTTTGCCTAGCTGTAACCATTCTGGTAGAGTGTCTCCTTTTCTGAGGTCAATATAAGTGATATATGAAGTACAGACATATATTTTCTCAAAAGGAATGATAAACAGATATTAATAGTACAGAGTTTAGGGAATCTGAGTACTTGTACACCTATGTCTGTCAACACGAACAAGGAGTAATACAATTTACAACAAAGAAATGTTAATGTTGTTTAGTCAAGTATACATAAGGAGTATGAATGTTCATCACTACCTTGAGTTCAGTGGTTCTATTTCCTACTACTTTGCATTCATAAGATTGAGGGAGAAACAAGATCTTCTATTTGGTTGTGGCTTATTAGCTAATCTCTCTTTTGGCCCTCAGGACCCACTCCTTGAATATCTCTCACTTTCACCCTTCCTCTTCCTTTATCTCTTTCCTTCTCTCCCTTCATAGCACTATGGAAATTTTAATTAACATTTTAATTTCCCTAGCCATACCAAGTAACACCCTTTTCTGGGACTTGTTCTCTGTTTCATCTGAATATTTGTACTTTTGTATGCACTGAATCTATAAAAATAGGCTGTGTGTCTTTAAACATTTACATAAATGTAATCATGCTTTTACATGTCAATATATATCTTGATTTTCCCCCCTTAACATGCTTTTGATATTTATCCAGGTTGATATATTTAGGTTTAATTATTTTAACTTCTCTTCCATAATAAATGTTATGTTAACTTCTAAGTCTATAGAATCTGAATGTCTTTAATTTTCTTCCATCCTTAATACTAAAATCAAAATCTTCTTCCTCAGTGACTACATGTAGTTCAGCCTTCTCCTAAAGTTGGTCTGAGGATTCTCAATTATGCTTTTACCTGACCAGTTGTCAGATATCACAAGAACTCCAGCTTTCAGTGACTTTTGTGAAAGATATTTATTGAGGTACTTCAAGAAAAGAAAAATAGGCTCGAGTGAACCAAATTAGCCCCATTTTTTTTTCCTATAATCTTGTTTGACAGACTTTCACAAAACTGTTCACATTTTTTCCCCCTGAATTCAGCTGGATGTTGGAGTCTGTCACTAGGAATAAAAATAACCCCGTCCCCAGAATTCCATAATGGTTAAGAAAGTTCAAAAGAATAAAAATGTTGAAAGATAATATTGCTGCTCCTACAAAAAGGCTTTAGATATATAAGTACAAAATATTTTGAAGATGAATTCTGTTTTACTTCTATTGTGATCTAATAACCATATGAAACAAGAATTCGGAGATTTATAATGAATGTATAAAGTGCTATTCTGAAATTATAGATCTTACGATGTATTCTAAAATTTGAAACTGCTAAAAAATACGCTTTCTCACTTTGTGATGTATTAGATGACCCCTTTTTATTTGTCTCATACCACCATCCAGACAAGCTGAATGACATGCTTTAATTTCTCTTTTTGTCATCTATTCTTGCAGGTACTGTGGCATATTTTGCTGGCAAAGGATGTCATAACTTTTGTTCTCTGTAAAGGAAGTATCTTCACTTTTGTTATGGGACTGAGGAAACTTTTATTTTTTAAAATAAATCTGATCCATAGACAGGTGGTATGCTGAGCTTTAAACAGCTTGATGAATGATTTGGCTCTGCATAGCAGTGTCAAATAATGTATCTCTGTTGGCAGTCTCAGTGAAAGAGAATAAGGCAGTCGGTTTTCAGTTATGTATTAGTCCTTGTGCCTACTCAACTTATAGCTGTGCATGCTAGGCTTAAATCCTGCCCTTCCTCTCCTTGTCCCAGTAATTCACTCAGAGCTGCCCATTCAAGTCTGTTTACCTAACGATTGCATTCAGCATCAGGAGCCACTCCTGTCACTGGGATAGATATAGGTTCTTGATTTGCTGATATACTAAATTGTGTGATTCTAATCAGTTTTCTGGGAATAATGATGGAGGATGGAAGGACTTATTGCTTAAAATATTCTCTTATCAGGGAAATAGATGGTTTAATTTTAAGGAGCTGGTCAAATTACACTTATATTTTAGCTTTTATTAACAATACAATCAACTTTTTTTTCCCCCATATTTCCTCTAGTACAAATATGCTTTAGTTGGCATTCTAGATAGCAGTTCTTTCTTTTTCTTCCTTCTTATTAAAATCCACTTACTAGAGGAACAATCATATAATTTAAGGGCATTGAGAATGGGGACCAAATGATGGCAGGAAGGAAGAATGAGGAGCCAGTTAGAATTATGTCAGTCATGATTTGAGGTACATTTGAACCACTGAAGTTGTAGAATGTCTGAGAGGTTTTGAAGTAGAATTATCAGAATTTTTTAGCTCATTATATGAGGAAGAGGGACTGAAGAGAGGAAAAGGAAGCAAGGAAACAGTAATTATGGCTAGATGCAGAAGTGAAGGAGGCAGATAATGAACTTAGTTTGACCAGAGTTGTGAGATAAACATTAGATACCAAGGTACAATAGACAATTGAATGTATAGGCTTAGACTTGAGGAAATAGGGATAGATCTGGATTAGGAATCATGGCAGTTAAAGTCGATGTGGAGTAGATATGGTGACTGAAAGAATGAAAACAGATAGACTCTGAAATTTTCGTATCATAAGAAATGATGTATGATATGCCACAGGCCCCATGTAGCTATAGAGCATTTGAAATAGTATAAACTGAATGTATTCTATAAGTATAATATGCTCACTGAATTGTGAAAATTTAGTATAGAAAACATGATATCTCATTTCTCCTATTAATTACATATTTGATTATATTTTGGATTTGATTGAACAAAATCTATTAAAATTTACTGTTTAATACAGTTACTTTAAAACTTAAAAATTGTACGTGTGGCTTCTCTTTAATTTCTGTTGGATAGTATTTACATCTACAGAATAAAATCCTATTGTATTTGCACAGTGATCATCGTGAGGTACCTGTTACCTTACCAAACTTGTCTCCTCCAACCAGCCAGATGTGAGTTAGTCCCCTTTCACATCATGCTCCTTCACAGCTGTAGCCTTTTGTATATATTGTTCCTAATTTGAGGAATGCCCAGCTTTTCCTTACAGATTCCTGTCTTTTCAGGTTGGTTTTTCAAAGAGAAGATACTTAGATTGAATGAGTAATAAATATTAGCAATTCTAGAACTCTGTTTTTCAGGAAATAAAGGGAGAGACTAAAGAGATGAGTCCTCATTTACCCATCACCCCATTTCACTAATTATCAACTCATGTCCAGTCTTGTTTTCTCTATATTCACAATGTCCTGCTCGGATCATTTTGAAGAACATCCCAGACGTCATTTAAGTTCATCTATAAATATTTTAATGGATATGTCTTTCTTATTTTTTTTTAAGATTTTATTTGATAGCAAGAGACAGAGACAGTGATAGAGAGCATGAATGGGGAGGAGAGGGAGAAGAAGGCTCCCTGTTGAGCAAGGAGCCCAGTGCAGGGTCCTGGGATCATGACCTGAGCCCAAGGCAGACACTGAGCCACCCAGGCTCCCCTTTAGTGGATATTTCTAAAATAATGGGGCTATTTTTAACATAACTGAAATTCTGTAAGTCTTTTCTACCATTAAATTTAAATGATAATTTCACTCATTTTTTTCTTTTCAAATTGATAGTCCAAATCAGGATGCAAATAAGGTCTGTATATTGCAATTGGTTGATTTGGCTTTTAGTCTTATAAATGACCTCCATCTCTTTTGTCTTAATGTAGTTTATTTGTGGATGAAACTGGGTCATTTGACTTTAGAGTTTTCATAGTCTGTTTAATTTTTTACACTGCCACTGTCATTCAGGTTGCCCCTCTGTCCCTCCACTCCATGCTTGTTGGTAGTTTTAAAAGTGTGATCATATTCCAATTCTGGATTTTTTTTCTTTTAACAAAGAACTTCACTGATGATATGTGCTTCCATTAGGAGAGGTCCATAATATCTGGTGATTTTCTTTTCTTTTTTAAGCCTATATGTGATGTTAGCAATCACTGATGATATTTGCCTATGTCCATTAGTTACTTAGAGCAAAATAATAATTTTTGACTGTCATTCTTCAATATTTAGCTAGAATGTTTTTCTAAAGAGAAATGTTTCCTCATCAACTAATTGATACAAGCTTTTGGGATCAGTTTGTACAGGAAAGGAAGGGTAAATATGTGCTTTTCCCCCTTTGCATTCCATTTTTCAAAATAATGCTTTACTAGAAGTATCTTTTAAATGACTCTCTAAGTTAACTAGCATTCTCCAGTGGTGACCCCAGACTAATTTTTGTTATTATAAGAAACTTATGCATAACAGTATGTAATTAATTGTTCCTTTCAGGCCAGTGATAGTTTAAGTTGGCAGAGCCTTTTTTCCCTAATATTTTGTTATGACAGCTTGTTCCAGGATTATCTTAAAAATTTTATGCTACATTTTCCAAGAGGCCATGGCTCTTTTTATTTTAGAAATTGCAGTATGGTTGCTAGGGACCCTGAGTAGGTCTTAAGGGTAGACAAAATTATTTAATACCATTTCTCTTTTTATCAAGTAATTTATTATGAGTTCTAACTGATAATTTTGATTCAAATGTGTGTAACAGGATTTCAACTTAAACTGATCAATCTTACCATCTGTATCTCCTCTCTATACTAAAAAAATACCCATTGTCAATAATACCAACATAATTACTCATTTACCTTACTCTGCAATACATTCTAACAACTGCTTCATGAAAATACTAATATCACCACCAATAATATAATTTTTAGATGTTATTTATGTATTTTTGCAGTTCTTTTTGTCCTAAGGCTAAATCTCACTGGGGGTGGTTAGTCAAATTACTATGTTTTGATGTTAGTTGATACTATCAACTATACCACCAACTGGTTACAGTTAGACTCATTTGTTTTATCATTGAAATAAAAAAAATAAATTTAGAAATAAAAAAATATATTTTATGACACTTTGTACTCTTTACAGCAGTCCAAAATTAAATTTTATGGACTGCAATACATTTAGGGAAATCTTACTTTATATCCATCTTTTTTACTCTGTTCCCAGTTTTCCTTTGTAAGTAATCATTTAAAAAAAAAGTTTCATCTTTCCATTGTTCTTTTATGTAAATTACCTGTATATCTATTGACCTACTGATCTACCAGTATATCCCTCTATAATTTCCTCTTCTTAGGTAAATGGTAGCATTCCATATGTACTTTTTTCTCCACATTATTATATTTATATGTACTTTTTTTCCTAACTTGTTCTTTTGCTTGTAACAATATAGTTTTATAACAGGATGTACAGAAATCTGTCTTTACTTTTTACAGCTGCAGAGAACTCCATTGCTTGATAATAACCTGATTTACTAAAACAGTACCCTGTTGATACATATTTTTGTTCCTCTGCTATTACAAATAATTCTTCAATAAGTAGCCTCAAATGCAAATATTTTCATATATTTGCATGTGCATCTTTGTTATAAATTCTAGGAGGAAAAAATTCTGGATCAAAGAGCAAATACATCCTAATTTTACTAGATGATGCCAATTTGCCGTATCTCCTAGGAGTTGTATCATTTTACATTCTCATCAAAATGTGGGTTTGTTTCTCCACAGACACAGCAGCAGAATGTGTTGTCAAAATGCAGACTTTTGCAGAACTAAATTTGTGCAAAATCGTATCTCAATGTAGTTTTATAAATTAAGGTACAAGTACCTTCAGTACAAAGTACGGATTTTCAGCCACGAGCTTTGGCTCACTCCTATCAGAATATAGAATGTTGCTCTTACTCTACAAAGTTCTTTTGTGACCTATACCAGTCAATGTTTTGCTCCTAAGAGACAACCAATATTC
>CM053605.1:42004727-42053629 GCA_028646535.1 Procyon lotor
CATGCTTTTAGTGTCAGATCTAGGTTAAATGTATACCTATTATATGATCCAGTCAATGCCAGTGCTAGGCATTTATCCAAGAGTAATGGAAGTATATGTCCATTTAAAGACTTGTACATGAATTTAGTAACAAATTTATTTATAATAACTTAAAACTCAAATACTTCATGTGTCCATTAGCCAGTAAATGGATAAACAAATTTTAGTATGTCCATACGGTTGAATATTACTTAGCAATCGAAAAGAAATTACCATTGATAGATACTACAATATGTTTGGACCTCAAAATAATAATGCTGAAAGAAGTCAGACAAAAAAAGGATACTGTATCTTTCCATTAATGCAGAATTCCAGAAAATGTGTGCTTATCTGTAATGGAAGGACTATCAGTGGTTGCCTGGAGACAAAGGGGTGGGTGGCAAGGGGCATGAGGGACTTCTGAGAATGATGGATATCATTATTTTAATTGTTACTTCACTGGTATATTTTTATGTCAAAACTTAAACTGTACACTTTAAATATGCACATTTTATTGTGATTATCTACCTAACTAGAACTGTGAGACAGTGTACCAAAAAAAAAAAAAAAAATCCAATCTTTGTTAATTATCCCTTAGAACCTTCTAGGAGAATGCAACACTAAACAACAAAACCTATAAGGGTGCCTGGATGGCTCAGTTGTTAAGCGTCTGCCTCTGCTCAAGTCATGATCTCAGGGTCCTGGGATCGAGCCCCACATCGGGCTCTCTGCTCGGCTGGAAACCTACCATTCCCTCTGTGTTCCCTCTCTCGCTGTGTTTCTCTCTGTCAAAAAAATAAAAAAAAATCTAAAAAAAAAGAAAACCTATATTTTCTAGCCATCCACTTGAAGGTCTTTATATTCATTAAATGGATATTACTCATCATAGATAATAGAGAAAGAATAAATCCATGGTGGTAAAATAATGTCTGTGTTCTTAGTAATCAAGAGTAAGCAAACACAAAAGAGTGAAGAAAGATGAATTGGAATTTACTACTTGAAAGAAAAAGTAATTACATGGTTAGTCAAAGAAGTGCTAGGTAGGAATAATGGTTTAATTTATTAAATAAAAATTAGATTTATAGGTACAGATAATTAGGAAAATGCAGGAGAAAATACAGATATTTATGATATGGAATTCAGTTTCATAAAGAGTTCACTTAGTACTAGCTTAATAAGAAAGACATAGAGACAGAGTGGAGTGGAATGAGAAATGGATCATTAACTATAACAAAGTGCTTGTAATGTACAGAGACAAATTGATGACAATGACAGTGTCACTGGTTATAAATGCAAAAAGCAATTGCATTTTTTAATATTCCTTTTTTTCAAGTGCTTCCTAATTGCCCTTCTCTAGGCTGAATTTGTGTTTCTCTATTTTTAAATTTTTCTTGTGTATGTCAGGGACATCACTACATAACTATAATAATAAAATATTCCTTAAAAATCATAAAGAACATAGAGAAGACACTATAAAGGCAGCGATTTTGTTTCAGTATTTGCATGATTTCTGCAAAGTTTTCAAAGTATATTCATAAAATATACTGAAACAACTTACTTTCCAATATTGATTTAGCCATCTCCGTGCTGTAGAGATGCTATGAATTATCAATAGGCTTTCTAAATTCTGTATGGTTTTTACATAAATTAAAGCATCAATAAGTAAATAGAAACTGAAAGATGTGATAGAAGTTATAAGAAATGAAATATTGTATCTAATGTCAAATTACAATGGTTTTTTAATCTCATGTTTTTCATCTTATAAACTACTAATTTAGAGAATTTGAAAAATAAAAAGACAGAGAAAATATTACCTACAATTATAACATTTAAAGTTAACCACTCTTAACATTTTTGTATATATCCTTCTAGTCTTTTTTCCTTACTCACGATGTATAGGAATGCTAATAAAATATGTACATAAAAAACATGTGTTTATATTAGTTTTATTATACACATGTATATATACATATACACACACACACAGTGTACACTCTCCTTTTTGACTGATATGATATCAAGTAAGGACCTATTTCTCTTGGAAATATAAATGGGGACACTTGGAAGCAAATTTTGTCAGGAACTTTAATATATTCATATTTGTCTATTTATAGGCATTCCTCTAAAATAATGATGCTCATAAGTATTTGAGTTGTTCATCACAGCATTCCATAAACAAATGAAAAACAAAACTAAAATAACACTAATAAGGTATTAGCTCATCAATTATTTTATTCATCCAAGAGACCACTGTGAAATTATAGAAATTTGTTTTAAAAAATAGTTAATGGTTTAAGAAAATATTAGTATAAACAGATTAATATAATTCACTAATTTCTTTTTTCTCCCAAATATGTTTATTTTTTCAGGGTTACAAGATTAATTGTTCATGCACCACACCCAGTGCTCCATGCAATGTGTGCCCTCCTCAATACCCACCACCAGGCTCGCCCAACCCCCCACACCCCCCTCCAAAACCCTTAGTTTGTTGCTCAGAGTCCACAGTCTCTCATGGTTCATCTCTCCCTCTGATTTCCCCCTATTCCCCTTTCCCTTCCTTCTCACAATGCCCTCCATGTTTTTCCTTATGTAACACTGATTTCTAAATATAAATATAAATCTTACATATTAATGAAACAAGGTGGTATTTAAATATATGCACCATATGATTAATGTGTACATGTGTATGTATCTGTATAATCTTGGTAATCATGTAATTTGTGTAATCCTGGCTTTCAGAATTGAAATTGCACACAGTGTAGCAACATAAAAGCAGGGTTTCCTAAAAGCACTGAAACTACCATACAAAACTTGCTCTGCCTACCTTTGGAAATGTTACATGAGAAAGTTCTGGCTATCCTGTTTGTCTCTACCATGGTACTTTTTAAGTATAGAAATTGCAGGTGATGCTTATTTTATTTTTTTATCTTACAAATTTTCTATATATAACTTTTCATAAGCATAAAAAGAATAAATATTTTAAAACTATATAAGAATTTCCTCGTGCCATTAAAATCATTGAAAATACGATTTTTATGGTTGTATCACATCCTATTATACTAAGATATTGTTTTATAAATTCTCTAGTATTGTCATTCAAAAAGTTTTGTTACTGTTGCTGTATTTTAAATAATACTGTCAAGATCATGAATGTGGGTAAAACCTTGTCTTGGATTATTTAATTACTCCTAAAATTTGTGAGAAGGAGCTCTGACTCCCAAACCTCTCCGGGGAGAGTAGAGCATCATTTTAATGAAGAAAGTCATAAAATATTTAGCTATATTTAAGCCCCAACCACAACTCTAGCTTGGTCATTTAGATGAACAGTGGTCAAGGAGGCACAAATTTGTGTGCTTCACTGATGGAGAGTCAGCTCTGTCCTATCTGTAATGATGCCATTCTTTATCGGCATAGAAACTCTAGTTAAGCCTTTGGGGAAAAGAATTCTGGTACAGTCTTGTGTTTCTCTGGAAGCCTATAGCTAACAAAATTTCTAGCAAGGAAATTTATACTTGGAAAGGTCACACAAATGAACAAACCTTGTGGTTATTTCAAATAGTTTAATTAAATGTGATTTTCTCCTTATAGATTTGAAGAACTTAGTACCATTTTATTGGGCTATTTTCAAATATTTCACAACTATGTGATAAAGTTGTATCAGTAAAATCTCCCATTAGATTATATTTGTCAAAATAAAGAGCAAATTGCCCTTGAAAAAGTAACCTTGAATTTTTTTGTATATTTTGGTGTTTACTTAATAATTCAATATGAGTTTGTTGACCTCAAAGTTACTATTTGGAATATAATGGGAAAATGTGATTAACAAATTTCAATTACAGAAAAAAAAAAGGCAATAATTTCAGGTTTTTGGGTTTTTTTTTTTTACATTTTTTTTATTAACACATAATGTATTATTTGTCCCAGGGATACAGGTCTGTGAATCATCAGGCTTATACATTTCACAGCACTCACCATAGCACCTATCCTTCCCAATGTCCATAACCCAGCCACCCTACCCTTATTTCCCCACCCCTCAGCAACCCTCAATTTGTTTCCTGAGATTAAGAGTCTCTTATGATTTGTCTCCCTCCTCATCCCATCTTGGTTCATTTTTTTCCCTCCCTAACCCACACAGCCCCTGCCCTGCCTCTTAAATTCCTCCTATCTGAGAGATCACATTATAATTCCTTTTCTCTGATTGACTTATTTCGCTTAGCATAATAGCCTGTAGCTATTTTTTTTTTTTTCTGGCTACAAATTTATTCAACACAAAACAATCTCCAACTTTACTGAGGTGGCTGACCACGTCCATGACCAAATCCACCTCTAAACTGGAACTCGGTTGCTGACCCAGCCCGGCCTCAGCTTTCTTGTCAGCACCAGGGGGCACAGCGCTTTGTCTGTAGGTATCTCTGTCAGCTTCCCCTCGTGTGAGTCTTGCAGGTCACTCTCCCTCCAGACTTTTAGGCCGTGATCTGCCAGTCCATATTGTTGTAAATGGCAAGGTTTCATTTCTTTTGATGGCTACATAGTATTCCATTGTGCACACACACACACACACACACACACACACACACAAACACAAACACACCACACCTTCTTTATCCGTTCATCTGTTGATGGACATGTAGATTCTTTCCATGGTTGGGCTATTGTGGACATTGCTGCTAAAACATTCAGGTACACGTACCCCTTCAGATCACTATATTTCTATCTTTGGGATAAATACCCAGTAGTGCAATTGCGGGGTCATAGAGTAGCTCTATTTTCAGTTTACTGAGGAACCTCCATACTGTTTTCCAGAGTGGCTGGACCAGCTTGCATTCCCACCAACAGTGTAGAAAGGTTCCCCTTTCTCTGTATCCTTGCCAACATCTATCGCTTCACGACTTGTTAATTTTAGCCGTTCTAAATGGTGTAAGGTGGTATCTCACTGTGGCTTTGATTTGTTTTTCCCTGATGCCAAATGATGTTGAGACTTTTTCATGTGTCCATTGGCCATTTGGATGACTTCTTTGCAGAAATGTCTGTTCATGTCTTCTGACCATTTCTTGATTGGATTATTTGTTCTTTGGGTGTTGAGTTTGATAAGTTCATTACAGATTTTGGATACTAGCCCTTTATCTGATATGTCATTTGTGAATATCTTCTCCCATTCTGTCAGTTGTCTTTTGGTTTTGTTGACTGTTTCTTTTGCTGTGCAAAAGCTTTTGATCTTGATGAAATCCCAATAGTTCATTTTTGCCCTTGCTTCCCTTGCCTTTGGCAGTGTTTCTAGGAAGAAGTTTCTGTGGCTGAGGTCGAAGAGGTTGCTGCCTGTGTTCTCCTCAAGGATTTTGATGGATTTCTGTCTTATATTGAGGTCTTTCATCCATTTTTGAGTCTGTTTTTGTGTGTGGTGTAACGAAATGGTCCAGTTTCATTCTTGTACATGTGGCTGTCCAGTTTTCCCAGCACCATCTGTTGAAGAGACTTCTTTCCCCCATTGGACATTTATCCTGCTTTATCAAAAATTAGTTGACCATAGAGTTGAAGGTCCAATCTGGGCTCTCTATTCCATTCTATTGATCTATGTGTCTGTTTCTGTGCCAGTATCATACTGTCTTGATGGTTGCAGCTTTGTAATAGAGCTTAAAGTCTGGAATTGTGATGCAACCAGCTTTGGTTTTCTTTTTCAACATTCCTCTGGCAATTCAGGGTCTTTTCTTGTTCCATACAAATTTTAGGATTATTTGTTCCACTTCTTTGAAAAAAATTGATGGTATTTTGATAAGGTTTGCATTAAACATGTAGATTGCTCTAGGTACAATAGACATTTTCACAATATTTGTTCTTTCAATTCATGAGCATGGAATATTTTTTCCATTTTTTGTGTCTTCAATTTCTTTCATGAGTATTCTATAGTTTTCTGAATAAAGATTCTTTGCCTCTTAGATTAGATTAATTTCTAGGTACCTTATTGTTTTAGATGCAATTGTAAATAGGATCAACTCCTTAATTTCTCTTTCTTCTGTCTTGTTGGTGTATAGTAATGTGACTGATTTCTGTGCATTAATTTTATATTCTGACACTTTAATGAATTCCTGTGTGTTCTAGCAGTCTTGGAGTGGAGTCTTTTGGGTTTCCACATATAGTATCATATCATCTGCAAAGAGTGAGAATTTGACTTCTTCATCGATTCAGACACCTTTTATTTCTTTTTGTTGTCTGATTGCTGAGGGTAGGACTTATAGTACTATGTTGAATAGCAGTGGTGATAATGGATAGCCCTGCTGTGTTCCTGATGTTAGGGGGAAAGCTCTCAGTTTTTTCCCCATTGAGAATGATATTTGCTGTGAGTTTTTCATAGATGGCCTTGATGATATTGAGGTATGTACTCTATTTTCCTACACTGTGAAGAGTTTTGATCAGCAAAGGATGCTGTACTTTGTCAAATGCTTTTTCAGCATCTACTGAAACCATATGAGAGCATCATATGGTTCTCGTTCTTTCTTTTATTAATGTATTGTATCACACCGATTGACTTGCAGATGTTGAACTAACCTTGCAGCCCAGTTAAATCCCACTTGATCATGGTGAATAGTCCTTATAATGTACTGTTGGATCCTATTGGCTAGTATTTTGGTGAGAATTCTTGCATCCATGTTCATCAGGGATATTGGTCTGTAATTCTTCCTGTTGATGGGGTCTTTGTCTAGTTTTGGGATCAAGGAAATGCTGGCCTCATAAAATGTGTTTGGAAGTTTTACTTTCCTTTCTATTTTTTTGTAACAGTTTCAGGAAAATAGGTATTAATTCTTTAAATGTTTGGTAGAATTCCCCTGGGAAGACATCTGGCCCTGGGCTCTTGTTTATTGGGAGATTTTTGATGACTCCTTCAATCTCCTTACTGGTTATGGGTCTGTTCAGGTTTTCTATTTCTTCCTGGTTCAGTTTTGGTAGTGTATACATCTCTAGGAATGCATTCATGTCTTCTAGATTGTCAAATTTGCTGGTATACAGTTGCTCGTAATATGTTCTCATAATTGTTTTTATTTCTTTGGTATTGGTTGTGATCTCTCCTCTTTCATTCATGATTTTATAAATTTGGGTCCTTTCTCTTTTCTTTTTGATAAGTCTGGCCAGGGATTTAACAATCTTATTAATTCTTTCAAAGAACCAACTCCTAGTTTTGTTGATTGTGTTGATTCTACTGTTCTTTTGGTTTCTATTCCATTGATTTCTGCTCTGATCTTTATTATTTCTCTTCTCCTTCTGGATGTAGGCTTTCTTTGCTGTTTTTTCTCTAGCTCCTTTAGGTGTAGGGTGAGGCTGTGTATTTGAGATCTTTCTTGTTTCTTGAGAAAGGCTTGTATTGCTATATACTTTCCTCTCAGGACCGCCTTGCTGTGTCCCAAAGATTTTGAACAGTTGTGTTTTCTTTTTCATTTGTTTCCATCAATTTTTAAAATTCTTCTTTAGTTTTCTGGGTGACCCATTCCTTCTTTAATAGGATGCTCTTTAACCTCCATGTATTTGAGTTCTTTCCAACTTTCCCCTTCTGGTCGAGTTCTAGTTTCAAGGCATTGTGGTCTGAAAATATGCAGGGAATGATCTCAATATGTCAGTATCAGTTGAGACCTGATTTGTGACCCAGGATGTGACCTATTCTGGAGAATGTTCCATGTGCACTAGAGAAGAATGTGTCTTCTGTTGCTTTGGGATGGAATGTTCTGAATACATCTGTGAAGTCCATCTGGTCCAGTGTGTCATTTAAAGCCTTTATTTCCATGTTGATCTTTTGCTTAGATGATCTGTCCATTTCAGTGAGGGGGTGTTAAAATCCCCTATTATTATTGTATTATTGTCAATGTGTTTCTTTGATTTTGTTATTAATTGGTTTATATAATTGGCTGCTCTCATGGTAGGGGCATAGATATTTACAATTGTTAGATCTTCTTGTTGGACAGTCCCTTTAATATGATATAGTGTCCTTCCTCATCTCTTATATTCTTTGGCTTAGAATCTAATTTACCTGATATAAGGATTGCTACCCCAGCTTTCTTTTGATATCTATTAGCATGGTAAATTGTCTTCCACCCCCTCACTTTAAATCTGGCAGTGTCTTGGGTCTAAAATGAGTTTTTTGTAGACAGCATATCAGTGGGTCTTTTTTTTCTACTAATTCTGATACCCTATGTCTTTTGATTGGGGGCATTTAGCCCATTTACATTCAGGTTAACTCTTGACAGATATGAATTTAGTGCCATTTTATTGCCTGTAAGTTGATTGTTACTGTATATTGTCTCTGTTCCTTTCTGGTCTATGTTCCTTTTAGGTTCTCTCCTTTTGCTTAGAGGACTGCTTTCAATATTTCCTGTAGGGCTGGTTTGGTGTTTTGCAAATATTTTTAGTTTTTGTTTATCTTGGAAGCTTTTTATCTCTCCGTATATTTTCAGTGACAGCCTAGCTGGATATAGTATTCTTGGCTGCATGTTTTTCTTATTTAGTTCTCTGATTATATCATGCCTGTCATTTCTGGCCTGTCAGGTCTCTGTGGATAGGTCTGCTACCAATCTAATATTTCTATGTTGTATGTTACAGATCTCTTGTCCTGAGCTGCTTTCAGGATTTTCTCTATGTCACTAAGACTTGTAAGTTTTACTATTAGATGACTGGGTGTAGACCTATTTTTATTGATTTTGAAGATGGTTCTCTGTGTCTCCTGGATTTTAATGCTCGTTCCCCTTGCCAAATTAGGGAAATACTCTATAATAATTTGCTCCAATATACCTTCCTCCCTTCTCTCTCTTTTTCTTCTGGGATCCCAATTATTCTAATATTATTGCATCTTATGGTATCACTTATCTCTCGAATTCTCCCCTTATGGTCCAGTAATTGTTTGTCTTTCTTTTTCTCAGCTTCTTTATTCTCCATCATTTGGTCTTCTATATCACTAATTCTCTCTTCTGCCTCATTTCTCCAAGCAGTAAGAGCCTCTATTTTTTTATTGCACTTCATTAATAGCTTTTTTATTTCAACTAGGTTAGATTTTAGATCTTTTGTTTCTCCAGAAAGGGACTTTATTTCTCCAGAAAGGGATTCTCTAATATCCTCCATGCTTTTTTTGAGCCCAGCTAACACCTTGAAAATCGTCATTCTGAACTCTAGTTCTTATATCTTACTAAACTAATGTCTGTATTGATTAGGTCCCTAGCCATTGGTACTTTGTCTTGTTCATTTTTTTGAGGTTTTTCTGCCTTGTCATTTTATCCAAATAAGAATAGATGAATGAGAAAACAAAATACTGAAAGGGTAGCAACGACTCTAGAAAAATGTACACTAATCAAATAAGAAGAGACCTGAAACCATAGTGGTTGGGGTGGGGGGGAGAAAGAGGGAAAAAAAATGAAAAAAAAATTTATTAAACTGGTGAGTGGAAGAGAGCCACATACTTGATTTTTGATGTATTTTGTTCTGTTAGACGAAACTGCCTCCCAAAATTTTAAGGAAAAGAATCTTACATATATACAAAAAGAAGGGCAAACATGATGAGGGAATGGAATATGATTATAAAGATGAAAATTAAAAAAGATTCTAAAAAAGTAATTGATAAGATGTTGGTTGAAAAATTAAAAAAAAAACATAAGAGGAAAGAATATGATCAAGCTGGAGACTAGAACAAAGCCATGTGCTTGATTTGGGTTATTTTGATCTATTAGAAGAAATCGTATCCAAATTTTTAATGAGAAAAAATCCTGTATAGGTATACAAAAAATAAGGTTATATACAATGAAGGGATAAAATATGAATATAACAATGTAAATTAAAAAAGATTTTTAAAGAGGTATTGATAACATAAAATAGTTAAAAATATTAAAAAAGAGGAAAAATTAAAAGAATAGAGTAAGAAGAAAATAACATCAAAAAAAAATTTATGTTTTAAAGATTAAAGAATCGTGAAAAAAAGCCGTGAATTCTATGTGTTGCTTTCCCCTAGCTCTGGAGTTCCACAGTTCTCATTGATTGGTGACCTTGGTCTTGGCTGGATGTTCTTGCTGCTCTTATGTGGGAGTGGTCTATTGCAAAGATTCTCAAATGTCTTTGCCTGATGAGGAATTGTACCACCCTTGCTGGGGGCCAGGCTAAGTAATCTGCTTGGGTTCACTCTTGCGAGCTTTTGTTCCCTGAATGCTTTCTATAGAGCTTTGGAGGAGGGGAATGAAAATGTTGGCCTCCCAGTGTCTTGCCCCATAGAAGCTGAGGGTTCAAGGCCCTGCTTCTTAATGCACCCTCAGAGAAAAGCAGCCAATCCCTCCTGTCTCCCTGGATTCCTGCTGCACTCTGAGCCCATCAGCCTGTGACTGAGTGTTTCTATCTTGTTTGGAGTCTCCAAACCCAGCAGATTTTTGCAGCGTACTCCTGTGGTGGTCCTCTTGGAGGAGGAAAGAAGGGGTCTCTCTGGATCTGCCACTTGTGGGGTCCCTGATCGAAGAGCTGTGGCCCGACTCTGCCTTGGATCACAATTTATGGTAATCCTTTGTTGAGAGCCCACTTCTTGTCTCCGTCTCTGCAGCTGACTTCCCTGCTCTGATACCTGGGAGCTCTACCACACTCAAACACCCCTGGTCTTTTTGTGTCCCTGTGGGTCCTGAGACCACACTGTCCCAACAAGGGCTCTATCCCCTGCTTAGCCTCTGGAGTAATGTCCCTCTAAAGGTTCTAATTTTGTGCTCTTCTGTTCTATTGCTTGCCAGGAGCTGGCCCCTCTCCCCTTGGTCTCTCTTTCTGTCGCTTTGGATTCACTTCTCTGCACATCTTACCTTACAGAAAGTGGTTGATTTTCTGTTCCTAGAATTTCTGCTCTGCTCTTCTATCTCCTGTTGCATTTGTAGGTGTTCTGAATGGTTTGATAACTATCTAAGTGAACTCCTGGGACATGATGATATTTCGATGTCCTACTCCTCCACCATCTTGCTCCTCCCCGATTTGTGATTTCTTTCATGGGCTCATCTCATTCTCAGAATTATAGCATTCATGTTTAAAACATGCTTAATGCTTAATTGCTGTGTCCCTAAAATTACTGGTGCAAAAATTGTGATAGAGATTATAATTGCTTTCAGTATCTGTTCTTTAGTGATATATTCAGGTTGGCCTGGTCACCTTTCCACTCATCCAAAAGCTAACCACCATTCTTTCTTGTTACTAGGCAGGGTCATGTGATTTCAAGTTGACAAGAGAGTTTTAAATAAGTGTGTTTGTGGCTGTGTCTTCTAACAAGTGTCTTTTATTTTTATTTAAATTCAATTAGCCAACATTTGGTACATCAGCTTCAGATATAGTGTTCAATAATTCATCAGTTGTGTATAACACCCAGTGCTCATCACATCACGTGCTCTCCTTAATGCCTATCTCCCATGTAACCCCATACCTGTTACTCCATCTACTTACCCACCTCCCCTCCAGCAACCCTCTGTTTGTTTCCCAGCGTTAAGTGTCTCTCATGATTTATCTCCCTCTTATTTCTTCCTATTCAGTTTTCCCTCCCTTTCGTTATGATCCTTTGCATTGTTTCTTATTCCACACATGAGTGGAACAATACTAACAAGTCTCTTTAAAACACAGGGGAATACCTTTTTATGTCTTTTTTCTCTCCACCTGGTCAAGATGAATGTGATAGCTATAGAGTTAGCCATTTTGGTTCTGAACTTGAGAATAGAATTTGCATGCAGCACTGCAAAAACCAAAAGCTTAAATCCATGCTATCATGTCACCACCATATAAATCTTGTTCTGTCTACTCTTAGGTTTATTACTGGACAGAACAGTAAACTTCTTCTCTATTAAACTACTAATATTCTAAGTCTTTGTTATCAGAACTAAGTCCTTACTTTGCATAGATTTGGTGTAAGCCTTCCTCTTTGCATATTATGAATGTTTTCAGACATTATTTAAATCACTAGATGTATAAAAAATTATCTTTTGATAGTGTATTTTATTCCATCATATATCATAGGCAGAAGAATAAAGATAATATGATTTAAAAAAAGCCAGAGATCTTGAGAAACTAAAAATACTGCTTTATGTCTGAGGATGCATTCTTAAATGTTCTGCATTGGGAAAAAAACTGTGTCCATAACCTCATCAATATGAAAATTAAGCAGCAGTTATCAAATAATCACTCAGATTTGGTACCATCGTCAATCTATTTGATTTTGTCTAATAGCCATTATATTGTCCCTGTGTGTAGAAGATTCAAATTTTCTTCTAGTCCTTGCTATTCAGATAGATGCTAAAAAGCAACTCCTGGAGTGGATGCCATAAGGGAACATCACAGCTCTAGTATTTAATTTAGTGTTACATTATTTTTGTATGTAGCTTTTTAAATCTATCTCTTTATGTAACAGACACATCTGAACATGACCTGAAAAAGATAACTTCAGTTTTTAAATTATTACCAAATTGTGTATGAAACATAATACCTGCTCTTTTCTAGGGTTCCCTTATTCTAAAATGGAACTTATGTCAGAATAGCTGTATCAAAATATCTAATTTAAATTGGTCTTGAGAATATATACTTATTTGGGACTTTACAGGTACTGTTCCTACAACAAAATACAGTGAAACTTGATTTTCTTTGGTACTGGACTTTGGTAGCCCATTCCATCCTTTCTTTCCACTAACAGAACCTCCTTTATTTATTGGGAATGTATGAAATGGGGACTGACATGGGCCCAAGATGAAAATGTCCAAACTTTTGTCTTGGTCTGTATGATTGGATGATGATAAAAGCATGTGACTTAATCTGAGAAAATTAGAATTCTCAGTAAGACTTTTTTTTTTCTCTTAAAAAATTTGCTCCCTTTTCTTTAAGGATTGCAAGTTCTAAGGCTGTATAAACTGGGAGCTTCCAGTGTCTATTTTGCCCAGTATGATGGAAAGCTGGTCTGAATGTGAAGCCAAGGCAAAGCCAAACATGAGGAGAGAGAACAAGGAGTAAAAAGGTCATTTGAGTGCCTGGATCTATATGTATCTCCAAACTTTGTATTTTTTACTTTGGTTGGTTTAACTTGACTTCCTTTCCCTTGCAGTGAGAGTCCTGATTATAACAAAGCTGATTTCTTTTAGAGAAATCATTAAACAAAGAAGATAGTAAGTGAAGTGGCAGAAGTAGGAGTATACTTAGTGGTTAGATTTGCAGTTTTGTAGTGGAATGTATTGAGACTCCTGTATCTTTTTCTCTTGGGACCTACTCAGCCTTTCACTCAGTTGGCTCTTTGTTAGGAATCCTACAGATAAAAAGACTCACCAGGATGCTGTAGAACCAAGCTTTTAATTTCATGACATGCTATGATTCTTTCCAACTAAACAATTTGATGAGGGCTATTTCATGATGGTTGACTGGATTTATTCTTTATTTTTTATTTTATTTTATTTTATTTTATTTTATTTTATTTTATTTTATTTTATATTTTATTTAATTTTAATTTTATTTATTTTATTTTATTTTATTTTATTTTATTTTATTTTAATCTTTTCAGTGTTCCAAGATTCATTGTTCATGTACTACACCCAGTGCTCCATGTAGTACGTGTCCTCCTCAATACCCAACACCAGGCTCACTCAACTCCCCAACCTCTTCCCCTCCAAAACCCTCAGTTTGTTTCTAGGAGTCCACAGTCCCTCATGTTTCGACTACCCCTCTGATTTCCCCCCATTCACCCTTCCTTTCCTTCTCCCAATGTCCTCCATGGTTTTCCTTATGCTCCACACGTTAAGTGAAACCATATGATAATTGACTCTCTCTGCTTCATTTATTTCACTCAGCATAATCTCTTCCAGTCCCGTCCATATTGATATAAAAGTTGGGTATTCATCCTTTCTGGTGGAGGCATAATATTCCATTGTACATATGGAAGGGCATCTTGTTGAAGGGCATCTTGGCTCTTTCCACAGTTTGGCAATTGTGGCCATTGCTGCTATGAACATTGAGGTACATATGGCTCTTCTTTTCACTACATCTGTATATTTGGGGTAAACCCAGTAGTGCAATTGCAGGGTCATAGGGTAGCTCTATTTTTAATTTCTTGAGGAATCTCCACACTGTTTTCCAAAGTGGCTGCACCAACTTGCATTCCCACCAACAGTGTAAGAGGGTTCCATTTCTCCACATCCTCTCCAACACTTGTTGTTTACTGTCTTATTGATTTTGGCCAATGTAACTGGTGTAAGGTGGTATCTTAGTGTGCTTTTGATTTGCATCTCCCTGATGGTTGATGATGAACATTTTCTCATGTGTCTGTTAGCCATTTGTATGTCTTCTGTGGAGAAATATCTGTTCATGTTTTCTGCCCATTTTTTGACCTGATTATCTTTTTTTTGCGTGTTGAGTTTGAGGAGTTCTTTATAGATCTTAGACATCAGACCTTTGTCTGTAGTGTCATTTGCAAATATTTTCTTCCATTCCATTGGTTGCCTGTTTGTTTTGTTTACTGTTTCTTTTGCTGTGCAGAAGCTTTATATCTTGATGAAGTCCCAAAAGTTCATTTTTGCTTTTGTTTCCTTTGCCTTTGGAGACATGTCCTGAAAGAAGTTGCTGTGGCCGATGTTGAAGAGGTTACTGCCTATGTTCTTCTCTAGGATTTTGATAGATTCCTACCTCATGTTGAGATCTTTTATCCATTTCGAGTTTATCTTTGTGTATGGTGTAAGAGAATGGTCAAGTTTCATTCTTCTATACATAGCTATCCAATTTTCCCAGCACCATTTATTGAAGAGATTGTCTTTTTTCCACTGACTATTTTTCCTGCTTTGTCAAAGATTATTTGACCATAGAGTTGCGGGTTCGTATCTGGGCTCTCTGCTCTGTTCCACTGGTCTGTGTGTCTGTTTTTGTGCCAGTACCATATTGTCTTGGTGATCACAGCTTTGTAGTAAAGCTTGAAATCAGGGAACATGATGCCTGCAGCTTTGTTTTTCTTTTTCAGCATTTCCTTAGCAAATATTGGAATCTCTGAGGGAGAGGAGAAAGACAGAAGACTACAAGATATAGCTGAACAAATTCTGGATGAAAATTTCCCCATTTTGGGGAATGGAACAAGTATTCATGTCCTAGATGCAGAAAGGACACCCCCCAAGATCAACGAGTTTAGAAAGACATCCAGACAGATAGTTGACTGGGTTAACCCATTTTATCACAGCCAGTGAGTCGTGAGAGCACCTATAGTGAACATTAGTTTCATTGGACTGGCATCTCTTCATCTCTTTTTTTTAGTAAATTATCTTATTTCTTCCTTTCCCTGTTGGTTCAGGTGGGGAGGCCAACTTGGTACTCCATTGCCCTGGTTGGGGATGGAAATATACTTGAGACTTGGCTCATCATACTGTTTCATTGTTGTGGACACAGCAATTTATCCAATGCTGGACATGTTTAATCTAAACCAGGCCAATCAATGCTTTCTATATATAGATGCAGATGAGACATTTCCTTCATTCTGGAGTTACTGAGACCAGTATAATTTTAAAGCTCTTTGTAGCCATACTCCCACATTCATGTTTCTGGCCCCTCCCTAACTTTACTACCCCCAAAATTGAGAAAGCTGGTCTGCAAGAGAATGAAACTAGCATACACAGAATAGCAGAGCTGAGAACTGAAATGCTGCCTGTGTCATGAATCAACAGGGTCAGCATACATGTGTGCTTCATAATTATGAGTACTAATACACACATGAGTAGTACATGAGTTTTTTAGAAGTTGCTGTGCCTTGGGTTTCTGTCTTCTCTAGTAATGTGCATTTGTGAATTCAGTACTTGAATAATTAAGTATTAGACCATAGCAGACTCAGAAGCATCAGCATAGTGGTGAGTGTGGCTGTATCCATGTGTGAACACAGTTTTGCAAGTGTAAATCTAGTAAAAGCTGGGTATCTTTGACAAATTAGGAAGGGAACACTAATCTTTCTAAACTCTATATTCTAAACTGAGTTATGGGAACTCTTTTACCTTATTAAAATTGCTTAAAAATAATAGTCTCTGTAAGTAGTTACTGACTTGAACCCCAAGGGGGGGAAAAGTTTGGAAATGCTATAGGCTTCTTGACATGATAATATGAGCTAAACAAGCCAGAACATTTGCAAAGAGCTATGAATTTGCTAATGTTTCTTTTTGTTGGTTAATTTTAAGGTCAGAGGCTTTGGTTATATTTTAATGAATACTTGAAAGAATGTTGGAATAGCAATGAAAATGTTATGTGAGGGAAATAAAATGCTAAGAATAGCAATGCCATTATCTTAAATTGGATTATAGTGGAATTTGGCATGTTGAAAAAAATCTGGGTGCAAAAAAAATCATGAATGACATGATAGGACAAACTAACAACATGCTATCATGCGACAGTGGTCATATTTACAGGTACTCTCATTTCTTACTTTGCAATTGTGAAATGCTGAATTGTCAAGTGCAATATGTAAGGGAGAAGAAGGGGCCAGAGTCATGTTTGCTAAAAGGAAATGCTGTATATTATAACTTAATAGTAACATCCCATCATGCATTCCATATAAAATTGTTTAGAAGCATGTCAGAAGTTTCACCTACAGTCAGAAAGAGGTGATTCAGTGATGCTACCCACTGGCATCACTTAGAATGTTTCCATGGGGTTGTAGCTACTTCCTGATGCTGTTGCTTTTAAAACATCATAGACTTCTTTAACCCTTAGTAGTAGTTAACAATTCCCCCCCCCCTTTTTTTTTTAAAGATTTTATTTATTTGAGAGAGAGCATGAGTGGGGCAGAAGGGAAGAGGGGAATGGAGAAGAAGACTCTCTGCTGAGCAGGGAGCCTGACATGGGGCTCCATCCCAGGACCTTTGGATCATGACCTGAGCCAAAGGCAGATGTTTAACCAACTGAGCCACCCAGGTTCCCCCAATTTTTACTTTCATAATAGTTTTTTTTTTTGTTTTTTGTTTTTGTTTTTATTAATTCTTATGTGTTGAAATTCTGGTGTGGTTTATCTCATGATGAGACCCTGAATAATATAGGTTCTATCCTTGGCATGTCCCCAGTGTTACCTACTACTATAGTAGGCTCACTCACAAAGCTGAGCTACTTCTACCACTGAGAACCTAAAACTCTGGACCTTGCCCTCAGGAAGAAGTTGAATTCTTCACTGATGGATTCAGAATCGTAGGAAGAGTTAGTATGGAAGGCACATTTTGCTCTTAGCATTTACCTTGTGCAATATTATGAGTTAATTTCTGATAACTGGCCTATCCTTGTGCAGGCCTCCATTTTTCTCATTGGAGGGCAAGCAGGACCAAGTTAGTTTGGGGTTCTGGAGGGCAGGTGCCCTTTCTGTGTGATAAATTAGTTAGCTATTAAACTAAATGCTTCTTGACTTTCAAAACGAGAACATTAGGATGGTCCTTTAACATATTTATTTGCCTTTCTGTGCAGGTAGTCAAGGTCTGCTGAATTTGTGATGTGCTAAATGAATGTTTAGCTGAGGTGCTCAGGTGGTTTTATTGGTAAGGTTAGCAACAAAAATGGAGGCGTGAGGTTATTGGAGGACAACATGACATCCATTAAATTAAATACCTATTAAATTTTCTGAATGGTGGAAAAGGATTTCTTAAAAGCCAAGTGGGAATGAAGGGTTCCAAAGAAGTGAAAAACTGACAGTTAGTTTAAGCAAGTTTTCTTCCTATTGAAAAGATTTCTTTGACACTACTTCTGAATGTATTTTGCAGCAATTGCAAATAGCTTGTAGATGCTGATGAAAATAAAACAAAGATGAGGAAAAGGGAAATAACCAGTCTATTTCAGATACTAAGAGCTGATATCATCATTTCTTTTCTTTTACTACTTGCTTTGGTTTTGCCAAAGTGGTATACATCAATCCCGCTTTGTAGTTTCCCATTATGCCCACCATACAGACTTTCAAAAGCAAAGTCTTATGAGGTTAATTAAGGAATAAATCAGTCAAAATGCATCAAAAGAAGCTAAAACACTACTCAAATGTACTTGGTTTTTGAAGAAAATGTATGTTTTAAGATGGGAAAATGATTATAAGCCATATTCTGCAACAGAACCGTATTAACTCTTTGAGAATGTGGTCAAATTCTAATCACCTTGGACTATGGGCAAAGAAATGAAGAGTTAGTTTAAGTATGGACCTTGTATCTTGATTTATAACCTTTAAGTCATTGAGAAACAAGCAACTCCCTTTTAGCCTTGAGATATTAGATTGTCTTCTATTTTAAAAATATTCCAAGGCACCAGTGAATTTCAAGGGAGTATCCTGTATTTATATAACTGACATATGTTTGTTCCTGTGACTTGCTTTCCACTAATGAGATTAATTCTAAATTGCAAAGAAATGGTGGATCAATTATAAAAATAGTTCCAGTTAAAGGAAGTATGTTCAAGAAAGAATCCATGTGGCATTATTTGACCCAATCAGGAAAGAAACATTGAAGTTCTTGGAATCAGTAAACCTCCTCCATAATCTATAATTAATACCCAAAGACAACCCAAAGTCTCTTTATCAGCCTTTTGTCCATCATCATATTATGTAGAGCATATTACTGATAACTGTGCTGGTAACTTAAATAGGAATTTCTGGTGCTGGGCAAACCAGTTCAAGGTAAACATTTTAAACCTAGGACTTGTGATAATTGTGTAGTGGTGTTGTGCCTGCTAAGGCATGATAAAAATGCATTCCTCTGGCAGGGCTTTCCTATTCCTCGTGCATTCCATGTCCATCTATTGTTTTAAATTGGACCCATGGGATCCCTAAGAAGAAAAAAAAAGTACTATGCTAACATTTGGAATTCAGATGTTTTAGACATACCTGGTAGATATGTGTGTTTAGTTACAAGTTGACAGAAACCATATCACTGCAATATTAGGAAAAGTTTGCCATATTACAAGAAGGTATCTGGCCTGGGGTGCTGGACTTAGCTGCAGGGCTCACATTTGAAGCTAATACGTGGCAGCTAATGTTGAAGCCTATACTCACCTAGATGTCTTGCTGGCTAGTATGTACAATTGAAAATGATGGCATATATGAATTAAAGAGTTTTCTCTCTAAATTCTCTACCACTTTAAGGCCCAAGTTACCTTTTGAGTTATCACATTCTCCTCCCCCCACCCCGATCCCCCCATGTTTTGCATAAAGAGATATGCCTACATACTATGAGGTTAAGGAGAATAGAAGGAAGGATCAACAGTTTTACAGTTAGTCTGATTTTAAGGTAGTGTTGGTATCCTGGCCAGTGGAAGCAGAGTTTTGAATTACGGAGCACTGAAGTGGCAAGGGCGTTAGACTGTAGGCTTGGATGCCAAAATAACAATCAGTAAGAATTACTCATTATAGACACTTATATAAAATTCCTCCTGGTTATTTCCACTAATGCTTGGACCAGGGAGACTCCACAAAAAATTGGGCTTCCTATTTGAGGATGGGGGCTCAGAGCATTAAACTGAGGTCTCTGATAACTAAATCTTTAGAATTATAAAAATAATTATACTAGAAATATTTTTGCATAGATTCAGGAGAAGCTATCAGTGTGACTTTATTTATATCTAACACTTGATGGAATCTGGAGGGTCTTGGTTAAAATGCCCCAAAATAAATCCATTTAAAAGTCAAATCCTCGGAAATGTCTCAGTTTCTTCCAAAATACTGGAAATGACTCTATTTCTCAATCACATAGGATAATCTGATATGGAAAATTTAATATAAAAATGAAAGTAAATATCCTGGTTTAAAAAAAAAATCTTTAATCCAGTAAGAAAAGGAAAAGATATTTAATGGTATGGAAAAGCAGTCCAGAAGAAATTAAAATGGACTCCATTTCACAATGTCTACAAAAATAAATCCAGGTGAAATAAAGGTGGAATATAAGAATTTTTAAAAACTTGTACAATAAAATTCTAGAACCCTGCAAATATAAAGGGAAAAAAATGTCTAAATCAACACTAACAATCTAGATGCTGTAAAAGTAAAGACAATCAAATAAAATTGATTTTATAAAGATGAAAATTTGACAAATTATACTTTAAGGAAAGATAAAGAGTAGGAGAGATATAGAAAAGAGTTGTTTGTAATGCCAGATGAAGGGTTCTTATTTAATATACAGAAAGCTCTTACAAATTGACAATAAAGACATATATGTGGAAAAGTGTATGGATAAACAATGCAAACAGCAGCATGTCCAAGTGGCCAAAGGAGCTGTGGAGAGTCTCACATTCTCTAATAGTAAAATATAGGTTAAAGTCACAATGAGCTATTTAAGTCCATCAACCAGCACAAAATTTTAAATATTATAGAGGTTATGTGGGAAATAGGTATCCTCTTATATTGCTGCTGGAAATATGAAGTGTTTTATATTTTTAGAAAGTTGAACAACAAATATTAAAATTTAAAAATGCATGTTATTATGGGTGCCTGGGTGGCTCAGTCAGTTAAGTATCTGATTCTTGCTTTGGGCTTGGGTCATGATCTCAGGTTTGGAGATCAAGCCCCACGTCAGACTCCATGTTCAGTGTAGAGTCTGCTTGGATCGCCTCTCTCCCTGTTTATACACACTCTCTCTAAATAAAATAAATAAAAAAATCTTTAAAAAAGGCATGTCATTTAAACCATTTCCACAGCTGGAAATCTAGCACATAAAAATAAACACATTATTTCAAGGACATATGCAAAAGAATGTCAGTCCAGCACTGATTTGGAAACAAAGTGCTATTCAGAGGGGAAAGGCTGAATATCTTCAATAGCTATACAAGAGAATATTGAAAAGACTACATTTGAATTGTACCAACCATTCCATGATTCATTAGTCTCCCTAGGATTATGACTGTGGAGAAAAATACAGAAGAATTAGATCTTTAACATGATTTACCTTGGAGTGAGCAAGATGTAGGCTGGGGTGCTCATGTGGAGTTAAAACTAATAAAAACTGAACACATGCGGTACTTTCTCTTATGCAAAATGTTAATATTACTGTAAATGCACATGCACATATGTCTATTCAAGCATGTATGACAGAATGATCACCAACACGTGTAAGTAACCAGCATTGCTCAGATTAGTGGGAAACCAGGTGACTTTTGATTTCATTTCCATGTTTGTATGTACTATTTAAATTATTATTCATAATTATTAAATATTACATACACCTGTATATTAATTATTACAATAGACCTGTATTATTCGTATAAACCCTATTTTCACTGTGTGAATAAAGGTAAGAGAAATCTAGTTTGGGAGAAGTATGTATCATACTTTAATTGGTCATAGAAACTCGACATAACAATATTCATAGAAGTGGCTTTTTATTTTTTACTTCTGCATTTTTTAATGATGGTGATTTGATCTTTATATGATAGAGGTCTTTGTGCACACTTGAGGAAATAAAATGGCAATTTAAAGAGATACTGAGAAAAAATGCTTATTTTAAGTAGATATTGTATTATTTCTAAAAGTAATTGGAACTTTAGCTTTCTCTATAATGATACTGTGAACATCAAGAAATTTTGGACTTTGAGTTCTTTTCCTGATATTAGTCATAGAAATATAGATTATAAGTTTATTTAATAGAAAACTTACAAAATCCAAAACACTAGGTTTGCCACCACTTTTGTTAATAAAGATAAAAACATAAATGATTGGGAGACATTTGCATTCTGGTGATTACGGAAGTATGATGTTCAGAGTTGGTGTCACATAGGCTTTTTAAGACTAAACCAAGTGTATTAATTAGTCTGGGTTCTCCAGAGAAAGAGAATCAATGGGAGGTTACATTTATATATATGGATTCATTTTGATGCTCACACAGTTATGGAGGCTGAATCCCAAGACCTGCGGCCAGCAAGCTGGAGTCTCAGCAATGCTAATGCTGTAAGCTCCAGTCTGAGTGCAAGGATAGAAGGAGACTGAAGTTCCAGCTTGGAGATGAGCAGAGCTAGCACATTTTTCCTAAATAAGCCTTTTTTGTTGTATTCAGGCCTCCAACAGATTGGATAAGGCCCATCCCCATTGGGGAGGCAAACTGCTTTAGTCAGTCTACTAATCCAAAAGTTAATTTCATCCAGAAACACCCTCACTGACACATATACAATAATTTTTAACCAAATATCTGGGTACCTCGTGGTCCAGTCAAGATGTAAAATAAAATTAGCCATCATACCGGGCTTACTCTGGGCTTTGGCTTTAGACTGCTTCCATTTAAATCTTGATCCCACTAATTTACTGTGTGATGTGCATGAGTTACTTGATCTCTTTAGTTTTCAATTTACTCATCTGTAAAATGTGGGAATTAGATAGTTCATGTAGTTCTTAAAACACTGCTTGGCTTTTGCTAGGCACATAATATATGCTAGCTGTTAGGGCTATTACTATTACTATGATTGTTACCATTGTCATTTATAAAATCCTTACCCTATGTTTACTGACAGGTAAGCAGAAGAAACAAGGCTTAGAAATGTTGTGGTTTAATCACTAATTTATAAACTCCCCCCACCCCCAAGTTTTTATTTAAATTTTAGTTAACATACCATGTAATATTCACTTCAGGTGTAGAATTTAGTGATTGAATACTTCCAAACAATACCAGGTGCTCATCCCAAGTGCCTCCTTAATCCCCATCACCTATTTAACCCATCCCGTCACTCACCTCCCCTCTGGTAACCATTACTTCTCTACCGTTAAGAGTCTGTATTTTAGTTTTCCTCTCTTTGCTCCCCCTTATGTTCTAAGCTGCATTTAAATAAGAACCTATGTTTCTATACCTATACGATGAAATACACTTTATCAAGTTGAATTTGCTTACTTACGTTGTGACATGAGCCCATTATTTTTGTGTTGCTTAACTTTACCATCATAAATAGTATAAAAAATCTTACTAGTTAGAAAAACTCTGATTGGGTTTAGTTTTCTTCCTGCAGAATGGTAAAGTACAATTAAATAGAACACACATCCAAATTATTCAAATCCTAATTATGATAAGGCAGTACAAGACAGCAGATGGAGTCATAAGAAATTCAATTATTTGGCTGAATTATTGTCACTATAATAAAATACTCAAATACTGTTGATTTAATATCATGATATTCCATGTTGAGAGTATAAACATGCCTATGATTTCAATTACATCTTTAAGATAGGCATCAGTAGCAAAGGAAGGCTCTGAAGTCAGATCTTGTAGGTTCAAATTTTGATTTCTCTCAACAGCCAGCTAAGTGATATTAGGTAAATTATTAACTTCTCTAATCCTTCCCTTTCTTATTTGTAAAGTGAGAATAATACTTTCCTCATATGTTATAAGATTTAAGTATGATAATCTTTGTAAGTACTTTGAACGGTGGCTGTAACATGGTAAAACACTCAAATATCTTTTTTTATTTATATTATAATGATGCTACTGTTGTTATTCTTCTAATTCCATACTCTTTCAGATTTGGGTATGTAACTGTCTCCTAAATATATTGACTTTAATGCCCTGTTGGTTTTCCAAGTTCAGTGTGTCTAAAGGTAAACATATTCTTTTCTAATCTTTTCTTCATTTTCCCGCCTTACCTTAACAGATGACCTACTCCTGGTTTGTTGACAAACCAGAAACTGACACATCATCCTGTATTCTCTTTTAGAATCACCAGCTAGTTCCCAAACAAGTACCCTTTTCTCCTCTTAGAGTCTTTTTAAATCTTTTGCTAATCCTTTCCCAAAGCCATCACCTTGATCTCATCCCAAGGTCTAAAGTCCAGGCCTGGCTCTAGTCCAAACCTCTCTGAATCCTCTTCACAGCCCCTCCAAAGTATTGTCACACTAAATCTGAAATGGCTGAAACATGGAGTTCAGGATTAGTTTCAAACTCCAAATAGACACCTAGTCTTTTATTTGGTATCTCTTCTCCTGCCACTGCCTGTAGCACAGCCACAGGGGAGGCCTGGGAGATCTTTGAATATGTGGTGTTAGCTTTCATTCCTCCCTGCCTAACTACCATCTATTTTCCTTTAAAGATCACTTCGATCCTTGATCTCTCTGGGAAGCCTTTTCAAATCTCCTACATGATTTTCAGATTCTCCTCTCTGCCTATCTGTAGTGTCTTGTGAAAACTTTTATCCGAGAACTTGTGGTGCAGGTTGTAACAGCCAGTTAGAGGACAGGGACTGTGACTTTTATGATCTTGTGTCTGAAACATGGTTAGTGGTAAAAAATCTTCTTGCCTCCGATGAAGAGAAAGCAGCTGTGACCTTGGAGTTTTTATCCGAGAGGGTAGAGAATCAATATCCTGTATCCCATTCCCAACTTCCTACCTTACAGAGGCTGGCTCTACCTTACTTATTGGAAGGAAAAACTGATACCTTGACCTTATTTTGACCCTGAACACTACTTACAAATTTGCACACTGATGAAGCTTAAAGAGAAAACTTAAACCTTAAAGAGAAGCTTAAGGAGGAACATTTCAAAGCATTTTTGTGTTCACAAAGGTGGGGCCCTTTTGTATGTAAGATCCGTTTATACCTTTTTGTTTATGAATTATAACTGCTATTAAAGGAACATAGATTTCTCTATTAACACAACTCCAAAGTAATAATTACAGTATTTTTATAAAATGACCCCTTTAGACTAGATTTCAGTAATGTGCACATAAGAGAAAAAAGAGGTAGGGTTTGTTTTGGAAATTGTACTCTACTCTAGATGTTGTAATTTTTATAAACTGAGGGATAAATCCAAACCTGGATTGGCACCCAAGTTTACCGTCTGTCCTCATTATTGATTTGGGAATGTATTTAATCAGACATACATAACTGTGAACTCCTACATTTTTCTTTAAATATTACTTACCTTTAAAAAGAGAGTTTACTTCACAAAGAGCTGATTTTTTGGCTTGAAAAATAAAGATCTTAACCTAAACAGTTGTCAGCTTTTTAACCAAATGATAATATAGTTTTGCACAGGAATCCTAGGATAGGATGCTAGGGCAAGGGAAGTCATGATGATTGAGGCATAAAACAACCCAAGTGCTATTTTCTCCATTCTTCTTTGGGTTAGACATCTCTCTGGCTATTTATCAGGATTCTTTAGAAGTTAATAGTCTTTTTTTCCTTCAAAGATGATTTTCTTTACCCCCCTTCTCATGTCATTAAACTTGAAACCTGCCCTGGGATTAGATTAAAACTAGGTTTCCCTTCAGGCACAGAGAACAAAGTATGTTGGTAAATTCTGCCTTCCATTATTCCACAAAAGTAGAATAATATTCACATCATTTGTTCAGTTTCTTATAAATCTAAGTCTTATTTGTTAAGTACAGAATATTTCCATGGTAATCTTTGTGGAAAAGCTATTGGAAGATGCTTTTTATCATTTTAGTGTATAGTCAAAGTCTGACAAAACTGTGTTCAGGATTTAAAAGATGCTCTTTCTAAGCAGAGTAGGAGTGTATGGAGTTACTTGGCAGGAAAATCAAAAGAGAACTAAAAAATGCTGCTGCTGATAATGATGATGATGATGATGATGATGATAAACCCTTAGTTGGAGCTTGCAAACTGAACTACAAATTATAGGTAAAATTCTGCCATAAAAGAGAATGGGGGATTGGTGGGAAAGTCAAATATCTACAGAGTGATTATTAGAGGTGATTCTAAAAGACAAAACACAAGGACATCAAACACTCGGACTCGGAGCTCTTACTTCACAAAGAAGAAACAAAGTAATTGCTTTGTTACTGTTAACTATGGCTCAAATATTTTATGGAGATCATAAGTTATTAAAATATGATACTTTGATTTATTATTAAAGAGTTTTTTCCTCCTGAACAATATTTAAAAATTATTTTCATTTGTTTTGATTTTGGCTTTCTATGAAAATTCAGTCAACAATATAGCAACCTAACGGTAACTTTTCTTCATCTTGCCAAAACAGATCCTGATTCTTTATTCCTGCCTAGTGTGTTGTGTATTAAAGAATAAGGCTTATGTTCACTTTTGGTATCTCCTTCCAGGTGGGGGTAGCCCTACTGATGTAACACTCCTAGCCTTCCCACACTCTTCTCCCTCTGTGATTCACTCTATCCTGGAAAGGAAGAGAGACTTAACCTGACTGGTGAAGTAAAGAAGAATAAACTGTGCATGCATAGTCCAGCTCTTCTATTCTTTGCCTGAGGATCAAGGTCCTTAGAGGTTGCAGATTTTCTTTTCCAGCAGTGGTGTTGCTGGCATGACTGATGGCCAGCAAGGCAGTGATGGCAGAGGGAGTGTAAATCTTCCCGTATCTGAGGATAACAGGCCTAAAGTCACATTCTCTATCAGTAATAAAAAAGATAAGGAGTCCAGATTGAGGCCAAGATTTGTTTTTGTCCCCCCCACCCCCTCAATTTTTTCGGAACGTGTATGGAATGCTCTTTGTTAGGTCTTCAAGGAGATGCTAACGTTTCCTGTGTGCGCCAGGAGTATAGAGAAAAAAAACCCCAGAGAATCCCATTTCGTGAGCCAAACATGCAGATGAAGACTCTTGGCTTGAGGTTTGAGGCTTTTTGGGCTTTAGCCTGGGGGCAGGGCATTTTTACATCGGTGGTTTGTAGAAGCTTCTATTAGGTCTTTGGATAGAAATTGTCCATTGACTTCTCTCTGCTGTAGCCTGCACGAGGCTTTAATCCAGGTGCAGTGACAGCTTGTCCTGTGTGGGGTTAGCTACACTTTCTGGTGGCCTGGTTGCTCTGTGGAGGGTGGGCTATTTTTATATTGTTAGGCAGGCAATGTGAAGACAGTGAGTGGGCCAATGAATGACCTCTCATGGAAAAATGAGAGGCTGTGAAAGTAACTCAAGGGGTGGCACAGAGGCGATAGTGAGGCAAGGATTGCATAACAGCAGTGGACAACCTCAGGGTGGGCCCTGCTAAGACTGACTGCACTGTAGCAGCTTTTCCAGAGCAGTGATTTGATTATAGGAAAGGTGATTTTATATGTCTTTGAGGCATTAGTGAACTGGAAACTATTTTTCTTTTTAAACAGCAAAAAATTGAATTGGTGGTCTGATACAAAGTATTGGAAAGATTATTGGTTAAAATTGTTAGTGTCAGGCCTATACACAACCCTTGGCTCCACTATCCTAAATTCCGTTTCGTTCTGCATTCAGAGCCTCAGAGGTATCTGTACAGCTGGCGCTAAACTTGGACTCATGTGGTTTGTATGTAAGTATAAGGGTTTTTCCTCCACTGTATGATCTCAAGTTGGCATTAGATTAATTATATATGTGGAGACAATTTTCCCTATGAGGCAAAAATGATTTTTTTTTTTTTAAGATTTTATTTATTTATTTGACAGAGAGGAGAGGGATCACTAGTAGGCAGAGAGGCAGGCGGAGAGAGAGGGGGAAGCAGGCTCCCTGCTGAGCAGAGAGCCCGATGCGGGGCTCGATCCCAGGACCCTGAGATCATGACCCGAGCCGAAGGCAGAGGCTTTAACCCACTGAGCCACCCAGGTGCCCCTCAAAATAATTCTTATACCTAAATCACTGTGTAGCAAGAAGTGTTGAAAATACTGTTGTGGCTCAGAACTGAAGGTCAGCTCAGGAGAGAGTATGAGTCACTATATAGAGCTTACAGTCATGTCCTACTCAACAGCAGGAAACACAGGACTCAAAGGAAAAGGGGGCATGAAGAGGTTAGGCAGAAGCTGTATATGCATGATGCACGAATCAAGTTCTTCCAGGGAGATTGAACTCAATTGAGTTTAGTAGTCTTAGATTTAAATCAGACAATTTTTTCCTGAGTTTCTGTTATTGTCTTCAGCCACATTAAAAATTCTAGAAACTGGGGCACCTGGGTGGCCCGGTGGGTTAAGCCTCTGCCTTAGACTCAGGTCATGATCTCAGGGTCCTGGGATCAAGTCCCACATCAGGCTCTGCTCAGTGGGGAGCCTGCTTCCCCCTCTCTCTCTGCCTGCCTCTCTGCCTACTTGTGATCTCTCTCTCTGTCAAATAAATAAATAAAATCTTTAAAAAAAAAAAAAATTCTAGAAACTTACTTTGCCTTCTCCTTTCTTGATCTTGAGAAAGCACAGGCCTTCATAAGAATAGCATTATCTATGGATGCAGTCTCTCTTTTTTAAGATTTTATTTATTTATTTGAGACAGCGAGAGCGTGTGAGAGAGGGAGCATGAGTAAGAGAGAAGAGCGGAGGGAGAGGGAGAAGCAGGCTCTCCACTTAGCATGGAGCCGATTGTAGGACTCAATCCCAGGACTCTGGGATCATGACTTGAGCTGAAGGCAGAAGCTTAACCGACTGAGCCACCCAGACACCGCGCCTAGAGTCTCTTTATGCAGTTGGAGAAATTCCTTTTTTCCAAGTTTTCAGAGATTTCTTTTTTTAAAAACTCATGAATGAATGTTGAATTTTGTCAAAGATTTTTTTCTGTACCATTCATATAGTTTTTCTTCTTTGGTCTGTTCATGTGTTGAATTATACTGGTGGATGTTTCAGTGCTGAACTAACCTTGCATTCCTGGGATTAACTGCCCTCCGTGTATGGATTATTCTTTTAATATGCTGATAATTTCAATCTGCTATTTTGATGGGGATTTTTTGTGTTTTCTTGTTCATGGGCATTATTCACGAGCATTCATTTTTTTGTAATGTCTGTTTTTGACATTTAAATAGAATGATTTAGGAAGCAGTCACTCTCCAATTTTCTGGAACAGTTTTTGTAGAATTAGTATTATTTCTTCATTAAAATTTCATAGACTCCATAAGCTAAGGCATGTTACTCTGGAGTATTCTTTGAAGGAAACTTTTAACTACAAATTCAATTTCCGTAATAAATATAGGGCTGGCTATTAAATTTAACTATGGGTTTTAGTTGTTTTTGCCTTTTGTTGATTTTTGTCATTCTATGAAGTTTGTCAAGTTTATTGGCACAAAATTATGAAATATTCTCATTCTTTTAATATTTGTCGAGTCCCTAGTGATGTCATGTCTTCTTCATCCCTGATATTGATACTGTGCATTTTTTTTTTTAAATCCTTGATCAGTATGGCGAGAGGGCTGTCAATTACATTGATCTTACCAAAGAACTAGCTTTTGGGCCCCTTGATTTTCCCTATTGTTTTTCTGTTCTCATTTCAATAAATTACTGGTCTTTATTTCCTTCCTCCTGCATATGTTAAATTCAATTTGCTATTTTCTAGTTTATTAAGGTAGAAACAGATTATTGATGTGTGAAACTTCTGTTTTTCCAGTACCATCATTTAACACTTTAAATTGAGTACTACTTTACTGCATTATTCAAACATTGATATATTATGTTTAAATTTAATTCAGGTCAAAACTTTCTAATTTCTTTTACAGTTTCCTATTAGATCCATGGGTTATTTCAAATTGAATTGCTTAATTTTCAAATATTGAGGTGTTTCCCAATCATCTTTATATTACAATTTCTAGTTTAATTCTATTATGGTCAGAGAACATATTTTGTATAATTTAAATTATTTTAAAATTTTCAAAAACTTTTCATGACATAGAACATAGTCTATCTTGGTGAAAGTACACTTAAAAACGTGTTGACTCAGGTGTTCTATAATTTTCAATTAGATCAAGTTGGTTGACTGTGTTGCTTAGGTCTTCTATAATCTTAGTGATTTTCTATCAATAAATAGAACATTTATGTGTGGTTTGTTGCTTGCTTAATAGCTGAAAGGAGTGAAGTGTCCAAATGTAATTCTAAATTTGTTCATTTCTCTATTCAGCTTTACCCATTTTTGTTGAATGCATTTGGAAGCTCTGTTGTTAGATGTATACCCATTTAGGATGGTTATGTTTCTTGGATAATTGATCCTTTCACTGTTTTGGAATATTCCTCTTTATCCTTCATTGTATTGCTTATTCAGAACTCTAGGTTTTCTGATATTAATATAACTACTCCAGCTAGTGGTTTGTGTTTTTGTTTCTCATTTTTTACTTGCATGTTTTTCGTTCTTTTACTTTTAATCTATCTATACATTTATGTTTAAGGGAGATTTCTTTTTCTCTTGTTTTTGGTTTTCACCAGTTTGAAAATGATATATCTAGGGACACCTGGGTGGTTCACTTTGTTAAGCATCTGCCTTTGGCTCAAGTCATGATTCTAGGGTCCTGGGATTGAGCCCTGCTTCAGGCTTCTTGCTTGGTGAGGAGTCTTCTTCTCCCTCTCCGTCTATTTGCCTCCCACTTTTGCTCTCTCTTGCTGTCAAATAAATGCATTTATAAAAAAGAAAATGATACATTTAAATGTGTTCTACTCTTTGTTTCTGAACTTCTTAGATCTGTGATTTGGTTTCTTAATTTTAGGAAATTCCTGACCATCATTTATTCAAGTATTTCTTTTGTTTCACTCTTTCTCCTTCTTAGATTCCAATTACATGTATGTTGGGTCATGTGATTTTGTCCCACAGCTTTTGGATGCTCAGTCTGTTCTTTCCTTCTGATCTTACATGTGTTTCATCCTTTCTACTTGTAGAATTCAAGTAGTGCCTGAGGTAAGTGCTTTTTATTCCTGGAAATGGCCATTTTTCTTTCTGCTTGCCTTTGTTGTGGAGGTTGAGTCAATGTAGTGAGAAATTGAACTAGATTTGGCTTTAATTGCTGCTATTGATATCCTTAGATCACCCTAATCGTAAATCCTTGTAGTGTTAATTTTTGTTTAGGATAGGACTTTTTGCCTGTGGGTATATCCTGTGTCTGCCCTATACTTGGTTTTAGATTGTCCTTTTGTGCTGTGCTTGAGAGAGGTTCTCTAAAAATCTTTTTCTCAATATAAGATGTAGCCTATCATTTGACCCCTATTAGTATAGTTTTGGGAGCAAGATAAATTTTCCATTGTTTGGGTTAATTCTCAATCTTAGGTAGGCAATGTCTTCCTGCGTCTTGAAGGAGGATCCTTCTAGTGATCCTGTTTCTTGCTCAAGACAGTTCTTAAAACAAAACAAAACAAAACAAAAACTATTCATTTCTCCCAACTTTGATTAATCTTTACTAAGTTTCTTTCCCTGCTTACACAGGGAAACTTAAGAGTTTTGATTGTCGGGTAGGTATTGGGAAGATCGAAGTGGAGTTTTATGCTTCTCCCACAGTGCCTGCTGTATATTTACCTCAGGCTTGTATACCATATGCTGCATGATTTCTCTTAGGACTGTGATCAATCTTTTTGTGAGTACCTAGAGAGTCCAGGAAGAAGAACTTGCAGGTGGATGTGCATTCTCTTGGTGCTTCTGGCCATAAAGAGATCTATAATCTTATTACCTGCCACTCAACATTTAGCAATTCATTAAAAGCTTTAATTGAATTCTTATTGGTGTCTGGAGACATATGCCTAAGTAAATTATTACTCCTACCCTACTTCTCCAAGGAGGCACCTGTCTTTCCTTAGATTTATGGTTTGGGTATTTATCTAACCAATAATTTCTGAGTTGTCAACTCTCTGATGGGTTCAAGAAAACAGTGAATCTTCAGATTGCCTGGCAGGTTTGCTGTGGTTGCTATCATTATAAATATGGGAGCAATGTACTTTTTAGCATTCTACATCCTGAGTAGGATCTGGAAGTCCTAGCTTTGTTTCATGCTGTGAGATCCTGAAGTATATTAACAAAGGAGATTGTTTATTCATTAATTCACCCATTCATTAACCTGTCCATCTATTCACATATTTCCAAAGTGCCTATTGTGTATAAGCCTGTGGAGGACACAAAGATCAAACAAATAGACTCTCCAACATTTTGAAACCAGCTACTCATTATTTCTATGGTGAATTCAGGTTGGCTATGACCAGAAACACCAATGATTGTTTTAAGAAATTTGGGTAATTGCTAGACCTTTTTAAGAGTAATTTTTATGTATCCTAGAGTACCATTGTTTGAGATCTACATTACAAATTGTTGTATAAAAATGCCTTTGGTTACAAATTATAACTCTAGATGTAAAGTTTATCCTTTATACTGGTAACATAATTTAAAAAGATTATCATCAGATTGAAAACACACACACAAAACCCTCAAAGACTTCACTGACCTTTAATAATATGCCTGCATCACCAGTTTGAAAAATAGCAGGCTAGGTTAGTTTCAAGAACAACTTTCTGGCTTTGTAATTCTCTAACAGTATAGTGAAAGAATGGATGGGCAGAAAGTAAAGAATAAGTGTGTTTTAAACATCAAAGCTCTTCTTAATAATAAATTTCTTTAGTCATAAAGTGGCATTTAAAAAAATTTAAGATTTATTTGAGAGAAAGAGAATGAGTGGGAGGGAATGGTAGAGGGAGATGGAGAAGCAGGCTCTTTGCCTGGGATCTCAGGACTTGATCCTGGGGCCCTGAGATCATGACCCAAGCTGAAGGCAGACGTTTACCGACTGAGACACCCACGTGCCCCTAAAGTAGCATTTTTAGTCAGATTAGGTGAACCATGTTTGAGTATTTATTAAGACTCAACTACCTATCAAATGTTAGCAACAGGTCTAGAAACAAGGCAAGTAAGAAAATACTGGTGCTATCAAGTCTTTATTAACTCTGTTAGCAAAATAGTAGTGTCATCAATGAGACTAGGAGAATTGGAGTTTAAGTAAATACTATCAGTAGCCTTATAAAAACACAATCACACAGTAGTGATCTTAGGAACATTGTAAGTAACACACTTGAATGACAATGTTGTCTGAGAATATTATTAATCGTGCTTGTGAATGACCATTGTCTCCATGGCATTATAAATGGTAGAGTTGGAGGACAGAGCCGTTAAGGTCACTCTTAACAAAAATAGATGAGCATGAAACAGTTTGAAATTCAGGCTGGTTTATGTGAATTCTTGAATAGAAGTCTTCAGAGAATTGCTTCAAGTCTTATTAAATTCACTTAAAAAAATAAATGGACATTTTAACCATTGTGAGAGATCACATAACTGATAACCATTTATCCTTGTCTCATAATGTGCTCTGAGACACTTCAGCATGTTGTAAAAGCATTGTATAAAATCTGCATCCTTTGCAACCAGACTGTAAAGATTCTCATACTGGCGCTCTTCATGTTATTGTGGGGCTAGATAGAGAAGGTATGAATGTCCTTAGGGAATAATATGAAGCAATGTGAACTTTGCTGAAAAGTTTTGTCCAAATAGATATGTTCTAGTAAGATGGTTCTTTATATTGATCTCTTTAAAGGATCCATTGTTATGAAATCCAACTTTCTGTTACATATAGCTTTTAAGTAGTAAGGAGGACCAGTGGAGGGTTAGGACAGGACTTAAAGGGCCCCTTAGAGACAGAAACACATAGGAAAAAGAAAAGTGAGAATATGGAGTAGAACTGGACATTCCTAAAATATAGATAACAATAGACCTTAAGAATGTAGTGGAATATTTGTCAGAATTAAAGGAACATTAACTATGGTAGAATAATACACAGAACCCATCAAAGAGTATATGTATATATGTGAGATGATTAAAAGTTGCATCGATTCAGGAAAATATGCTATGGATAATAAATACTATAAAACAACCAAACTAGATATTTCATTGTTCAAACACAAAAATATTTAAATTCAGTTGTGTGATTTGTTTACCCAAGTGTTCAGTTATAATATTTGGAATGAAGGAAGCGTTTAGAACAAAGGGGAGGAAGGGGGACAATACTTTTGTGTTATTGCAGTGAGGAAGGGGGATGCTACCTGCTTTGTGTATCAAGAATGCTAAATGTCTTCCATGAGTAGGACAGTACATGTAACAAAGACTGTCTTGCTTCATATCAAAAACACTGAGACCAGAATAACTATTATACCCACTTAAAATAAAGGTAAACTGTATGTTCAACACTAGACACATGCTTTTTGCTCAGTTCTTTTTGTTTGCTTCTTAGGCACATGGTTATTTACAGAAAAAGATGCCAGTCTCTTTATAACTTGACAAAATTGGAAGGAAAGCAGATTTTCTGTTTATAGTGAGTTTGAATCTAAAGACAGTACAATTCATCATACTCTAAAACACTTTCTATATTGCATCATTGGATAATTACATTGTTGAATTCTTCTTGGAAATAACATGAGCAGATATAAATTTGAAGGATAAAGAATTTAAAGATAAACTTTTCAGCAACCACTATAATTTGGTCCCTATGTATATGTGGTTGAATGGAACAAAATTTAAGCCTGTCCTGTTGGGGGTAAGAGAAATAACTGGATATTAGTAACTGAAACTTGAACTAAACAGTTATCAGGAATGTATAGCATTTGTCCTAGGCCTTGATAAAGAATGGAGTATGAAGAAAATTAAGCTGTTGCCTTAGAACCATACTCATGTTGTATCCCAGAGCTGGATGGAGCTGGATGCATATTATAGTGATGGAAAAAGAACCCGCAGAGGGTGGAATTATCACCTATTATAAAATCAGAAAGACTTGAGCATTAAGTAGAGCGTGAATGCCTATTAATTATACCCCTTACTTATAGCAATGTGGTATGATTATATAAGCTGATGGTTCCTGAATTTTGAGGCAAAGGAGCATATTGATAAGTTTCCCATGAGAAATTATGCTAGAGAAATTAAGTCTGCATCCATTTTATCATTCACTTAAAATAATTAATTAGACCCTCATATGGTTAGCAGTTTCTTTATTCAGTTTGTTTCAGTGAATGTAGAAAAACAAGATGTAGGATTTTTCCAGTCTTTCGTATCTCTAACCTGTCCTAAGGGCTTACATTCATTAGCTTAATTTTTCTACTATAGAGTTTTTGTAGAACCTAAATTGAGTATTTTAATATTTTACTTTTCATTTTTCACTAATCATATTTATGATACATATTTTAATAAGCATTTAACTTTTCAGTAATCATTCATCCACCTATGACATGCTATTTTAGGTGCTGACTTAAAAATTGTGTGAGATATTTGTGTTAGTAATGATAATTACCATTTATTTGGAACTTAAGTGCAGGCACTTTATACATGTTATTTCGAATTCTCATAACAACATTTCAGCATATTCTTATTCCTAGTTTAGAGGCAACTCTGTAGTTGATCACTGAAATGTGTATAAGAGCTGGGTCTCAGTGGCCCAGAGTTTCTTATATTCTACTCTTTGCACTATACCATTAGTTATGGAGCAAAAACTGTTGGATTTGAACAGAAAAGCAATACCATTATGCATGACATAGAAAAAGGAATTTATTAGAGGGGTTGTTTGTTACATAACTGTGGGAGCTGGTCATGCACTCAGTGTAAGGCTGTCACTTCTGTGTCTGGTATTGGACCTGAAGTCAGCAGTTAGGCAGTTGGGGATGGAAGGTGGGTGGGAAATAAGGTTGAATGAGAATTAACTGGAACTTGAGAGGGTAAGCTGGATTGTACTATGGTAAACTGGTACCTGCATCTATCTCTTATCAGTTCCAAGCCTCCAATTTCTGTGAGGCCAGTGATCTGTAAAAGCTCACATACTTGGTTCTGAAGTTACAAGGGAATGTGGGCCAGGACTGGGCGAAGCTGAAAGAGGAGCTCTCAAGGTGGGTGGAGGGGCCGTTGGTCCAGCTGCAACTCCAAACCAGCAAAGGGAGCAATTAGGTCAGTAATGACTCATGTGAGCTGCCCCAAAGCAAGACTGCATTAGATCTCTCAGTGAAAACAGGGCTGTTCTATTTTATCTTCTACCTTTCAGGCCTCGTGAAAAATTTTCCTATGGCTAGTCCTGACCCAGAACCACGGAGGGATGGGAAATCTGAGAAAAAAAAAAAAGCTTAGCTAAGTTGGCACAGTACAAAGCCACCACATTTAATCGTAGACGTGGCTGATTTTCTAGCAAGGAAATTAATGCAAAAATGAGTTAAAAAGATGATATCTTGAATTTTCACACGTTTCTCTCTCCTTATCAAATATCCTCATAGTTATGTCTAGTCTACAAGGCAAACAGGTATATACAGTAATATTTGTCCAAACAGGAAAAAAGGTGCAATTTTATTTACTACTTATATTATTATTTATTTTACATAAGGGAAGCCAAAATGATGAAATCCATTGACTACAGTTGTGAAAAACATTGAAAATTCTATCTGAAACATTTTAGAACTCAAGCTAGAATCTATAATTCTAATGAGTTCTGCGTGAATGGAGAAAATGATAATGAATATCATTAAAGAGAGATCGAGCAGTTGTTTTTGTTCTACTCAATGGTTGTGGTCTCCAAATATAAGCAGGAAGTTTCCTAAAGAGTCAGAGTGCCCTAATGAAAACATTAAAAAAAAAAAAAAGAAAGAAAGAAAGAAAATATTTTAGAAGTGACACTTTAGTACAAAGAAATGAATATAGTCAGTTCTAAAGAAAGTCCTAATTTGTCTATAAACAGGCACATCACTTTGTGGTATAGATAATGGAGTTAAGAGTGCGAGTATAAATACAAAATTTCCATATGCCAAATGTTCATACGGAAATGGAAAAAGTCAGCTAAGAGTACGCATAGCATTTGTATGGATCACAATCCAGACATGGCAAAAAACCCTGTGTGCCTCTTACATGCTTATGACTGTACCATATTACCAGGATATCATTTTACAAGGCTGTCCTCAGGATTTTTAGGGCATTATAGCTACCCTAAAAGGGAAGCTTTCATCAATTAAAAAATTATTATGAAAGTCATCCTTAATGAATAAACTTTAGAAAACACAAATATTCCAAAACAAAACTGAATAATTCAAATGATG
Source organism: Procyon lotor (assembly GCA_028646535.1). NCBI lineage: Eukaryota > Metazoa > Chordata > Mammalia > Carnivora > Procyonidae > Procyon > Procyon lotor. The sequence goes on from CM053605.1 coordinate 42,041,427, forward strand.
GGAGTGAAAGAGACTTTATTAGTTATCTATTTTGGGTAACCAATTACCTTAAAAGTTAGCTTGAAACAGCACATGAATTATCTCAGTGTTTCTGTGGGTCAGTAATTTGTGCATGATTTAGCTGTGTTCTCTGCTTTGTTGTCTATCACGAGATTGCCATTAAGGTGTCCATCCAGGACTTTGTTCTTAACTGAAGACTTAGGAGAAGTTCCTAACTGAATGTTAGGCTGTAAGATGGAGGCCACCCTCCTTTCCTGGACACACGGTTCTTCCTCACGTAGCAGAGTGCTTCATCAAAGAGTGCAAGTTAAGAAATCAGTAGAATTTGGGGGCACCGGGGTGGCTCAGTGGGTTAAAGCCTCTGCCTTCAGCTCAGGTCATGATCTCAGGATCCTGGGATCGAGCCCCGCATGGGGCTCTCTGCTCAGCAGGGAGCCTGCTTCCCCCTCTCTCTCTGCCTTCCTCTCTGCCTACTTGTGATCTCTCTCCTCTCTGTCAAATAAATAAATAAAATCCTTAAAAAAAAAAGAAAGAAAGAAAAAAAAAAGAAATCAGTAGAATTTGCCGACAAAATGGAAGTCCTGAACTTTTGTAACCTGTTACATCCTCTCAACAATGATATATTCTCGTTAAAGGAATTGATTGCGTTATACATTTAATATCAGGAGGCAGGGATCATGGGACCATCTTGGAGGTTCCCTTCTGCCACCAATTCTGCTTTAGCATCCAGCTAGAGACGGAACCACTGGGAGCTGTAGCTTATCCTAGACAAATTGACACATTACAAAGCCATGACAGGCTCGTGTTGTTACAAAAAGTTCTGATCTCAGTGGCTTAACAATAAACACTCATTTTTTGCTCTCTCATCAGATAACTCAGTCACTGGAAGAGGGGGCTATGGTCACGGGATCCTTCCCAGTGGCTCCAGCAATGGACCTTCACAACTACTCAAAGATAGTAACTTCAGTTTCCTGGAAGAGAGCTTTGCCCTATTCTCATTTTCTCCCCAGCACCCCAGTTCCTCCCTCCTTTTCAATATGCACAAACACGTACTCACGGGCACCTGAGTGGCTCAGTCAGTTGAGCATCTGACTTTGGCTGGGGTCATGGTCTCAGGGTCATGGGTTTGAGGCCCATGTTGGGCTCTGTGCTCAGCAGGGAGTCTGCTTGTCCCTCTCTCTCTGCCCCTCCCTCTGCTTATGCTCTCTCTGTCTCTCTCTCAAGTAAATAACATCTTTCAAAAAAAAGTACACAAATACAAGTATTTTTATATCAGTATTCTGATTTTTTAACATACTTTGTTAACAGCATTATTAAAATGTTTTTGTGGATGTGGATGTGTGTGTATCCATTTGTGGATGTGTGTGTATATACATATATAAATGTCAGTTCATTAAAATAATAAACTGACATTTATATATGTATATACACACACATCCACACATCTGGAGAATAATCTTAAATGCTTAAATATTTGCTTCTATGGATTTCAATATAGTTTGTAATTATACTTCTGTCCTTGCACATTTAGGTTGTTTCCAGTTTTTAAGTAACTGGAACTCAGTTGAGTTGAAAAAATGAGAACTCATTTTTTCAATTTAATTGCTACAACAGGAATTATAGAGTCTAGGGTTTGAATATTTTTAAACTGTCAGAATTAGCAAAAAAAATTGTATCAATGTACATTCATATCAGTAATACAGGTGTGTATCTCTTTATGCCAATGTTGGGAATTAAGTTATTACAAATACTTGCTAACTTGTATTGAAAAGTATTTATCTTCATTTTTCTATATCTTCATGACCTGAGCTGAAAGCAAGAGTCAGATATTTAACTGACTAAGCCACCCAGGAGCCCCATACATATATATATTTTAAAATAATTCATAATATCTTGATTATAAGAACTTCTAGTTGGTCCCATAAAGGTGCTAATAAGATCACTTGTTTCAAAACTTGTAGATTCTCCTGGAGGAACATATATTTTTGTGTCGTGTGTTAATGGTTCCAGTGATGTTCAATAATTATACCTACCAAATCTCTCTATAGAGTCTAGTGATCTTATGTCCACAGTTTGGACAATTAACTGTTTATTGAAGTACTGTTTAATAGCACTTACCTCTCACCCCAATCTAGAATTGATACGTAGTCATTAAAGTACTCTTTACCGTGCTAAATTTACCTGTCCCCTCCTTTTTAAAACTATTTATCTTAAAAAAAAATTTTTTTTGCAAAAGAGTTGCAAAGATTGTTCAGAGATTTCCTGTGTATGTATCACACAACTATCTCTAATTTTAACATCTTATATAGCCAAAATTGTTACTAAACCTAAGATATTAACATTGGCACAATGCTATTAATTATAAACTTTAATTTCCCCAGGTTTCTCATTAATGTTCTTTTTCTCTTTCAAGATCTAAATCAGGATACCCATATTACATTTATTTCTCATATTTTTTGTGTCCTCCAATCATTGACAATTTCTTGGTATTCCCTTGTCTTTCAATATCTTAACACTGTTGACATGTACTGGCCAGGTATTTTATAGAATGTCCCTCAATTTATAGAATGTTGCTCAGGTCTTGCTCATGATCTATCTTACGTTAAGAGTTTGGAGAAAGAATACCACAAGATGATGTGCCCTTCTCATTGCATAACCTCTGGGTATATGATGTCAGTGTGATTTATCTTTGGTAATACTGACCTTGATCACTTGGTGGAATGGGTTGCATTGTGCCCCTCCAAATTCATGTTGAAATCCTAAACCCCAGTATCTCAAAATCAGGCCTCATTTGGAAATAGAGGTGTTGTAGAAATTAGTTAAGATGAAGTCATATTGGATTGGTAGATCCTCGATTGGATGTGACTGATGTCTTTATAAAATGGGGAATTTGGACATAGACATGTATACAGGTAGGATGCCATATGAAGATGTAGGCAGCAATTAGGATGATGCTTCTATAAGCCAAGGGAGCCAAAGATTGTCAACACGCGACCAGAAACTTGCAGAGGGCCATGAAGCAGATTCCTCATCAGAGCCCTCCAAAGAACCAACCCAGGTGACACTTTAATTTGGACTTCTAGCCCCCAGAACTGTGAGGCAACACATTTCTGTTGCTGAAGTGACTTGTTTGTGGTATTTTGTTAAAGCAGTACTACCAAACTAATACATTTAAACTTTCTCTACTGTTACTATTTTCTTTCTTTCCATACTCTGTTAGAAGTAAAATACTACTGGGTAGCTGGGTGGCTTAGTCGGTAGGGTGTCTGCCTTCAGCTCAGGTCATGATCTCAGGATCCTGGGATCAAGCCCGTCTGCCTGCCAGTCCCCCTGCTTATGTGCAAACATGCTCTCTCTCTCTCTCTCTCTCTCTCTCTCTTTCTGTGTGTGTGTGTGTGTGTGTCAAATAAATAAATAGGTAAATCTAAAAAAAAGTAAAATACTACCTTGAGTTCATTCTTCAGGTGAGAAGAATTAATATCCACCTGATGGAGGGGGAGGAGTTTCTAAGTATTTGTGGACATTTAAAACCATCATAGTGATGAATATATTTTTTGGCTAGATACTTTATAGTTATGCAAATATTTTGTTTCTCTTTAAGTTTTCAGTAAGTATAGCATTGCTTGGGGGATCATTCCTATAGCGATTATTGTGATATTCCCGTGGTGATTTTCTAATTTCCTTATGTGTGCATTAATTAGAAGTCTTCTTTAAGGAACAGTTTTTCCTTCTCCCTTATTTATTCATGTAGTCAGTCATTTATTTCAATATGAAATTAGGTTTTTTAAAAATAATCCAATGCTGTCAATATTTTGTTGCTCACATTTCCCCAGCATTGACCATTGGGTGCTGTGTTCAGTTTGGCTCCTGTGTTTTTTTGATATGCCTTTGTCCTTTAAAAATTTTTTTCACTATGTTTTTATTTTCAGGTACCCCAGAATGCTGCAGACTCCTTTTACAGTTTCTGTCCCAGACCTGGAATAAGGTATCTCTTTGAATATCACTTTTATTGGGGAGTGGTATTTAATGATTATAGTCTGTGTGCTCCTTGTGCTTGTGGCTACTAGGTTTTCACTTCTAGATCCTCTCAGCAGACAGAGGTAGGATGTGCATGCTTGTATGTATTTTAATCCACATATACACAGTTGTTATTTAGACATTATCTGTCTGTGTGGGTTTATGTAATTAATTAAGTTTGAGTTAATACTGATACTTCTGGCTCCAGTTGAGGACCACAAGTTCACATGTAGAATTTTGCTTTTTTGTAACTTGTTTCTGGAACAGTAGAGAACCTGTCTGTGATTGCCTTCCAACCCTTGCACACAAGTAGTTTCAGAATTTCTTGCTTGTACTCCTGCATGTGAGTTTTCTAGGGCTTCTGTAACCAAGTATAAACTGGATGGCTTAAGATGTCAGAAATCTCTTCTCTCCCAGTTTGGCAAGTTAAAAGTTCAAAAGCAAGGCTGGTGTCTTATGGAGGCTCTAAGGGAGAATCTGTTCCACGTTTTTGGTGGTTGCTGACATTCCTTGGTGTCTCTGGACTTACAGATCCATCATTCCATTCTGTGCCTTCAACTTCACATGGTGTTCTCCCTGAATGTTTCCGTCCAAATATCCCTCTCATGAAGGACATCAGTCACTGAATTTAGGGCTCACACTAACCCATTACTGCCTCTCCTTTGTTTGATTACATCTGTGAAGACCCTATTTCCAAACAGAGTTACATTTACAGGTTCCAAGTGGACATGAATTTTGGGGGGAAGCTGTTCAACCTAGCGAGAAACCAATTAACCTATTAGTATATACTGTTGGTGTATCATTCTTTTTTTCATTAACCTTACCGAACTTATAAAAATACCCTTAGGAGTTTACTTAAATCATTTATTTTTCTCCTTATCCCCTTTAGTGTGATTAAGTACCACATTTATAATATAGATTCATTTGTGACAGTTTGCACTTCATCTAGGGTTCACCTGATACACTATTTATTATTTTCTCATAATAAAAGTCACTCTTTGTGGTGTATACTTCTATGGACAAATGTGTAGTCATATATTCAGCACCACAGAACCAGTCAGAACAAGTCCATAGTCCCCAAATTTCTTTCTCTGCTCCTTTGTACTCAATGCCTCCCTCCAACTTTCTGATCACTAATGTATCTGCTTTCTTTATAATTTGGTCTTATTCAAAATGTGATATATGTGAAATGATAAACAGTGTAGTTTGGGGGTATGACTTCTTTTAATGAGAAATTTAAGATTTCTCTATCTCATCCAGGAATTATATAGTTTGTTCATTTTTATCTCTGTGCACTATTCTATTGTATTGGTGAACTAGTTTATCCATTTTCCTGTTCAGTACCTGGGTTATTGTGACTTTCTGGCATTTATGAGTAGAACTGCTATAAATATTCATGTACAGATTTTTAGATAAATGCTTTCAATTCATTTTGGTAAATACCTAGGAGTGGGTTGCTGGTCATCTCCTTATTTATAAAAATCCTATCTAGCTATCCTTCATTCTTAAGAATTTTCTCCATGTAGCATAGTACTAATAAAAAAGGACACTAATTTTGTGTAGCAGGAATCTGGCCTGAAATTTCTTCTTCTTCTTTTTTTTTTAGAATGATAGAAGTTGGAAAAAGTAATTTTTCCAACCAAAATCCATCCCAAATCACAACTACTATGAAACTATTTTTCCCTTATTGATCATAACAGTAAAGACAATTTGGGATTGGCATTATTAAAAAAAATTGGTATAAGTGAGAATTTCTTCTAAGTAATATGCTTTTTCTGTTTTATAAGAAAAATATACATGGGCATATTATATTCAGTTGCAAAGATTAAAATTAAAAACTTAATAGAAAATAAATATTACTTATTAATACAATATAGTTGGTTAAAAATAAATATTGAATCTCAATATAATTGAGTAATTTATTTTGATAATTTATTAGGTCACGTTCTTTTTTTTTTTTTTTAAGATTTTATTTATTTGACAGAGAGACAGCATTGAAAGAGGGAACACAAGCAGGGGGACGGGGAGAGGGAGAAGCAGACTTCCCTCTGAGCAGGGAACCGGATGCGGGGTTCTATCCCAGGACCCTGGGATCATGACCTGAGCTGAAGGCAGACACTCTACCAACTGAGCCACCCAGGTGCCCCATTAGGTCACAGTCTATAATTTAGTAACTTATTCATTTGTACGTAGAGTACTGCTGTGGAACGTTTCAAGTCCATGTTGATCTGGTTGACTTGTAAGGTATGCTTTGTGTGAGAAAGCAGGATTCTGTGTTAGACCCCCTAGTCTTGTTCCTCTTCACTCTCTCCTCTCCACTCTCTTTCTCCTGCCCCCTCCTTCTCTCTTGTCTTTTCTCTCTTTCTTTTACACTTTCTGTCTCTCTCCCTCTCCTTGTCCCCTCACCACTCTTCCCTTGCTTTCTTTTGAGCATGAGCGCTCTTTCTCCTTCTTTCTCTTTCTCTCTGGCTCCCCACCCACCCATATATATATATATATATATATATATATATATATATATATATATATATATATATATAGCATTTACTGTGTTCTGGAAACTGTTTTAATCTTTTTACAATCCTAACTTATTTAATCCATATAATGACCCTATTGAATAGGTACTAATATTAGTTTCATTTTACAGGCAAGGAATTTGACCCAGGGGATGGCTAAGTAACTTGTCTGGGGTCTTGAATTTATCCTATTTACTCATCTTAGTTCATTTTAAGTGTATGTCTTTTTGCTTTCTTAATGGCGGTGATGATGTTTTATTTTCCTGTGTCCTCCTTTTCCCCCCTTTATGCTTCTAATAGTCCTAGCATGTTACTTAATGAAAGTCAGAGCTCTTTAAATATCTGGAATTTGAAATAACTAGAGAAGTAGCATAGTAAGTCGGGATGATCTTTCTTTCTTGAAGCATCAGTGCTTTATGATGCTTTATGAAATCTGCTTCATCAGATTTCACCTTCTATGTAAGATAAACTATTGTCAATATATATTAGTAAATATATGATAGAAAAGGTTAGAATGATGGGCATGTCAGTTAAAAACAACTATGGAATAATTCCCTCTGAGCATTTGTTGGAAACTCTGGCTGTGACCACTATTCTTAATTTTCTGATCCTCAGTTAAAGGCTGCAGAGGTATGTGATGGCAGCAAATGTAACACCTCAAGTGTTGCTGGTATTCTCACTTTGAACTCTGTTTTTAGTCCCATGCCTCACCAGTGTGATTGTTCTCAACACAGGAATTTTCTTTGTAGGGTCATACTCTTTTCTAAATAAACTGACTTTACAGGCAAGAAATGTCAGATATTCATTCACATGAGTCTTTTATCCATCTGAAGAAGATATGTTTCATGGATAACCACACTGTCTTTGAGCCCCTTTTCTACTGTTATGCATTTTGCTCCTCTGTTTTTTTTGATTCTTTAAACTCGCCACTCTTACCTTTAAACTCCTACTTATGGAATTACTACTTCTCCATACTTAAACCTGTATTTCCTGAAGGATAGCCCCATATTAAAGGCTCTGGCTTGATTTCAACAAGTAACTATTAATAAAGAGATACTATAGGACCGTTCTCCTTTAATATATAGAAGCCCACCAGAAACACTTTTCCTTTCCACCATAAGATAAAAGCTACTTATTATCCAAAGAGTCATTCCCTACAGTTGTGGTTTTTCTAATTCATACATGCAACTCTGTTCAATGATTTATGCACTATATATTTGTGGACCAGAATTTATGGTAAGACCTGGACTCTCCAAAAAGGAGTTTTTTTGTTGGGGAAACCTCATCAACTCATTATATAATTTTATTGAGAGGCTAGGTCTTGTAGCCCCCAGATGTAAATATTAAATGGAGATCTTTATATTCTTTTCCAAAAATTGTGATTTAACTAGACCCTTTTCATCTGAATGGGTTGTGCTTTAGAATCCATAGAATCCATTTAGAATCCATTTCTAATTTTAGATCCTTCTTCATCTGGTATTGTGAAAGAATCTAGCTGAGAAATTTCTCTGAGATGGGTTACCCTGCACATCAGTTCATTTTATTCTGAAACCTATTGGCATGATCTTTTATTGAACCTGCTGGAAACTCTGTCAAATATTTGAATAGCATATGAAAATATATGGTCTTCAAATACTCAAAGGCAAAAAAAAAATCACTCAGAAAGAAAGACTGTATGAATAATTGAAATAAACTCAGGACCTGACCACAACATTGCAAATTACTATCTAAAAGTCTCTGTGGATGGGTAATTCTTTAAAAATAGAAAGCTGTTTTTGATCAAACCCAGATGTTTCTATTTTTAAATTCTTGGCACATTACTTCAGTAGAAGATTTTCATCTTCAAAAAGAAAAAGGCTGACATTGCTGTCAGCCTACAGCTCTTGGGTCGCAGGGATGCAATGCTGGTTTCATCTAGGCAGAAATGCTTATTGCTTATATTTTGCTTTGGACAACTGCTATGAAAGAACCAGGCTGTGGAGAAAGCTTGGCCTTTTGGTTGTTGTTTTGAGTTGTGGCTAGGCAGTTGATGTTTTGTAGTATGGAGTAAAGATGAATTGTACAAGGTGTTAGTGGGTATTACAAATAAAATGATTCAGTACCTTACATAACTCATAGTTATTCACCTTTAAGACTTGTAATGGCTGATAAAAACAGAATAGGAAATAAAGCTTACCAGCTTTAGAAGGCTAATGCTGATTAGTGTATAACAGTAGCTTTAGAATTGTTGAGGAATTTTTGTAAATCAGTACTTATACATGTTACAGATTACAGTAAGCCAATTTAATTTTCTCTGTCGCTCAGATTTCCGGTGAGGATATTTAATGATGTGGATAGATTTCTGACTGAGCTAATGCTATCACTTACAATAATTCCTCTGACTTGTAATATTTGTAAGCACCTTATAAAGAGAAAATAATAGCCTTTCCCTTGGATTTTCTATTAAAAAAGAACTGTTTTCAAGTATTTAAGATTGAAAACTCTGTAAGATAATTCAAATAATACTCATAAGAGTCTTGAAGAATCAGATCAGCACACTCTGAGAGTCTGGCACAACTGGGACTCTCTTCATTAACTTTGTTATCCATCAGTGCTTTAATTTTTTCCCCCTTTTTTATGATAAATTCAACATAGAGACTTTTTCAGCTGGTTCATGAAAGTACATCTTGAGTAAATAATGCAATTTTAGAATGGTTTAATTATCAGTTATTTATATTTTATATATATTTTTACTTCAATTTTTTATATACTTATATTTACTTTATACTTAGTTAACATATATGGTAAAACTGGTTTCAGGAGTAGAATTTAGTTAGTTGTTACTTACATATATCACCCATTGTTCATCACAACAAATGCCCTCCTTAATGCCCATTACCCATTTAGCCCATCCCCTGCCTACCTCCTTCCATCAACCCTCCGTTTATTCTCTGTGGTAAAGAGTCTCTTCTGCTTTGTTTCCCTTTCTCTTTCTGTTTTCCCCTTCCCCTATGTTCCCGTTTTGTTTCTCAAATTCCACGTGAGTGAAATCATATAACATTTGTCATTCTCTGACTTATTTCAATTACCATAATACACTCTGGCTCTATGCATGTTGTTGCAAATGGCAAGTTTTCATTCTTTTTGAAGGCTGAGTAATATTCCAGTGTGTGTGTGTGTGTGTGTGTACGTACACACATCTTTTTTGTTTGTAAGTTGATGTTATTTATATTTTAAAGCTTATTTTAATATTTTTTTTTCTTCTTGGATTCACGGTTCATCAAAATGGAAAGAGAGTTAGTCAGTTTCCAGTTGCAGAATACAGAAAACTAAGCCAAGAGTATTTAATATAGGAAATGATGTGCTTGCAAAATTACTGGAAGGGCTGGAGATCAGATTTAAGGTGAATCTCCAAGAAGAATTCTAATGGCAATAACTTAGAGCTAAAACTACTAGGAAACCTCCACTTCTCCAACTAGGAAGCTTCTGTCTGAACTGCAAGATCCGGGATCCCAGTACCCTAACTGCAAGTTGGCAATTGGAAAGCCACCACTAGAATGGATTTCTGGGCAGACCATTCTCTTGAATCTGGCAAAAGATACAATCTGAGCATTGTTTAGGCTTTGACAGCTTGTGAATGTATTTTATATTACATTAAAATGAATAACCTAGATATCTGTATCTCACTTTCACTCATTGGACCTTTAGTTCTCTTCTATTTTCTGACATTATATTTCTGGCAGTTTCCAAAATGTCTCAGAATACTTGAGAGTAATCCTTTCCGTAGCATCCATGCTCTTTTGTCCTGCCCTGTGCAAAGCAGTTGCTGTCCTGCTCTTTGGTTGCATCATAGCCTCTGATCTGCAGAGCCATTTTCCGATTGCAGATGCCACTTTGTCCTGCTGCAGCCTGAGCTCTAGGCTCTCCCTTAGCCTTCTCAGGCATAGCAGCTCTTTGCCAAAGCCTATCTTGAGTCAGACTGCTGCTAAATGTACATATCTAATGACACATGGGACCCAGCAAAGGCTAGCTCACAGTGCCAATTAATTTTTTTTGAAATTTGCTAGTTTTTTGCTAAACAAAAACATTATTAAAAACTATGTAAAGTTGCAAATGAAGTACCAATGTGTTTTCACTGAGCAGAATTGGGAAGAAATTCACAGCAGCATCTCATTATGTAGTATATCTGCATATGGATATGGTTGATGTAAATAGCCTTAAAAGCATAGGTAATGTTAAAAGATTAAAAAAATAATAATTAGAAATTACTGAGTTTTAAGTATGTTAGAGTGATCCCGGTAAACTGATGAGATTCTGGAGGTTGTGTTTTTCTGTGCCCTCACTGGCAGCCTTGTTCTCTTTAAACACCAACATATCTTCCAAGTGCCACATAGTTTGTTCCCACCATCTTACCAAAACACGATAAACATGTCTGTATCTTAGCTCCTTGCTTTTCAAGTAGAGTGTTAGGGGAAAGTAATTTGGGAATATCCTTGAAGCAGGACAGTGAGGTTCTCATCTCATGGAGTCAAAGAATGAGTCTCATGGACAAAGAATGAGTACAGCAATAGAATTCTCTTAAGCAAGGATATAGAAAAAGCTCTCAGGAGTGAGAGGGGTCCTGATGGGATTGCCAATGTGGGCCACCACTGACAAGTCTTATTTAGAACTGATCTGGCAGTTTGTGCCCTTATCATTCTTGTGATGTCTTGGTTTGAGTAAGGACTGGTAGATAATGTCTTTAATGGCTTATTTCTTCTTTGGGGTCTGGTTACATTGTGACTGCCATTAAAAGACTGTACCTCTGATACCCAGGCCAAGGTGGTCTGGTTTTGTTTCCTTATCTCTGGTTTCCTTATGACTCAGCATTTCTGGGATTTCTGTGAGCCAGATCACACAGCCCCTCACCCACCCTCCCTACCTAGCTCCTCCAGTCCTTATTCAATAAGACCTTTCTGACTTTTATTGCTGGGTTATATTCTTGGGGAATGATTTCCAGCATGTATCCTGGAAGGGACGGAGATAAAGGAAGTTTCCAAAGGGATTTTTAGATGTTAAAGCAGACTTCTAGGATCCTGGAGGTCAGGCTGAGACTGCCTTTTGCCCTTAGCAAAGTGTCATCATCCAGGCACTTGAGTCCCGAGGGGAATGTTACTCTGGCTGTTTCTGACTTGTCAGTGGGCTGTAAGTAGTAAGGAAATTTAATATTTTTTCTTCTGCATTTGCTTTCCCACATTTTTTTTTCTAAATAAGAGTACACAAGTTTGACTCCCTCTAAAGGGTTTTGTATATAACAGTTTTGCTTGATTTTTTTTTTAAATGTTTTTCTTGGGGCCTAGGTGGCTCAGTCATTAAGTGTTTGCCTTCGTTTTGGGTCATGATCCCAGGAGCCTGGGATGGAACCCTGCTCGGGCTCCCTGCTGAGTGGGAAGCCTGCTTCTCCCTCTCCCACTCTCCCTGCTTTGTGTTTCTTCTCTTGCTATGTCTCTCTCTGTCAAATAAATAAATAAAAATCTTTAAAAAATGTTTTTGTTTTTTTTTTTAAGATTTTTATTTATTTATTTGTCAGAGAGAGTGAGCACAAGCAGGGGGAGGGGCAGCAGAGGGAGAAAGAGAAGCAGGCTCCCTGCTGAGCTAGGAACCTGACAAGGGACTGGATTCCAGGACTCTGGGATCATGACCTGAGCTGAA
>CM053605.1:42054129-42082537 GCA_028646535.1 Procyon lotor
GAGAGAAACACAGCAAGAGAGGGAACACAAGCAGAGGGAACCGTAGTGGGAGAAGCAGGCTTCCTGCTGAGCAAGGAGCCCGATGCGGGGCTCGATCCCAGGACCCTGGGATAATGACCTGAGCCGAAGGCAGATGCTTAACGACTGAGCCACCTAGGCGCCCCGAGTGTGTACATTTTTAGAGGCAACATTTTAAATCTTGCTCTGAATTACTGCTCTTGGCTTCAACTCATTAGGCATCACCTCATTGTCCCTTCTCTGAGGGCAGAAATTGTCTTCTTACCTCTTTCTACACCCTGGGTGAACAAAGATTCCTTTTCTGTCCTTCCCCTAAGGCACCAACAAGGTGATTGTATGTAAGAGGCTAGCTGTAATTTAGGGTAATGTAGAGTCATCATGACTCTGAAAAAGATAGCTTAACCCTAGGCTTCAGACTTCCCCAGTGCCATTCATTGGCATTCCCCGCCCCTCTTTTCTTTGGCTTCTTTCCGCTTTTTTATTTTATTTCCCTTTTCTCCCCAGACCCAGGGCCCAGATCTCTTCCCTTTCCTGCATACCTTCCCTTGTTAAGGGAACCCACACTTGGAAAATCAAACAAATCATGAGAACATTCACTAATGACACCCTCTTAAATTATTTAGAGTAATTTGGCACTGTTTGCTTTAACCTCCCACTTTAAAACTAAGCGGGTTTAGGGGCGCCTGGGTGGCTCAGCCTAGGTGGCATCAGCCTTCAGCTCAGGTCATGATCCCAGGATCCAGGGATTAAGCCCCACATGGAGCTCCCTGCTCAGTGGGGAGCCTGCTTCTCCCTCTCCCACTTCCTCTGCTTGTGTTCCCTCTCACTGTGTCTCTCTCTGTCAAATAAACAAAAATTAAATCTTTAAAAAAAAGAAGAAAAAACTAAGCACGTTTAAGTGTGTATGCATGTGTGTGAGTTGAGAAAGAGAGCTGGTGTGCTTATTTCTTTCTTATCCTTGTATTACCAGAGATCCTTTGATACATGTTAATCAAAATAGCATTCCTCTTCCTGCTACACCTAAACTCAAATGTGTCAGTAACTGTAGTTTTTAAAAACACTTTTTTCTTTATTACTAGGTATATTCAAGCCTGCTTCTGATTTGTTTTATAACCACCAAGAAACTTGGGCCTGGAAATAAGAGATATTTTAAGCATTCAGACATGACCTTGCTTCTTTTGTTCTGCATTCATAAAAATCATTCTGCATTTGTAAAAATCCTAATGTATCTTTGTTAGGGGAGGCTTTTGTTATCTTAGTGAATAATACCACACAGTAGTGAACACTGGGAAAGTCTGAAATATCTGGCCTGTTAGCTGCCAAACTATTTAAAAACACTCAGGCAGTTTGGCAATAAATTTTTTCAGTCACTACTTAATTACCTTTGTGCTTTGGAGAATGTCACAAGACACCGTGGATATCAGATATTTTTGTCTCTTTTCCGATTTCTTTGAGGGACAGATGCATCTCAAGCATGGCTGAGAAGACTGAATATAAGGAAATATAATTTTGAAAAAGTCAGGTGTGGCTAAGGGTCACCTTTAGCGAAAGACTAATTACGTTAAAGGAGACCTTCAGGAAGTACAATCTATTCTTAATTTTCTTTCATACCCCCACAGATTTCTTTCAGAGTGAATAGTGTCTCAAGTAACTCCTTGATGCAAGAGAAAAAAAGCACAATATTACATTATTTATGTCCTTTACCACACTTAATTTGTTTGTATGAAATAATCATGGTCTTAAAACTTCCTAACTAGTATCTAGGAATATTAAATAATCCTAATTTGAGGTTAGTGAATTTATTTCATGATTAGTTAGGTTAGTGAATTTATTTCATGAATTTTATTTCATTAGTTTTATTTAATGAGCACTTAGTGATTTCTTAACATTCACATGTTATAGTCTAAAGATTAACATGTGATTTTAAAAATTGGAGTACATTTTTTGCATGAAAACAATGTGATAGAAATTTGTCTGCAAAAGACAATTTAATGATATAATTGATATATTGTATATTTACAGGGATAAATAGAATAATGCTGATCTGGTACTTTAAGTATTTCTAATCAAATATTGGTATATAGTCATTACAAATATTGATATATGAAGTTTGCTTAATGATGAATATGGTTAGACTCTGAAAGGATTTTGGTACCATTAAGCACACCGGTGGCTGATGGAATTGATGATGAATTTTATTTATTTTAATTTTTTTAAAGATTTTATTTATTTGACAGAGAGAGAGAGCATAAGTAGGCAGAGTGGAGGGAGAAGGAGAAGAGGCTCCCCACTGAGCAGAGAGCCCAATGTGGGGCTCAGCCAAAGGCAGACACATAACAGACTGAGCCACCCAGGTGGCCCTTGAAGATGAATTTTATTATATTTATTTTATTTTTTTATTTTTAAAGATTATTTTTTTATTTATTTGATAGAGAGAGAGAGAGCACAGGTAGGCAGAGAGAGAGGAGGAAGCAGACCCTCTGCTGAACAGAGAGCCTGATTCAGGGCTCTATCCCAGGAACCTAGGATCATGACCTGAGCTAAAGGCAGAGGCTTTAACCCACTGAGCCACCCAGGCACCCCTGAAGATGAATTTTAAACAAATGTACCTTCATCTTGGTATAGATGTGTATACCAAGCATACTCTTAGTCCTCTTGCCTGGTGGTTTATTTTTTCTTTATGAGGTGGGTGGTGTTCCCTATGGTAAGACTAGGTGACTGTTCCAGAGATCAGAAAGAACTGGGGTAGAAAAGGAAAATGCATTGTACATATGGTTCATTTAAGTGAGAAAGGTAATGCATATGAATGGATTAAATTTTGATGCATAGGAGACAAAACATCTTGTGTACTGATATGAGAGCCTAGAGAGAATTTGGTTGTGAGTGATAGGGTCGGATTTTGGTCAATAGGTGACTCCATCAACCAGTGCCATTTGGTAGCTACCTAGTAGGTAAAGGAAAGTTTTAGGTCAAATACATGCCTGAGGTAAAAACTCACTAGGTTACTTTGACTTTTTTACCTTATTGTAATTCTCCAGTATACTTAAGTACAAAAGGCTTTTTAGTTTTGCCTTCAGAACAGTTTTGAAATTTGTCCCTTCCTTTCACACTCTTCCAACATCAGTACTCGAGATATTTACCAGGCTCTACTATTTCAGTAGTTTCTCAATTGTTGTCAGGACTCCACTTTCTCCTTGCATTAACACATTCTTTTTTTTTTTTTTTTTTAAGATTTTATTTATTTGACAGAGAGAAACACAGCGAGAGAGGGAACACAAGCAGAGGGAATGGTAGCAGGAGAAGCAGGCCTCCCGCGGAGCAGGGAGCCTGATGCGGGGCTTGATCCCAGACCCCTGGGATCTGACCTGGGCCGAAGGCAGACGCCTAACGACTGAGCCACCCAGGCGCCCCAACACATTCTTTATATTACTGATTGGCAGAGTTATTCTTGTAAAATACATACCAATTCCCTGAGAAGCAGAGTAGTTTACTTCACACTTTAGATTTAGTCAGTTCCTTGTATGGACTTAGGCCCAGTTGTGGGCTGTGGCCTATTAAAGATGTTTAATGAATAGTCATTTATTTACCAAGCACATATGAATTGACAGGATAATAGATTATTTTTACCCATTTGCCACTACATAAAATTGATTTCAGACGTCATCATTATAGTGGGCTTGAATTGATTAGTAACTATAAGTGAAGTTAAATATAGTTAATAAATCTGAGGCTTTAGGAATCACTCAAAATTATATGGGGTATTATGAATTATTAACTAAAGAAAAGGCACATGAGAATATAATATGTATTTGAAGAGTCTTTGATTTAGTTTTTTTACCAAATGAACTGCTTGACACTCTATTAATAGAACGTAGGGAAAGAGAGATTTCTGTCATATGAATCAGTGCTAGAAAATAAAAATAACAAGGTTTGATGCTTCCTCCTTAAATTATTTTCTACTGTCCAGAGGGAAACAATGACATCCTTACCATGGTATTTGAAGTTCTTCCTATTCTGATCTCTGACGTTTCCATTCTGACTTTCTGCTACTTCCTCCATGTACTCTGGCATAGTATATAGAGTACTCCATATGTGACCACCACCGTAGCTGATTATTCTGCAGGCAAAATCCAGTCTCCTTCAGAGGCCACCTCAGCTTCCTCCAGTCTGATAATCATTGGCTACTCCCTGTGCTTCTCAAGCACTGCCCTCATACTTCTTCCAGGGCAGCCATCATGTTGAGTTTAGGGAATGCCTCCACAGGTACTCTGTGTGTCCTAAAGTAAGGATAGTGTTGTGTTCTGTGTATTGCAACCACACAGAGCACTTGGCCCCTAGGAAGCACTGGACACATTTAATTGCTTGGCATGGGAGGCACATCATATGTCAAATACTTTATGCTCTTGTATGTATATGGAATCATCAGCAGAACTCTGTGAACATACAAGTATCTGGGCTCCAGACCAGATTTGCTAAATTAGCTTCCCATATGAGCAGTTCTAGGTTTGTCCATTTGGAACAGAAGCTCCACAGATGATTCTAATGTGGAAATAAGTAAGTTTGTAAAAAGATAGGTCAGTACAGATTAGGACTGCCAGGGAAAGTTTGCAGAAGAGGCACTGGGTACTAAGCTTTGAAGTTTTTGGGAAAGAGATCACGTCAAATAAAAAATATATATGTAAAAGTATGGATGTGGATGTCAAGGGGACAATGAGGTGAGTAGTATTTTGAATAGAACATTTATGTTAGAGTAAGGTTTGTTAAGTGTGCATAAGCAGAGAAGCCCTAGATCATGGGGGACTTCGAAAATCTGCACAAACTTCAGCAGTTGAGCAGAGGCTGAGTATCTTAGAGGTGGGCCTGTCACTGAATTTTGTCATAGCAGCATAGGCAGGAAGAGGGCAGCTTGTCTGTGAAAAAGAATGAGGTGCATCTCATTCTTAAAAACAGTATTTCTTTTTTTTTCCCCAAATATGTTTATTTTATTTTTTTCAGTGTTACAAGATTTATTGTTCATGTACCACACCCAGTGCTCCATGCAATACGTGCCCTCCTCAATACCCACCTCTGAAACCTTCAGAAATCTACGAATTAAAGAATCATAGAATTTTAGAGCTAGAAACACATATTTATCCTTTTTCTTTAAGTAGAATTCCACAGAAAACTAATTCCTCATTGAAAAAAAATGGTTCTGTAGTTAAATAAGTTTGGGATATTGGATCAAATGGTCTGTTTCCTCTCCAAAATTTTTTTAGTGAATATATTTTTTAAACAGTAGGACTTCTCAAAGCTTGCAGTCTAATGGTTTATATTACAAATCTCTAAAAGAGAAATATAATAAGGAAGATTTTTCAAGCCCATTGTTATGAACAACTTGTCACTATATCTCTGGATACTTAAAATTTTCAGTGAAGTTTGGAAGGTACACAATGACATACTGGCTTAAGGAAATGACCTTTGGAATTAGGTAACTTGAGTTCAAAACCTGATTTGATGCTGTGAACTGATTTAGGTCAACTTCATTCCCAATTATTAGGTAATTATGGTGTAGGCTACAGGCTATCCCCATGCACTTCTCCACATACAAGATGTCCTACGTTACAATGAGAACAAGATTGAGACTGGATTCTTGCCTAGATACAAACATTTCTTAGTACACAAAGCAAACATGAGTCATAAAATCTATGTAATGTGTGACTTTGATGGAAAGATTTGTAATAGCAATCAATTGATTTCCATCTGGATAAGATGTGTATCATTGTGAGATTGGAAATTTTGATTCGAGAACAGAAAGAAGAAAAATATTCTTGGACTGTTAGATTCTAATTCAAAAATTTTGAATGTCCACGTGGGAATAAATGCATGGATAATAAGCTATCTGGAGATGGGAAAGGAGTTAGGAAGGGACATAGAAAGGTATTAAAGAAAACATGGCTTACAAGTGTAGCTCAGAACTTGCATGCTGTGCTAATGTGCTACTGATAATCATCCTTCAGCTAATTTTGCAATCCTAGTCTTTCTATAATTTCTATGAAATATGTGTCATTACAAGTAAGCCAATTTAGCTTGGCCCTTTGGAGAATGAATTACTCCTTTGAATCTAGATAGAAATGTTTTTCAGACTTCCAAACTCAGCGGTTCATTTATTAATAAATAGCACAATGCATTGAATTAATGTACTATTTTAAGATAGCGATGGGTTATTGATTTCTGCAGATATGTGTGTTATCTACATATAGGATCAATATATTTCATTACCATACTGGTATATCTTGTGCCTGAAATTGTACTTTGAAAATGATCTTATTCTAGAACTGACAGAGTCTCTTAATGGCTGTTAAATTAAAGGAGACCTCTATTTGTATTTATATATTATTTTCTTAAGCTTGGTTTTGATTATCTGTTTACATGGACTTGTTCCCTACCCTCACAATCCACTTTCCATATATTGCATTATTTGGGGATAATATCTCAATTGCAATGACCTCGATATTCCCTAATGTAGCTCTGCATAGAGTATTATTGTCATCATTATTTGATTACTTATTTCATACCTTTTTAAAATAGTTTGTGACAGAAATATCTCTGATTTTAGATTCCCATTATAATTATATTTTGACAACCTGTGCTATATCCATACTAAATCATTTCATTTGTCTGATTGTCTAAGTTTTATTTTGATTATACTTGATTGATTTCTAATCATAAGAATAATAGTTAATGTCAGTAATGCTTTTTTTTTGAAGTAGAGAATTAATATTTTGGTATTTGACAGTTTGAGGGCAAATTTTTCTGTTGGCAAATATTGCTTCCTTGCTTAGATGTGAGAAAATTAAGATGATAAAGGGTTGATGGTATTTGCATGTTATAAGTAAATGTATACCTATAGGTAAATGTGTGTAGTATGTTTGTATGGCATATATATTTATATTCATTTACCTATCTCTCACTTAAAAACTTTTTAATTTATTTTTAAATTATCCTCCTACTAAAGTGAAAAGCCATGAAATGAACAAAAAAATTTCCATTAATTTTGATGGAAAAAATTATGCATTTTATTCCAACCTGAGATATCGGTAAAATTTTCACAACTAGAAAAATATGTCAACTGAAAAATAAAAACAAGTTTATGTGAGAAAAATGAGATTCAGAAAAAAAAAGAAAAATGAGAATCAGTTTGTAAGTAAATAGCTCACTGAGAAAATTTAATGTAATGAAAATTTATTCATTTTTTTTCCTTTATTTTTCACTAGTTTCTTAGCAGATCTTAAACCATTTTGTGGTCGTGGGTATCTTGTGCTTTTAAATGTTTACCTCTAAAAACGGAGGGTAGGAAAACACTTGAGAGCAACCTGCGTACAAAACAAGAGACTATGTTGAACTACATGGAAATAACGCATAACACATGCACAATACCAATGGGAATATCATAAGAGATGACTTGGTGAACATTTATGAAATATTTATTTTCATTCAAACATGAGGCATAATGCAAAAATGTTCAATTTGATATTCTCTGACCAAACACTGTGATAGGCTAATTGCCATTTGTCTTTGCCTACAAATATAACTTGAAATATTACTTCATATGTATTTAGAGTATTTTTAATAAAAATATTTTATCTAAAAACCAGAGAAATTGATGTGGAAAAAGTCTTTTAACATGTGAAGTAGTTCTGTTATATATTTTTATACTCCAATACAAAACACTTTTATCTATTTAAAACACCTTTCATTCATTTGAAACTAGTACTATTCATGGGCTTGGGAGAACATTAGATATGTGCAGAGAGTAATTTGTGAATTGATGAAAGTGAAAGTCATGCACTTTTAACAATAATTCAGGGCCAAACCCATGTGAAAGAGCTCTCAGCGGGGTGAAACCACTTCATTCTCCAGTTTTGGACTGATCTTGGACTTAGTGGGATCTTACCTAGTTTATGCTAATGGCTCTCATTAGTTAAGGTTGGGAGTAAATTTCAAGCTAAATAGCTTAGCGCCATTCATTGTCCATCCAATAACCAAGGGAATAAACCAGGAAAGGGAATTCATGAATTAACTGGCCACCACAATTTCAGCCCCCCCAAAACAAAAGAATTTAACAGTTTTACCTATTATGTAAAATTCTTATCCAGTGTTAGACATTGAAAAATTCTGATTTAAGATCTCTCCTTTATTGTTGAAAATATCTAGCACTTTATGTGCTTTCTTTTTTCTACATTAAGGCACACTTAGGGATTTTCTTAGGGGAGATGGGAAGGTTGAAGAGTTTTCTAAAAGTCAAATTTTTATTGTTACTTACACTATCAATGTTAGTTTATGTTGGTGAGCATGAACATGTCTTAGCTATTCTAACCATGATCTGAGTACCAGCAGCATTACCATCACCTGGGAGCTTGTTAGAAATGCAGAACCTTAGTGTTCACTACAGACCAAGGAAAAACAGAATTGGCATTTTAGCAAGATCCCCAGATTGAGAAACACTGTCCAGGTAACACACCAAGTTTGTTGGAACAGGACATAAATGTTTGGAATGAGTCAATTAGAAAGGGTACTAGAGATACAAAAAAAATTGTGCAGAATTTAGGAGATTAGTTGGTGTGACCAAGCTGGGTCAACTTCATGCCAAAGAATTGTTCACTGTGGTAAAGTGTAAAGCAATATAAAACAAACTTAAAAAAAAATAAATAAAACAAACTTAAAAACAATTATAGCAATTCACTTGTGTCATATGATAGCATAATCACAAGTATGAACTGACGGGGGAATGGTGTCAAGAAATAATGCTGAAGAAATAACATAGCTTTTTTTTTTTCTTATTTTGAATGTATATTAGCCAAAATGAGATTCTGGCCCTATATATCCTTCTTAGTTCTGCAGCGTTTATTTTTGGGATCTACGCAAATTGCATGACAAATGAATCAAATCCCATGAGTTTATAGGGTTTTGCTGAATAGGATATCCCTTCCCAAATTCTTTTATCTTTATACTACTTTTAACTTTTCTGATTATATCAAAAACAGAGTTTTGATTAAGTGCCATTGAGTAAGTACCTGACTTTATAGGTTATTGTTTCTGATAATTTTCAGATAAGGAAGGCTTATGAGGATGCTCTAACCAGGATGGTGTGACCTAGCCTACAGTAAACCTGGAGGGGGAAGGAGGGGCAGGACACCATTTCTGAGAAGTTAGCAGGGCCAACTGCCAATATTCAAAACAATCCAGAATCTACACATTTAGGGTCTTTCTGTATATTGATATCTGTCAAATCTATGTGCTTTATTTTTATTTTTAGAAGTTTCAGATATTGATGTAGCTATATAACATGTAGTCTGATTTCCTACATATTTATAATTGCATAATGATGCTACACATATAATCTTTACTGTAATAGTTATTTTATATGTAATTACATTTATAAAATACTTGATTTAGTGATGATTCAGTTTTACAATGAAATGAATTGCAATTGATTTTGTTTACTTCTAGAATCAATTTTTAATGCTTGGAATGTGTTGTTTTGACAATAGTAAAAAAAAATGTCAAATTTGACCTTTTTTAAATATTTGCTTCGGAATACTGTTTTTTTGCTCTACTTTTTACAATAACTCTTGAGGTTTATTCTCATTTAATGTCTGAGTCTATATTAAATTCTGTAAGTCTGTAATAAAGAGAAGCTTACATTGATTGATTTACTGCTGTATCTCTCTTCCAGTTGTTCAAATCAGTACAGTGAATACTGAAGCAAAGGTGTATAAGAGTGAATTTGATATTTATTTGCAAATCTAGAGATAAGATGTAACATACATAGTTTATGACTCTTGAACTTGTGTTTTATGATGACTATTTGATCTAAATTTTGATCAGCTAAACAAAAATCCCTTGTACAGTGGCACCACCAGTTAATATTAAATACAAGTGCCGCCTCCTGATGGCTCACGGGAGAAGATTGAGGCACAAACAAGTCAGCTGCAAGAGAAAGGGAGCAGGGGAGGACAGCAGAGAAGACTGTCACCCTGAACAACTCCTCAGTCCCATATTTATTGGTACAAGATAGCAACTAACAAAGGAGCAGAAAATGGCTATACATTAACCATATGCCTTGTAGATAAACAAGAAGGAATATGAGTTATACATTGATTACAAATCTCATAGATAAGCAAGGAGTAGATTATATATGTTCAAGCAGTATAGAATTTATAGTTGAGCAAGCACAATTAAGAGGATAGTCTTAATTAACAGTAGGCTGTCTCTGAGGCAGAGGAGATAACATCAGAAATGAAGCAGGCGGCATTCCACCCTGAGCAGGCTAGGCGTTTCCCACTTCTCCGCTTCTAAGACGTAAATCATCTTCTCCCCCAGAGACCTGTTGCTAATGTATGTTTTTCTTAAGGTAACATTGAAGCATGCTTGCCAGGCTAATACAATTTTTCATAGTTATATTTTAAGTAGTACATTGTTTTGAGGGCCGGTTACAACAAGTTTTATAGTCACCTTGTTATAACAGGGTGGGGGAGACTAAAGAGGAAAGGAAATGAAATTAGAGTGAATAAAATTAGCCCACCATGGCAAGATCTACTACTTAAACCCTAAATCCTATATCCTTTCTTGCTGGTGTGGTCCTGTGACTAAAGTGTCACCTGTGGTGGGTGGAGTGGTGTATCCAACTTCTGGTTCAACTAAGATGCCTACCTGGGACTTACTCTCCCTTTCCCATGTTGATGATTGAAAGTGGCATGTTAGGCATAGAAGAACTGTCATATTAGCTTGGGTTCTACAATAAGTTTGCTAATCTGGGCCCATCTATCTACCCTGGACTATTATGTAAGGAAGAAAATATGCTTCTATGTTCTTTGACCAGTATCTTGGTTATAGTAGTTTAGGCTTCAGTCTAATGTAACTGCAAAGTTTTTCTGGTGGTGACAGGATGACCATACAATTGTCCATAGTGGCAACTTTTGAAGATAAAAGGGTATTCAGTTAATAATGAGTGTAGGAAAAGTGATGTAAATCGAGAGTATTAAAATTCACAGGAGGATGCACTCGTCGCAGGCTGCTCTGGTTGTAAAGCCATTTTTCTTTCCATATAATGGCCATTTATCATGTCACTCATCTAAGCATGTTATTAGGCTCCCTAACAGATTAAAGCCTTTCTCCATCTAGTTTATAATAGGTACTCTTATTTTATGAGTTCAACATTTTGGATAATGGACACATTTTTCTCCCTAAAATATTTAAGGAGTAAAATAAATGGCTGAGTAAAATTGTCACCTTAGGGTCCATCCTTCACAGAAAACCCATCTGGTATTGCCCCTGCTCCCAATAGCCATGGGGTTTTCTGTGGTCTTATCACAGAGTTAGCATGGGTCTGTTTCCAAGAGACTTGCTTTCTCTAATTAGCCTCTCTGAGTTTGGAATTCTTATTTATATAATGAGACCAAGACCATTCAATTCCCATTGCAATTGTGAAGATTAAAAGAAAACAAGCACATAAAACATTTATCATAGTGCCTGGCCAGTGAAAACTATTGTGCGATGGTGATAAATAAAAGTTGGCCCTGAAGTACCAAAAACTAGACACATCCAAAGCAGAATTCATGATGACTTTGAAACCTGTAAAACTTTCTTTGGTAACTTTTTGTATTAATAATACCACCGGGGATTCTGAGGCCCACACCTGAATGTCTCCAGCTTCTCTTTCATTCCTCAAGTCTACTTGGTCACCAGATCCTTTTATTTTGTCTCTGAGATCCTGTCCTCTCTCTTCTCATCACTGCTGTAGTTGTTCCAGGCTCTCTTGGAATTGAATAAGTGAAATAAGTCAGAGAAGACAAATACTGTTTGATCTTGCTTATGTGCCAAATGTAAAAACTTGAATTCAGGGAAATGGTGGTTGCCAGCAGTTGGGGTAGAGGAAATGAGGAAACATTGATCAAGGGGTGTACAAACTTTCGGTTATAAGATGACTTAAGTTCTATGATCTCATGTACACTATAGTGACTGTAGTTAATAATACTGTAGTATGTAGTCAACACATGCTATGAGAGTAGAGCTTTAATGTTCTAACCACCACAAGAATAACAACAAAGTGGTAATTGTGTGAGGTGAAGCCTGTGTTAACTAAACATACTGTGGTAAACTTTTCATAGTATATACTTGTATTGAGTTATCACATTTTACCTCTTAAACTTCCATAATATTGTATGTCAAAGAAATATTTTGGATCTCTTCTTTTTCCTTTCCTCCAACCTATCATTTCTAGGAATAGAGAAGAACTTCTACATACAGGGTTCCATGATTTCCTGGATTTCTTATTTTCACCAAAATGTAACCATGAGGCCATACAGGATGTCCTAGGTTATTCATCTTGGAATTCATTGTATAGATGAATGCATTTGGAAAAATCAGAAGACCCACATAGCAATAGTGCTACTGACTTGACTTACCATCATAGTGCATTGCTTTTGATGGTTCTTTACCTGTTATCAGAGAGAGCGAAAGTTTGAGGTCTGTCAATCTATAGATTCTGATTCTCTTAAATAGAAAATATATTGGGGACTTTTCTGTCCTTTACGCTTTACTAGAAAATGTTTTGAATGTAGTTTAAAGCACTCATGTTCTGTCTGCACTGGTTCCTTTTCAGAAAACAGTCCAAAGTATGAATATACAAACATTAGTTAACAGTGACCAGTTAACATTTACATACGTTTCACAATTTCAAATAATATTTAAAAAAAAACTACTGTAGGATATTGAGAGGGGAGCATTTATTTTGATAATTTCAAAGACAGTTGCATGTCCTAATTACTGAGACCTGTGAATGTTACCTATTTAGAAAAAGGTGTTGCAAATATAATTAAAAGATTTTTGAGATAATCAGATAATCCCGGATTATCCAGGTGAATTCTAAATCCAGCAATAGGCATCTTTATAGAAGGCATAGACCCTCAGAGGAGGTGATGTGAAGGGCTCTCTTACAAACTTACCAGTTGTTGGCAAAATTAATTTTCTTGCTACTCTAGAAGTACCTGTTTTCTTACTGGCTGTGGGTTGGGAATACTTCTCAACTCCTAAAAAGCTTGCTTTATGCCCCCCTTTATCTTTAAAGTCAGAAATGGTATGAATCCTTCTCATGCTTTGACTCTCTGAATTCCTCTTCTGCAACTAACTGGAGAAAATTTTTCTTTTAAAGGATTTATGTGATAATCACCCAAACAATTTCCTTAGCAGCTGATTTGAGACTGATTACATTTGCAAAATTTCTTCACAGTGTTACTTAGATTAGTGTGGATTACATAACTGGGAAAAGCCATGCATACCCCAAGGCCCCTGAATCTTATGGGGGCTATGTCAGAATTCTGCCCCAAAATGTCTTGCTTAAAATAAAAAAATAGACAAAATGTATAAAACAATAGTTTTCATGTTATTGAATGTGAGATATAGATTGGTAGTTGCTAAGAGATGGGGAATAAAGAGGTAAAGTCTACTATTGCTTACTACAAGGAGTGGGTTTCCAGACTATTACACAGGGAGAAGAAGCTCAGTAAGAGCCCAGCAGTTTCTTTAAATTGAGGACCTGGAACTGAGAGTCTGTGAGGTCAAAGGCAGAGTTCAGGAGGAGAGAGAGAGAGAGAGAAAGAGAGAAATCCATAAATCTCAAAGGGTTTCCTTCATGTCTCTAATTGAGCACTGATTAGCATGTGCATGTGTGAGAATAAACCGTGGTTGGAGAGAAAACCACTCAAAAGGATTGATGAGATTGAAGGAATGGTCTCCAGGGCAAGACCAGATATAGTTTCTGTTTCATCCAGAGAGAGTGGGAAATGTCATAATGGATGAGCTATTGTGTAGAATACTCTGAACTGCATTGCCTCAATTGTGGGTCAATATTAGCTCTAGATTACATTCTGTCCTAGTCTCTATGTAATAAAGCTTATAAACATGTAAGGATCAAACTCTTCTAAGCAACTTAACTGCAGCCCAGAAAAAAAATTCAAGAATATTTGAGTATAAAAATATCCAGTACTCAACAAGGTAAAAATTCATAATCCAATAAAAATTTGCAGGCATGGAATAGGAAAATAGAACTTATAATGACAAAATCAATCAATACAAACATGACCTGGGAATGGCACAGATGACAGAATTAATAGACGAGGACTGGAAAACAGTTACTGTACCTGTATGTCGTATATTAAAAAATGTAGATAAAGATTATGCAGAAACATGAAAGATACTAAAAACAAACAAACAAACAACAACAAAACTGAATTTCCAGAGATAAAAACGACAATATCTAAGATGAAAAATATGCTGAATGGGATTAACAATAGGATATACTGCCGAAGAAAAGATTAGTGAACTTAGAGACATAGTAATCGAAACTATCCAAAAATGAAAAACCAGAGAAAAAAAGACTGAAAATAAAATGAACAGCACATCAATGAGCATGGGATGCAATTTCAATTAATTTCTGTACAGACAAGCAGAAATTGAAATTCTTAAAAATGACATTTTGCCATAGTACAAAGAACACAATGTTTAGGGATGAATCTCTTAAAAGATACATAAAAGTTATAAATTGAAAAGTTCAAAACAGTGCTGAGAGAAATTAAGATCTAAATAACAGAGAGACCTGAATTAAAATACTTAATATTGTTAAGGTATCATTTTACCTATAAATTGATGTGTGTATATATGTATTCAATGTAATCCCAATTAAAATCTGATCAAAGCTTTTCTTCAGATGGACTAATTGCTTCGTCAAAGTATGTATGGTAGCCAAACTTTAGCAAAGAAAAATATATTTGAATTTGAGTTTGAAAATAAATTTGAAATAAACTTGATTTCAAGACTTAAAGCTACATTAATCAAGATAGTGTGGTTTAAGGATAGACAAATAGATGAGTCAGAGTACAGAGCAGAGAATTAGAACTATACATTGAATTTTGACAAAGAAACAAAGGTAATTAGTGGATAAAGGATAGTCCTTTCAGTAATTTGTGTCAAAACAATAGCATATTTATATGCAGAAATATGAATTTCAAAGAATATTTCTTACCATATACAAAATTAACTCAAATGATTTATGGAACTAAATGTGAAGCCTAAAACTACAGATCTTTTGGAAGAAAACCTAAGAGAAACTTTGGTGATACTGAGTTAAGCAAATATTTCTTAGATATAAGACTAAAATATTTATCCATGAAAGCAAATGGATAAATTAAGCTTCATCAATACTTAAAATTTTGCTCTTTGAAACACATAAGCTAATTAAAAGACAAGCCACAGACTCTCAAATTTTTGATAGAGAACTTGTACTAAAACCTACAAAATAACCCTTAACACACTCATAATGAAAAAGTAAAAAAATGGGCAAAATATTTGAGCTGATTCTTTATCACAGATGATAAATTAAATGTGTAGTGGGCAGAATAATGGCTTTCCAAGGAGGTATATGTCTTAATCCCCAGAACATATGAAGAAGTTACCTTATAGTAAAGGGGAATTAAGGTGGCAGTTGTAATTAAGGTTGCTAGCCATTTGAAGTTTTATAGGGAGATTAGGCTGGGCTAACCAGGTGGGCCCAATATAGTCAGAGTCCTTAAATGTAGCAGATGCTGAAGACTCTGGGTCAGAAATACACCAAGATTCATTATTGGCCACGGAGGAAGGGGCTGTGAGCCATGGCAGTGTGTAGGCAGTCTCTAAAGATTGGAAAAGTCAAGAAAAGACTCCTTAAAGCATCCAGAAAGGAAAACAGCCTGGCCGATGCCTTGATTTTAGCCCAGTCAGAACTGTTTCAGGCATCAGACCTTCAGAACTGTAATAAATTGTGTTATTTAAAGCCACCAAATAATTTGTGATAGTTTCTTTTTTTTTTTCTTTTAAGATTTATTTATTTTAGAGAAAGCTTATGTGAGTTGTGGGGGCGGGGGGTGCGGGCAGAGGGAGAGACTCTTCAAATAGATTCTGTGCTGAGCACAGAATCCTACAAGGGGCTTGATTCCAAAACCCATGAGATCATGACCTGAGCCAAAACTGAGTCAGATGCTCAACTGAGTGAGCCACCCAGGTACCCCTCCATTTGCCTTCTTTAGCAAATTAATACAGACAGCAAATAAGTGCAGGGGTAGTTGTTCAACATCGTTAATCATTAGGCAAATGTAAACTAAAACCACAATGAAATACCATTACTAGATATTAGAATGGCTAAAATTAAAAATACTGATCATACTGTGTTTCGGTGAGCATGTGGAGGAACTAAAACTCTTAGACACTACTAGTGGAGCTGTGCAATGGTACAACCACTAGAAAACACTTTGGCAGTTTAACAGTTGAATGATCTATCTTCTATATGACCTATCCATTCAGCTCCTAGGTTTTTTTATTTAAGTGAAATGGCAACATTTCTATTCAAAGACTTGTGTATGGATGTTTATGGTAGCCTTTTTTATATTCAAAACTGGAAACATTCCAATTATTCATCCACCAGTGAATATTCATGCAAAATGTGGTATATTATTTATACAGTGAACTTATTCTGCAATAAAAATGAACTATTAATACATGGTGTATGTAGATAAACTACAAAAACATTATGGTAAGTGAAAGAAGACAGACTAAAATTAGTAGATACAGTATGATTCCATTTGTATTAAGTTCTAGGTGATTGCCTCTAGAATGTCAAAACGGATCAGTAGTTGCCGGAAGACAGGAACGCGGCTTGGCAGTACAGGAGAAGGAGGATTACCGAGGGAACCAAGGAGCTTTGGGGATGTTATTCATGTTTGTGACCTTGATTGTGGTGATGGTTCCATGGTATATACATGTCAGTTCTTAGTCCTATACTTTTCTTGTATGTAGTTTGTTTTATCTCATAAGTGCTGTTAAGAAATTTTAATAGGAATTCTGCCATTATTTTTGTATTTGAGAAAAGGATTAAAATTTAAGAAATTACTCCAAATTTACAAGAGATGTATCAGACCGTTGATACCAAATTGCTTTAGATATGACCTAAAGTTGACTGGAACCTGCATTAGCCACTTTGAGAGTGTACAGAGGAGGCTTGAAGATTGATCACAAGAGGTTGATGAGTGAGGGAGTCTTTGGAAAGAGAGAGCTGTTAGCTCTGCTGTTACTTTTTCCCATCCCATATAGCGGAGAAATACTTCAGAGTCACTGTAAATGAGTGAGCTAATAAGGGGCACTGAGGACCTGACCTGTGAGCTCTGGAAGTGGAGGAAGGCAGAGACCAGTGCCTGATTTGTTTATCACAGAAGGCTGAAGCTGAGAGTTCAGCCAGTTGCCTGAGAGCAGAGTAAGGGAGGAAGGCCATAGTGTTTGTGAGCTGGGTACTGAAAATGCCGGGAACGGTGCCTGTTTTGTTCCCCAGATGTAGGCCACACAGAAAAAAGCTGGTCGTGAGTTGTGCTGGAAGGAATTCTGATCACACAGATCATCTGCAGGATGATGTGATCCCAATAGATAGTTTTCTGGCGGATGGATTGCCACAAGTTCAGAAATGAAGGAAGATTGTTCACAGCCAGATGGAGAAGGCAATACCCATTTTAGCAAACTGAAATCAGGGACTCATCATGGGAATCAGTATAGAACCCACAAAAGCACTCTGAAGAGGAAAAGTCAACACTAGACATTTGCTTCATCAGGACACCAAAGTGAGATTATAGCTGAATCAGTTGACTGCATTTTATGCCTCTTGCTTCTTTATCTTTACCTACCATAACCTAGAAGAAACAGTGTCAGTGTGGTGAGTGGGGAAAGAGAAGTAGAAGAGTATAGTGGAAATGGATAAATATACCAGCTTTGTGCCCCTATGTCCAACAGTGCTAGCTGCTTTTCACAATCTACTCTGCCCTTTCTTAGCGATAAATTACTTAATTTCAAGTAAGCATAGGGCTACTCCTCCAATATTTCTTTGTCTTCCTGAAACAAAAAGAGGCCATGTGTTCAAGTTTTGGCCAATAGGATTTGAGCAGTAAAGTCATCTGTGACTTCTGAGAATGGTGGATCTTTCTCCATCTTTTTCTTTCTGCTAGAGAGCATATGGACTTGACCTGAATCCTTTTCAGTTATCTTGAAGTTGAGGTGGAAGTCACATGCTGAGAATAACGGACAAGCTAGGAGAAGGAGTCTGAGTCCCTCTTGGCTATTTGGTTCTACCTACCAGATCTGGACTACCCACCTCTGGACTTCTTTCTATGGGAAAGAAAGAAACTTCTATCCCTTTTAATATTCTGGGATTTGCTTAAGCACGTTTGAACTTAATAATACTGGATAGGCTTGCCTTCCCCAGTGCAGGTTTTCCACTGGGCTGGGGAAGAAGAGCAGCTCTGAACTGGATCATTTCACAGCTTTATATTAAGCTTGAATAGACTTGTTTGTACTGAAAATGAGATAGTTTGCTAATATCTAACAGTGGTGAAATCACTTGTGATCCATTGGGGTACAGAGAGGAGTCTCATTGGAGTACAAGGAAAATCAGAAACATGAAAAAATAAAGTTACATTTACTTCATTCCCTACCTAATGAAGCGAACACATTTGTTCCGATTGATTAACCAATACTTTATTATATGGATGAACTCAATTTAATATATTAATGAGATCTACTACCTTGAATTGCTCAAAGGAATTTTTAACATTAGATGTTGTTTAATAGATATAATAAAGACACTAAGATTAGAATTTTAGTTCACTATAATCTTGATAGCTAATACAAAGCTATAATTATTTTCAAAGTTGTCACAAAGAATCTTTATACCATATTTGTTCTTCTAGTGTTTAGGGTGTTATCTAATAATTGATTCTAATATGATGTTACATTTTACTGGCTCTACTTAGAATTCACTTTTCCACTGAACCTATGTTTGATTTTTTTTTTTTTTTGGCATAACCTTACTAAACACACTGAAAGACACTATCCTCTCCCTACACAAGATATCTCCTGTGTTTGGATCTTGCACAATTATAAGACAGATATTCCTAGAGAGATACTATGGCTCTCATTGCTCATGAAAAAGCACACCTCTCCCTATAAGCAATCGGAGGGGTCTTTCATTACACCTCCATTTCAGACATTCTGGAGGATGAATGCCTCTTTCTTCTGGTGCTCAGATGTTCACCTTGGTTGCCCTTGAGAGGGTGTGCTCTCTCTTGTCAGTGAGTATTGCATCCTGCTTCACTTTTTAAAGGGAATTTATGTATCCTATATAGACTATATGTTGATAGACCATTCTAAATATACTTTCCTAATTTGACAGGTATTTTTGTGTTTTGATAACAAATGGATTAAAACATTAAAAAATTATTGTTTTCTTCTCATTCTCTTTAAATTATAAATGGTGCTTCCATAAGCTTTCTTCACTCACAAGGGGATCATACATAATTTTCTTTCCACAATATTTACTTGGAATAAGTATTGAGAAATAGAATAACAGTGTACAGCAACTAACATTTATTGATTCTTACTATATACAAAGTTGTGTGGTAAGGGCTTTAAATACATTATCTGTTTTAATCCTCATACTTGAGTTAAGTGCTATTAATGTTTCCATTAAGCATGTGAGAGAACCGAGGTACAGAGATATTAAATAAATTACCTATGGTCATGCTGAAAGTGGCATAGGGAGAATTTATACCTAGACTATCTTATTTCAATGCCCTTGAGACAATCCACTATGAGAAGTTATCATTCTAAAATGCAAAACTAAGCATGTTATTCACCACTGATGTCTCATTAGTCAATGATGTCAGTGTAAATCAGATTTAAAAACCTGTTTACAACTTGGCCATAACCTGCATTTCCAATCCTTACTGACCCTGCTTCTGATGCGAGCACATAGACGTTTATCTCATACCAGAGAGGTGTGAAACCACTTTTCCTGGACAGTCTTTTTTCTGTTATACCTCTGCATTTGGCATGTTGGCTTCCTTCCATATTTAATCCCCTTCCCCACCTTGGCCACCTGGAAACTTTTTACTCATTTTTCAAGACTTATTGATGAAGACTTGTCCAACCTCCACCCTCAGAATGATTTCTGTCTTCTAGGGTGCTAAGACTACTACTACAGAACAACCAACCTATTGAACAATTGTTATGAAGGGAGAAGAGTGTTTGGATGGTATCTGGAATAAAAAGTGAGAATAAGAAAAAATAATTTTAGGTGGGAGATATTTTAACATGTTTACATGTTTATGGGAAAGTTCTATTAAAAATGGAGAAGCTAAGATATTGATAAACCCTAAGGAGATGAAAGCTGGTGGGATCCAGACTGGGGAGAAGGATTGTCCATACAGAGAATCTTGGGAAGAAAGATACTATTTTAATATCAGAAGAGAGAAGAAGTCCAAGTCAACATACAGAGAGTGTGTCTTTTTGGGACCGAAGACTTGAAAGAACTACTAATTTTTTGTGAAGGAGAATTATAGGCCACCGAGATTCAGGTAGGTTTTGTTGTGTCAGAGATGGAGGGAGAAAGCGAATAAGGAATTCAAATCTCATGTTAAAATTTGAATTTTGCGGGGCGCCTGGGTGGCTCAGTCGTTAAGCGTCTGCCTTCGGCCCAGGTCATGATCCCAGGGTCTTGGGATCGAGCCCCGCATCGGGCTCCCTGCTCAGCGGGAAGCCTGCTTCTCCCACTACCATTCCCTCTCTGCTTGTGTTCCCTCTCTCGCTGTGTTTCTCTCTGTCAAATAAATAAAATAAAAAATCTTTAAAAAAAAAAAAAATTTGAATTTTGCATTAAAAAAAAAGCCTGTATTTGCAACGGAAGTGTATCATGTGTAAAACATAATATAAAAAGTTGAAATAAAGCTATAATCTTTAAGAGACTGCAGAGATGATGTTTCCCTATCACTTGACAATGTCCCCCAAACACAATCTAATGAATCTATTGTACAGAGCAGGGAGGAGTAGGGAGTCCAGTCAGTTATCCTTTATGGAGTTATATCTAGATGCCTAGAATCTACTTTTTGTTCCCTTAAATGTGCAGATCTTAATCATATCGCCCATATTTTTTTTCCCACATATGTAGTTTTCACACGATGGGAAGTCTAAGGTATTTGTAATTTTTACATAATTAAATGTGTGATCAGGTTTCCTTTGAAAATAAACTCCAGCAAGAGTTCAGATAATGACAGGAACTGTTTCTTCTTTCTCTTTATTTCTTATAACACCCAGTTTGGTTCTCTGCATATGATCAATACATTCTTGTTGAAATGCTTTTTGTGAAAGTAACAGTTCTTACCATTTTCTAGTTATTCCTCTTTTCTCTGTAGCAGATTGATTAACATTGAAATTTCAGTGACTCTGATGAGCAATTCTTTGATTTTCATTTTGGTGTGGTAGGGCCACTAGGATGGAACATGGTCTAGAGTGTTGTTTTCCCCATGCTCAAGGTCGGTCTGGTCTCTTATGTTAGGGATCTAGGGAATTGCTCAGTTGTTTAAATTCATTCAAATAACAGCCAGTTCTGATAGGAAAGCATTTCTTTTTGTTATTCTTTGCTTGAAATAAGAAATTCAAAGCTCTGAAACTGTTACACGCACAGCAACACTTTCCCAGAGAGATTAACATAGCAATAGGTTCCTCAAAACTGCAATCTACTACCTTTCAAATGAATGTCAAGTTATGCTGGCCAGTGCATTCAAATGCTCTAATCACCTCATCTATTCTGTTTGCTGCTTTCAGAAACTAAAATACAATTCTTAATGTTTGTTTCATTGCCACGCTGTCACCAAGGATACCTGATGCAAAGATTCTCAGCACTGTGGGATTACAACAAAAGGTTATAGATCTTCATTACTTGACTGCAGTACAATCATTACAGAGCTCTAGAGCACTGAATATTTTGGTGCATCAGATTTTTTTAAGGTGATAATCTTAGATGTTTACCTTATATGAGAGGACATATAAAACATTGTGAAGACTTTCCCACATGACTGTAAAGCAGTGAAATGATCAGGTTCTGTAGTCTGTCTGGCAAGTAGATTTTAATTAGTATTTAGAATTTAGGACTATTTTATTTTTTAAATAGAAGGTTTCTGGAGCCCCTGGGTTGCCTCAGTCAATTAGGCATCTGAATGTTGGTTTGGGTTCAGGTCATGATCTCAGGGTCTTGATATTCAGTGCCATGTGGAGTCTGCTTGAGATCCTCTCTCCCTATCCCTGTGCATCCCCCAGCCCATGCTCGCTTGCTCTCTAAAAATAAATAAAATCTTTTTTTTTTTAAAAGAAAGTTTCTATTTAACCTTCTTAATTTTTCCCTACTTTGATTTTCTAAGTATAATTGGACTCAGAGAATTTGAGTTTCCAGTATCTATTCACATACTGTACATTAGTTTGATACAAAGACAAACCTCAGCACGGATTTAAGAAATGAATCAATTGTTCACTAACCTGACCAAGAGATTAGCACTGTTTGATCTTTGGCATGTGACAGTTGATGGCGTTGACCAAAGTCATCAAACTCAGCTGTTACAAGCTCACTGAAACAAGATGGCAGAAGTTCAGAAGGGCCTTGGAATAAAAATGTATATTCAAATTAAAATCAGAGTTTGATACTACTTACTGTTTGTTTTCTTCATTATTTGTCATAATTGTTACAATCTTTTGTTATTGCTTTTTATGTTTCTATAATTTGTGCCTAATAATTAGTGATGTAATATATAGTAATTATCAAAAACTTGACTCAAATGCTCTGAAATTAAAAATTATATGAAATACAATTCTATAATTAATAGTTTTAAGTTAAGGATTTTTTTCAGATGAATCCTTCATGACATGTCTTTGCTCTTTAGATGACTTGCTGATTTTCATATTCTATTTAATACTTCATATTTTAAAAACATACTTGTAAAGTATAATATTTATTCATTTAATAAAAATTGAGTGTGTATTACATAACCGTACTGTGCAAGAAGCTAGGGAAACAAAAATGAAGGAGGCCTAATACTTTTAAGAAGCTCATGGGCCAGCAAGGGAGACAGAGTTAAGTAATAGGTCAAATATATGATGAAAATAGTTCAAGAACACAGGATAAAACAATGAACCTACCTTGGAAAACAGAATATGGTAACTGAGAAGTGATTGTTGAAATGAAAAGTTCCCAGACAGAAAAAAAAAAATCAGCATAAAAATTAAGATATTCTGGAAAGAGAATAGTATCTAGAAAAATAAGGATGTTTGAAAAATCTCTGGCCAGGAGAAACCAATTTACCCCGATGTCAGGATATAGTGTCAGTTCACGGGCAGTGGTGAGACTGAGAATTGATTCCATATCCAGAAGGCTGAAAAAAAAACCACAGGTCTTACTATCAACAGTGTTTTTCATTGGAATTTCTTTTCCCTGGAAACAAATTTTCCTTTCTGCATTGCACATCTGCATAGAGCTGTGTTTGAAGCTTGACAAACGTAAGCATTCTAACACATAAATCTTAGAAAAATGACATTTTACTGTGATATGTGGAAGGGGTACTTTTATCAAAAATGCTCTCAAAGACACATGGGTTGGGGTGTGGTAAGTGGGAGTAGCTTCTCAAGTTTCTGTGTTTTTTCACAGGAGATAGGCTCAGAATTATTGCAGTGGTATTCTGCCTAGGCAGGCTGGGGTCTTGCTAGGTTGTAAGAAGTCCTAAGTGGTAACTTAGCCAAACCTCTTACCCTTAAAAAACAGCATCCTAAAATTTCCAGAGTAGAGATCCTATATACTGACAATACTCACTTTCATAAGCCATGCTAATTGTATTTAAGAATTGTGCTTCTTTGTTACCAGGAAACCAAACCTGTTCTTTTTGGTTGGTGATAAGATGACCATCAATAGTCTATATGCACCTCCTACCAGCCTAGAAATTTCTATAGAAAGAATCACTTTTCCATATAGTTCTGGAAGAAAAGTCCTACAGAGATCTCTTGGTTGATTATGACTGATATGATTAGCAGGTGTTGTTCCTTGTTTCTTCCTTAGTCTGGACGGGAAGAGCAAACTCAGTTTATGTTGATCTCATCACATGATATGGGTTCCTTAGATGAAGAGGAATTTGAGAATAAGGTTTGTGAACATTTAAGATGCTGATGAGCTGGAGTGGCTCAGGTTGTGACTATAAAAAGGCAGATGCCCACAATATTTGTCAATAGTATTTGCTCTTGCTAATGCTTATCTTATTGATAGATTTTATTTTTAACTATTCTAAATGCACTTAAATTGGTTTAAGAACAAAAACTAGGTGATGCAGCAGATAAAGATACATCTGTCTTTTCATTATCTATTTGTCCCATTAGAAAAATGGAATAGTACTAGCCTGTTCTAAGAAAGGTATTTTTTTGAAAGTCTTTTTTTTCTTTAAATATAGCACTAATTGTGTGTAGCAAAATAAATTTGTCCCTTTAATCTGGCAGGTATTAAGCCACTCTTCACAATTCTATGAGTAAGTTTGACTAATTACCTAAGGCTTTTAAAACTCTCACTGAATTCTGGAGACCTTTGCTTCAGGTTTTTTTCTTTACCTGTCCACTGCTATCTGATGATGTTAATTAGATTGTAACTGCTAAATTAATATACAGTAAAGGAAAATAAACCACATGAATAAGAGGTAGAAATGACATTGCTTTCCTATTTATTTTATGTTATTTTTTTTAATTTAGGCAATGACTTAAAATATTCTCAGGAAAGTGACTGTATAGTGAAAGAGGCTTCTACTCAAAAATTTTAAAGGTTTAATGATTTCAGCAAATCATCATTAATCTTACTAATGAAATATCTACACTTTAAATGGCAGTTGAAAGTTTTTTAGCTCCATAATATTTTCATAATTTACCTGTTTTTAACCTTCTCTTCATTTTTTATTCTACAAACTAGAATGTACTTTTTATACAAATTATTTTTTTCCAATTTAGTTAGAGTATTAAGGTCACCTGTACTTTCCAAGTATGGGTGTATGCAGTTTGCATTTTAGTATTTTACATTTTAACAATGCTAGTTTTAAATCCTAATCAGGAAACCTTTGTCAAGCGGAAATTAAAATTTGATTTTTACATGTGAATTCATAGCCAATCAATAATTGATTAATTACATGGTTATTTTTGTTTACATACTTAGATCTTTTTCTCTTGGTCAGTGGCATTCCCTGTTTTCCACTTAAAGTGGGAACAATTAGGCCAGTAAATTTAATATGAAATTATTACAAATAATAACCAAACTAATCCTATGCCCTCCAATATATATAGGACATTCTTTAAGGAATAGTTATGTTTTCTTCTTTTTATGTTGATGCAGGCAGCACATGCTCTAAATGTTGGCTCTTCTGTGAAATCCTAAATTTTGTCCTTTGTTAAACATTATGGTTGTTTATAATGCATTAGGTAGGTAGACATTTTCCCCCAATACAGCGCCCCTCCCCAGAGAAAATATATTTCCCCTGAAATATATCTTTTTTTAAAAGATTTTATTTATTTATTTGACAGAGAGAGTGAGTGAGCACAAGCTGGGGGAGCAGCAGGCAGAGGGAGAGGCAGGTTGAGAGAGAGGGAGAAGCAGGGTCCTCACTGAGCAGGGAGCCCAATGTGGGGCTCGATCCCAGGACCCTGAGATCATGACGTGAGCCAAAGGCAGACATTTAACCGACTGAGCCACCAGGTGCCCCTCCCCTGAAAAATTTTTAGCGGAAGTATTTCTAGAATAGATTTCAATGGCAATTAGCTGTTCTTGTTTTAAAAATAATTGGATTCTAGAATTTGAACAGCATAGGTTTTTAATACTCCACTTAGACCTACTTGTTATTAAATTTTCTCTCCTTCATTGGAACATAATCATTCTGCAAGTTTAGTGAAGTCTGGCTAACATTCATCTTAAGTAAAAAAGGGTGGACAAGACAAAAGGTATCTTGTCTTAAAAACCACTTCTCATTAATAAAAATCGTTCTTTTCCAGGCCTCAGTTAAAACATATGAAGGATTCCCAAGTCTGTTTTACTTGGAGTTTCAGAGTAAGATGTTGTCAGTATTTAGAGTAGTGTGAAACAGAATTAGGATTTTTCCTGGTAAGTGACAAAATGGACACTACTGACATTGACGACAGATCACATTCCTGTGGCTTGGGAATCCTTGATGTCCTCTCTCCTGTCCTGGAGATATCTTGTCAGTCAGGAAGTATTCTATATAATTCTTGGGTGGAAAGACTCATTAGCTATTTATACCTTAAAAACAGAGGACTAAAGGATTCTTAGTATTGCTGCATAGGGAAAGCAGCTTAGAAAAGGTTTTATGGGACACCTTTGTGCACCATGGGCAAGATGAAGTGCTTCTCTGGATTCTGAATGTTTTAGCTAAACACATGATCTGAGTTGGTAAATTAACTTTAGTGCATTACTTTTGAACAGTTTCAAAATTGCTATCCTTGATACTTAGCCAGTTGGCCAGTCATTTTGTCACTTCGAGTTCACAGATCCCTTGGCTGGATGGTCTCATGGAAGAAACTTGCTTTATAGGATATTAGTTTTAATAGAGGTCATTAACTTGAATGCATAGGTACACTCTAGAGATTGAAAAGTGCTGACATAGTATTTTCAAATACCTCTTTCACAAGTAGCAATTAAAGCCACTGTTAGATCTTGTGTTATCTTTCTATTGCCATTGCCTCTCACCTGGCTTCCACATTTGTTCCTGTCCAGTCTATTCATAAAGGAAATACAGTGCTCTTTGAAAAAAAACTTCAGATGTATCCTGGCAGACCTTGTTACAACTTTAGCATTTTGGAGGGCTGTAATTCTTGGAGAATTACATTTAGAATAAAATTCAGTCAATCTCCTAGTCTTGGTTCTGCATGGTGTGGTTCACAGCAGACTAGCTCTTAAGTATTACCTGAGACCATTCACTCACTCACTCATTCACGAGGCTCCAGCCTTCTTTCAGTTCCTTGAACCACCTGATTCTCTTCCATCCTGGGATCTGTACCCATATGTTGTCTGTCAATGGGATTTTTTTTTAGTGTTCATAGGACTGGTTCCTCCTCATTCTTAGGTCTCATTTTCATTGTCACCTCAGAGTACCTGGGATTTGATTATATGCCTGACCACCCAATCAAAAGTATGTTGTTTTCTCCCTTCCATTAGCTTCTACCATGGTACTCTGGAATTTTCCTTCATAGCATCTGTCACAAGTTAGAATTATAGTTGTTGATATGTTTCATGACTGTCTTCCTCACTTTCAGCATCTTAAGAGCAGGGACCATGCACATCTATTTTGTTCATCACTGTGGTGGAGCAATTAATGATTGCTAATCATCTCAGCCCAGCCATCTTCTTAGGAAAACATGATACCTGAGCATACTTTCAAAGTTCTGTATATGAAAGGTGGTAGGTAGTTTAGAAAAAATTCTAAATTTTTATTTACTTGATATGTATAGGAAAGTGTATATAGTTGACCCTTCAGCAAAATGGGTTTAAATTCCATGGGTTTACTTATATGGGGCTTTTTATTTTATTTTATTTTTTTAAAGATTTTATGTATTTATTTGACAGAGAGAGATCATAAGTAGGCAGAGAGGCAGGCTGGGGGCGGGGGGAAGCAGGCTCCCTGCTGGGCAGAGAGCCTGATGTGGGACTTGATCCCAGGACCCTGAGATCATGACCTGAGCCGAAGGCAGAGGCTTTAATCCACTGAGCCACCCAGGCGCCCTATATGGGGCTTTTTGAAAATCATTTACAGTGCTGTAAATGTATTTTCTCTTCCTTATAATTCTCTAACATTTTCTTTTTTGTGGCTTTATTTAAGAATACAGTATATAGGAGTGTCAGAGTGGTTCAGTCAGTTAAGTGTCTGACTCTTGATTTCAGCTCAAGTCATGGTCTTGAGGGTCATGAGAATAAACTTCTCGTGGGGCTCCCTGCTCAGGGTGGCAGGGAGATTCTGCTTGGGATTCTCTCTCTCTGCCCCTACCCTCCCATGCATGCTTGCACACTCTCTCTCAAATAAATAAATAAATCTTTTAAAAAAAGAATACAGTATAAAATACATCTAATATACAAAATATATACTAATCAACTGATATCAGTGATGCTTCTGGTCAACAGTAGGCAATCAGTAGTTAAGTTTTGGGGAGCCAAAGTTATATGTATATTTTCTGCTGAATGAGGGATCAGCACCTCTGACCCTGCATTGTTCAAGGGTCAACTGTATATACAAATTTTTAAAATAATAATAAAATGAAAAAAATGTATATGGACTACTAAACTTAAGCAGTAGGATATGAGCGGTATTGTAGGCCAGTGGTTCTCTCACATTTTAGTATCAGAACTCCTTACACTCTTAAAAATTGCTGAAAAGTACAAAATGCTTCTATTTATTTATTTATTTATTTATTTATTTATTTATTT
>CM053605.1:42083037-42106808 GCA_028646535.1 Procyon lotor
AAAACACATACACATAATTTCACTCATATGTGGAATTTAAGAAACAAATGAACAAAGGGAAAAAAGAAGACAAACCCAGGCATCTGGGTGGCTCAGTGGGTTAAAGCCTCTGCCTTCAGCTCAGGTCATGATCTCAGGGTCCTGGGATCCAGCCCTGCATCTGGCTCTCTGCTCAGCAGGGAGCCTGCTTCCCCCTCTCCCTGCCTGCCTTTCTGCCTGCTCGTGATCTCTTTCTCTCTGTCAAATAAATAAATAAAATCTTTAAAAAAAAAATAAAAAGACAAACCAAAAAATAGACTCAATTAAAGAACAAATTGATG
This sequence comes from Procyon lotor, assembly GCA_028646535.1. Taxonomy (NCBI): domain Eukaryota; kingdom Metazoa; phylum Chordata; class Mammalia; order Carnivora; family Procyonidae; genus Procyon; species Procyon lotor. The sequence continues at coordinate 42,083,358 of CM053605.1, forward strand.
GTTACCCAAGGGGAGGTTGGTGGGGGATGGGTGAAATAGGTGAAGGGGGTTAAGAATACACTTATCGTGATAAGCACTGAGTAATGTACAGAATTGTTGAATCACTATATTGTAAACTGAAACTAATATAACACTGTAATAACTATTGGAGTTAAAATTTAAATTTATACACACACACACACACACACACAAATTCTTTAAGTTTAAAAAAAAAAAGTTATAACTCACTATTCCTTTTGAACAAATGCCATTCAGTCATTGTATGATACAAAGAGTTTAAAAATCGTTTTTAAAAAATGAGGTTGCCTTATAATGAAGTGTTTGAAAATTAAATGGAGTATTTTTATAAATTGGCTAACCATCAATCTACTTTCTGATTCCTAGATTTTAGTCATCTTCCACATACATCAAATTAAGTGGTGTCACATTACTCAACAGAAACTTTTTTCTTTAAAAACTGCAATATGACAAATGAAACTGCAATATGACAAAATGAGGATTTCTCACATCACTATTCTCTTTAATTCAAAGACTAGAGCTGTTCTGATTATAAAATTTTATAGATTATAAAAGTTTAGATCTGAATAATAAAATTGACTTCCTTTGGTATAACCTTGCTTCATGGCAGAGTTTGGCAATTAGAAGCCAATGCAAGTCCCAATTGGTCAATCTTCCACTAATGATATAAAGTATAATAGATTCTATTTTGGGATGTCATTCTTAAGCCTCACAGGAATTATGTAGGTCTCCTCAATACCTAAGTTATTCAAATATTCTTACAGTCTTAGGAATTTCTTTTGGAATGTAGTTAAGATGATTTTAAAAATTAGTAAACTTACATTAATTTTAGTTTTTAAATAATTTTATTTAATGGGCATGGACATTTTTATTCAAATATAACATAAGATTGTGTGAGTCTGAGGTGTACTACAGTTTGACAGGACACATATATATTGCAATATGATTACCACTGTTCAACACCTCAAAAACCTCATATAATTATTTTTTCTTGTATGTGTGCTGAGAACTTTTAAGACCTAATCTCCTATAAATCTCCTATAAAACAGCACTGAAGTATACAGTGCTGTTGAGTGTAATTTCGATGCTATACATTGGATCTCCAGCACTTATTCATCTTCTAGCTGCCAAGTGTATACCCTTTAACAATATATCCCTAACACCCCTGGTCTACCAGTCCCTGGTAAGCACCATTCTGCTATTTCTGGGAGTTCAGCTTTAGGCAAACAGAGAACAAAACAAAGATGTCAGGCCTAAACTTATATTCTCCTAAACTTATATTCTATTGAGGAATGGAGGCAAGAGAAAGTGAATAACAGATAATACATGTAAAAATTAAATTATGTAATACGTTAAGAAGCAATGATAGTCATGAGAAAAAGAAATAACTGAGTAAGGAGAATAAATAATAGGACAGAGTAAAGCAAGGTGGAGGTGAGGCTGGCAGAGCATAATAATCAATCAAGGCCTCAACAGGCCTCACTGAATAAAACTTTATTAGTATTTCAAAATGAGTCTTAATGTCTATGAACAGGTATCAAAATATTGAATCTATTTCATTCCTTTTAAAACATTTTTCTAAGTTTTCTACAAGTTTAATTCTAGATTTTATATGACTTTAAAGAAACAAAGATAATATATATAATTTAAAAATACTGTATTTTATGTTACAATTCTATGTAATCATACATAAAAATAATTGTTATAAGAATTCCACCCATGCAAACACGACAGAATTAGAAAGTAATATGTAAAAAGGATTTGCATCTTTAAAAGAGAGATTATCAAAAATAGATTAAAAATACTTTAACCCTGATATGAAATGAATACAGATGGCATATTCTCAAATTATCATACATGAGATATAACCAAAACATATAGTATACAATTATACATAATGAAAACTGCAAGTTAAAAATGAGACATTATTTTACTTAAGAAATTTGCCATTTTTAAAAGACAATAGTAAATGATAGAAAATATTTAGTAATAAACTAACACACATTGCTAGTAAAAATGCAAATCAGGTAAACACTTTTGGAAAGCAATGCATATATAAAGAATCCATATATACCCTTCTTAGCATATATCTGAAGTATAGGTTAAGAAAAAAATTATCACAAAAAAATTCCAAACCTAAATATCAACTATTACAGAAAGTAGGATGGAAAAATATAACTAAAAAATGTTTTCAGAAGTACTTAAGGTGAAACATACCAGAAACATAAAATGAAAAATCCAAGATGTAAAATTATCTCACTTTTGTACTATACATGTAAATATTATTATGTGAAAACAGATGAAATACAGATGATTCTAGAATTTGGTTTCATCTACTTAGGCCAAATAATAAATTTTGCTTTCAGGCCCAATCATAATCATGAGTTAGGAGTTATTAGAATAACATAGTGGCTAGTCATGCCCACATCCAGATTATAACACAAGATTTTCCTATTCTTCATTTCAGGTTATATATGTAGTACTTCTTCTCAGTTTAGGAAATTTTCTCATTAGTTCTCCAGAAGAACTGACCTATCTAGTATCAGTTAATCAAACTCAGAACTAAAAGCCATCAATTCTACTCTTAAACTTTATGCACAAATTAAGAAAGGAACTGTCTAATTCACCAGAAATTCAGCTCTATTACCAGCATGACTCCACTAGCTGAATGATTATTTCTTTATATACACAGGAAAAGGAGATTTAAAAAACCTCTCGATAAGGAACCTAGACAGTCACAAAGCATAAGGATGGAGGAAAAAATTTAGTGAAAATTCAAAAGAATATTACTTTGTGATGTAATGATGGATCTAGAAAATATGCAACTTAAAAACGTGATTCAAGGAAATACCTCAAGCCTATGTAGAGTGAAGTTACCAGAACAAATAGGAGTTAAGAAGTTTACAAAGCATTTCTATTTTTATTAAGTTTACCAGGACTTGTTTTGAGCTGGTAAGTTGATACAAAAAAAGTTTATTTCTGAGCTAAAGAGGCTCAAAGAAGTGAATTGGAGGCTGGAACAAGGAGTCAATAGGAAGAAAACATATCCATTATGTTTTCTGCTGTTTCTTCAGTGCTGTTTTATATAAAGTACATGATCTGTACTTCAACATTCAATTACCATTATCAATTACCAGAGCTTTGGTTTTACGTATCTGGGGCAGTTCATAGTAGATGTTACTATACTAATGATGCGGAGTTTATTTGGGTGTCACACTAATTTTAATACCAATATAGTGAAGTATATTTGCCCTCTGTTGGTAGATTCATAAAAGGTCTGAGGATATAAATTGAATTACTGCATTATGCCAGGGAAGTTATATGCTCAGACTATAAATTTTTTATATCACATCGGTACAAGAAAATACTATTATTATTTTTTATTATTTTTTTTAAATATTGTAATAAACTCCACTTATCTTGAGATGACTCTCTGAGAAAGCTTTTGTATTTTTCAGTTGCACACTTTTCCAAAAGTTTTCATAAATCTTTTTACAAAAATATTACCTCGTAGATTGTTTTTCTCCTTGTACAACTTGGTAAAATAAAAGACAAGGATAGACCTAGTAAAATTTTCAACACAGTGATTAAACAGCAAAAAACAAACAACTATCTGAAAGAAAATAGAAATGTTCTAGAGACAAAACCAAGTTCACTAAAATGAAAGATTCATGGAGTTCCAATATCCAAACACAAATATTGGTCATCCTAAACATGGTAAAAGAGAAGCAATAAGGGCATGGGGAGAGGAAATGCATTTAATGTCTGCTATCCAACCAACACTTGTTAGACAATCCATACCCATTCTGCCATCAAATCCTTACATAAGAAAAGTATCATTTCCAAAATACAAATGCAGATCTAAATCTTACGTTTTATAAAAATGTGGTCAAGATCACACAGCTAATATATAGGTTTTTGTTAAACCAGATTTTCAAATCCAAATCTAATCCTAAAGAGATTAAAATAAAATATGGGTCAGACAAAAGGTTAAGAAAAAATATACCTATAAGGAAAGATATACACATTTTCCATTGTAGTTGTCATATGTGTAGACACATGTACATACACATATATACATATGCTACATGTTTAATTTGGAGTTACAAACAGATTTAAATGTTATAGGAAACATTTTTAGAGAAAATTTTTAATACTCCAGATTTTCATTTAAATTTGGACAAATGGATTACCTTTTTAGATTCCTTGTAACATAATTCATTTCATCTGAATGGACCGTATACAATGAAACTTTTTTAAATTAAATATTCCAAAACATAGTCTAAAAAACTACTTTTCAAAAGACTGCCTTAGGAAGAGAGAGTTTATTCTATAATAATTTTCCACTATTGGAAATACTTTTTAATTTCTTTAAAGTAATAGAATACAATAAAATTGAATACCTTGTATAAAACATTTTATTGTATCAGAATTATCTATATTAGGTTACTTCCCAACTGTTTTTATTACACTCCTATGATTTCAAACATCAGTTTTTTAAATATTAAGCTGATTTACTGATCGACTGAAATACAATTAGCAGTGTTATATTACTTTCAGGTGGACAACAATTAAGAAATTCTATACATTTCTCAGTGCTCATCAAGGTAAGTATACTGCTGATCTGCTTTATTTTACCCACCACCTACAGCCAATTCCCCTGGGCAACCACCAGTTTGTTTTAGAGTCTTTTTTGTTGGTTCATTTTTTTTAATTTCACAAATGAGTGAAATCATATGGTATTTTTCTTTGACTATTTCACTTAGCATTATACCATCTAGATCCACCCATGTTGTTGCAAATAACAGGATCTCATTCATTTCTATGACTGAGTAACGTTCCATTGTGTGTACCACTTCCCTATGCATTCATCAACAGACATAAGTTGCTTCCTGGACTTGGCTACTTTATTCTTTTTGGTACAATTATAAATGGGATTTTCTTAATTATTCTTTTGGCTACTTCATTGTTAGTGTAAAGAAATGTAACAGATTCTATATAAAGTTTATATCCTGAAATCTTGCTGAATTCATTTATTGGTTCTAGTAGGTTTTTAGGGTCTAGTAGATTCTAGTAGAGTCTTTAAGGTTTGCTATAGATAATAAGTCATTTGCAAATAGTGAAAATTTTACTTTTTTCTTAATAATTTGGATGCTTCTGTTCCCTTTTTCTTGTCTGATTGCTGTAGCTAGGACATCCAGTACTAGGTGGAATAAAGTGGTGAGAATGGACATCCTTGTCCTCTTCTTCCATCCTTCTTCCTGATCTTAGGGGAAAAGCTCTCAGTTTTTCACCATTGAGTATGATGTCAGCTGTGGATTTTTCACATATGGCATTTATTATGTTGAAGTATGTTCCTTTTAAACCTACTCTGATGGTTTTTATCATGAATGGATGTTGTACTTTATCAAATGCTTTTTCCTGCATCTATTGAAATGATTATATGGGGGTTTTTATCCTTTCTCTTATTAATATGATGTACCACATTGATTTATGAATACTGAAACACCCTTGCTTTACTGGAATAAATTCCACTTGATCATGGTGAATGACTGTTTTAATATAGTGGTAGATTTGGTTTGCTAATATTTTGTTGAGGATTTTTGCATCTATGTTCATCAGAGATCTTAGCCTATAGTTTTCTGTAGTATCTATCTGGTTTTCATTATTAGAGTAATGCTGGCCTTGTAGAATAAATTTGGAAGCTTTCCCCCCTCTTCTATTTTTTGGAAGAGGTCAAAAATAGGTATTAATTCTTCTTTTAAATGTTTAGTAGAATTCACCTGTGAAGCCATCCGGTCCTTGACTTTTTTTGTTGGGAATTTTTTGAGTACTGATTCAATTTCATGCTAGTAATGAATGGGTTCAAATTTTCTGTTTCTTCCCAGTTCTGTTTTGGAAGGTTACATTTCCAGGAATCCATCCCTTTCTTCTAGGTTGTCCAATTTGTTGCAATATAATTTGAATAGCCTTCTCTTATGATCCTTTATATTTCTGGGGTGTCATTTGTTATTTCTCCTCCTCCTTTTAGGATTTTATTCAAGTTTTATTATTGAGGAATCTGGCAAAAGGTTTATCAATTTTGTTCATCTTCTCACAGAACCAGCTCCTGGTTTCATTGAGCTGTTCTTTTGTTTTTTGTTGTTGTTTTGTTTTTTTTTTTAAATTATTTCTGCTTTAACCTTTATTGTTCTCTTTCTTCTATTGGCTTTGGGCTTTGTTCTTTTTCTAGCTCCTTTAGGCTTAAGGTTAAGTGGTTTGAGATTTTTGTTTCTAGAGGAAGGCCTGTACTGCTATAAACTTCCCTCTTAAAACAGCTTTTGCTGCATCCCAAAGATTTTGGACCACTGTGTTTTCATTTTTCTCCATGTATTTTTTTTTTATTTCTTCTTTGATTTCTTAGTTGACCAATTTATTACTATTTCATAGCATGTTAGCCTCCATGTATTTGTGTTCTTTCCCAGTTTAATCTCGTGATTGACTTCTAATTTCATACTGCTATGGTCAGAAAAGACACAGGATATTATTTCAATCTTTTGGAATTTCCTGAGACTTATTTTGTGGCCTAAAATATGATCTATTCTGAAGAATGTTCCGTGCACACTCCAAAAGAATGTATTTTATTTCTGGATGAAATGTTCTGAATATAACTGTTAAGTCAACCTGGTCTAATGTGCCATTCAAAGCCCTTGTTTCCTTGTGATTTTCCGTCTGAATAATCTATTCTCATTGCTATAAATGAAGTGTTAAAGTCCCATGCTAGCTGTACATTTGGTGAACATAAGTTTGTCAGATGATGTTGTATATCTGAAACTATTGTAACATTGTGTGTCAACTATACTCAAAAAGGAAAAAAAATCGCCTATTTCATTACTGTCAATTTCTTCCTTAATATCTCATAATAGTTGCTTTATGAATTTAGGTGCTTCCAACATGGGTGCATAGATATTTACAACTGTTACATCCTCTTACTGAATTGTTCCTTTAGGTGTTGGATTTCTTTTTTAATGAATCATTGCCTTTGCAAGTAATTTTAAAACAGGAATTTGAAAATATTTGGAATATCAACAATATTGAAATACATGCAGAGCTTTCAAGTTATTAAAGAGCAATATGAAAAAGTATATGTTTTAAAAAAAACAAAATACTATTTTAGTCACATCTTATAGGATGCTCATGAAATACTCATTGACATGCAAAAATAATTCAAAATGAGGTAAATAAACTTATCTACAGAGTCCAGATGACTATACGAGTAACTCAAAAGAAAAAAAAAATTGTACCTAAGAGGGCAATGAATTATTGGAGAAGTTCAACTTGTAACAATCACATATAGATGGGAGAGTAGAATAAATTCACAGAGGAAATTTTAGACATTAAAATACTATACTCTAAAACTTATTTTGGAATGAAATCTTTCCATAAGAAAAAGTAGGTCTTGGGGCGCCTGAATGGCTCAGTGGGTTAAAGTCTCTGCCTTTGGCTCAGGTCATGATCTCAGGGTCCTGGGATGGAGCCCAGCATCAGGCTCTCTGCTCAGCAGGGAGCCTGCTTCCCTCTCTCTCTGCCGACTTCTCTGCCTACTTGTGATCTTTCTCTCTGTGTCAAATAAATAAATAAAATTAAAAAAAAAGAATTGGATTTAAGCATATACCCATATTCTTTATTAACTTTGTGTTATTTTATGGATGAGAATTTTTTTGCTAAAATTATAAAGTATAAATGGGTTATCAATACCAAATGCATATATGCATTTAAGTTTAGTGTCCATTGAGATGAAACTATTAGTACAACAAATAAAACCACTTGGGATAAAAATAAGTAAATTTCAGCCAGTCACTCCTTAGGATTCATTTTCTTCTCTTTTTCTAGGTCTTCTAAGGAACTTAATGATAAAAACTAATTTATAATAAAATATAAAAATGAATTCTACTTAATGTTGATTTAAGCATATTTTTAAAAACTAACAGTACTTCTTTCAAATAATTCCTTAGACATTATAAATATGTATGAAGAAGTGATTGAGATGTAAATACTCAACAGATTTTCATGGTATATAGCACATAAGCATATTCAAAAACTTGGCATTGGGGATTACAGACATAAATCAAAAATTCTAATCAGGGCATCCAGTTTATCTAATCATCCCAAGATTTTCCAGTTTAAGAGATTAAAATTATCAATGGTATTTTTTTCTTTAAACAGTGTTGAGATACAATGTATATAATTTAAGCTGTATATATTTTAAGGCTTTATTGCTTTTTACATGTTCCCAATTTTTGAGTATCAACATTATTAGAGTATAAGTCTTTGAGTATTTTTTTGTGGTTTTTTTTTTTTTTAAGATTAATTTATTTATTTGAAAGAGAAAAAGAGCAAGTGAGGGCACACACAGAGGGGTAGGAGGGAGAGAATCCTAACAGACTCCCCACTGAGCTCGGAGCTCAACGGGGTTCCCTATCTCACAATCCATGAGATCACGACCTGAGCCAAAAGTCAAGAGTCAGACACTTAACCAACTGACCCACCCAGGTACCCCTACAGTATGTCTTTGTATGAACATATGCATTAATTTCTCTAGGTAAATAGCTAGGAGTGGAATAGCTTTGTCATAATGCAAGTGTCTGTTTGACTTTCCTATTGTTACATATTTTTTTAGTTTATATTTTCTACCAAATTTTAATAACACTAAATTCATGGATAATATTCATTTAGCATTATTGAATGATATTATACATTTGAAAGTCTCTTCTATTTTTGACATTCTAAATATGAATGTTCTAACCAGGTAATACTGAGGGGTTTCAATTATTTTGAACTTCAGACTTAGAAAGTTGCAGAAAGGGTGCAAAAATATCCTTATATCACTGCCCCAAGTCTTAACATCCTACATAACTTTAGAGCAATTATCAAGAACAAGAAATTAACTTTGGCACAATATAGTAATTAAGATCTCATATGAATTTCACCAGTTTTTTTCATTGATAACCTTCCTATTTTAAGAGCTTATATAAAATTCCACATTACACTTAGTTTTCCTTTCTTCTTAGATCCCATTTGAGATTCTTTTAAAGTTTTCCCATGATTGGAATAGATTATACATGTCTGGCAATAATACCATAAAATTTGGTGTATCTTTTTAAGACAAGAAGCTGCAAATTTGTTTTCTAAAGTGTTTGTACCATTTTACATCCCCATAATCAGTGACATAAGCAGTCTTCTTAGTTTTAACTATTTTAGGGGCATATAGTACTATCTTGAGCATTGTTTCATGTGCTAGGTCTTCTTCAGTGAAGTGTGTTCAAATCCATTATTAACAGAGTCATTTTCCTCTAACAAGAGGTGAGCGTTCTTTGTACACTTTAAACAAATACTTTGTTGGATATACATTTTGCAAATAATTTCTCATAAGCTGTGGCTTATTTTTTTCATTTTCATAATGTCTTTCAAATTGCAAGAGATTTTAGTCTTATCTATTGGGGTAGATTTCCATATGCAAAAAATGGAACTACATTCATTTTTAAGAAATATTTACTAAGCCCAAGATTTTCTATATTGTCTTCTAGAAGTTTTGTACCTTTACCCCTTAAATTTGGGTCTATTTTGAGTTAATTTTAACTTTTGTATATTAAGAAAATTCAGGGGTGCCTGGGTGGCTCAGTGGGTTAAGCCTCTGCCTTCAGCTCAGGTCATGATCTCATCAGGGTCCTGGGATCGAGCCCCACATCGGGCTCTCTGCTCGGTGGGGAGACTGCTTCCCCCTTCCTCTCTGCCTGCCTCTCTGCCTACTTGTGATCACTCGCTCTGTCAAATAAAAAAATAAAATCTTTAAAAGTAAATAAAAACCTACTAAAAAAAAAACCAAAACCCTGAAATGTTTAAATCCTATTTTTATCTCACAGCATGCTCTTACTTTTAATGTACTTAAATTCTTTGTTCTTTATACATCAATAATATTCTTAGCCATACCCTATTTATATAACAATAATATTGTTAACCATACCCTATTTTCTTATTATTCTCTTTATTCTACATCTATTTGAGAATACGAGAGATTAAATAGTTTTCTCAAGGTAACTCCACTATCGGTACAACAAGCTTCTAGAGAATTTAATAGACAGTTGTTTTTTTCCAACAAATATGCCCTTCTGAGGGCACCTGGATGGCTCAGTGGGTTAAAGCCGCTGCCTTCAGCTCAGGTCATGATCTCAGGATCCTGGGATCGAGTCCCACATTGGGCTTTCTGCTCAGCAGGGAGCCTGCTTCCCCTCTCTGTCTGCCTGCTTCTCTGTCAACTTGTGATCTCTTTCTGTCAAATAAATAAAATCTTTAAAAAAAAAAAATTTAAAGTAAGATTTGAGTTTCATTTTTTGCATTTGGCATCAACTGTACAGCACCATTTGTTACTATTTAGATCAGGATAGAATCATGTACTAGGGAAAAGCAGGTATTCTGTTTAAAAGCATTTTGAAATTCTTATTCTTCTAATTATATATATTTAATGGCTAGATAGTTTACTGAGCATATTCTCAATTGTTATTTAGGGTATTTTTGAATACTTCCCAAAGTAATTTTGTGAATAGCATAATTGTAATATCTGTACACATATCTATTACAGTAGGGCAAATTTCTTTAAATGTAATTTCTGAATAAAATGATCTTCAAATCTTTAAGGCTCTTGATGTACAGACAACTTACCTTCCACAAAGCTTACTCCACTTTACTTCCCAACGAATACTGTATTTGTTATTTTGTTTGCAAATTTAAATATGAAAATCAATTTCTGTTTAAATCTGTATTTTAAAAATAAGTAAATAAATAAATAAATCTGTATTTAAGTTACCAATATGTTTAAAAACATTCATATATAACTAAATTTGTGAGTTTGTATGTTAATTATTTTCTTAGGATCTTACAATTTTTCTACAGCTAAAAGAGCCATTTATAAATTTAAATTACCCTCTATCCTTGTTACATATGCTGCAAATCCTCCCTCTCCCATTTGTTCTCCATAATGTGTTAGGTGCTATTATACAGAATCCTTAATATTACTTAGAGCCTTCACTTGTTTGTGCTTTTTGTAGGCAGAATACAAGCTATGAAATCACTTAAAGCACAAGGTAATAATATAAGCTGGAACACTTTTCCTAACGCAGTAAGTCAAAAAAGATTACAAAAAAGTATTTCAATAGGAAAGCAGTTCTATTTTAAGGACATAGGGGGTGGGAATTAAAGATCCTTAAAAAGTGTTAATCACCTTTGCTTTGTTATGGTACTAATAGTAACTTTATCAGGAAGTGATAAAAAGGCAGAACCACCTTCCGCAGAATTTTGAGGGGATAATCACATATGTAAAATAAACAGAAAACAATTAAACTATGTTTTTTTAATAAATATGCTCTTAACTTGGCTGAATAAACTTTCTAAGTTTCCTGACATTCTATCAGGGTAAATGAACCAATACGCATCTCCAACTGTGTTGGATAAGAAATTAGCATTTTTTTCCTCACATTACTTCAACTATGTTCATATGTTTGTGCCTTAAACACTTCAGATGTAATGTAATTCTATCCACATTATAGACCTATTTAGTGACCTCGAGTCTATTTGAACCATAATGTTTTAAGTCAATTAAGCATGTATGAGATGTGGAATGAGAGAAAATACACAAACTAGCCAAGCTGCTGCTGTTTTATACTATTACTACCATGCTGTTCCCTCCTGGGTGATTATTATCTCATTAACTTTTAAACCAGTTTGGAAATAATTTACTCAGAATTTAAGCTTAATTAAACATTATTTAAGGTCACTAATATTGGGAACAAGTCTTATTTAAATTTCAACTTTTAGAACTCTACCATAATGAGAAGGAAATCATTTATTTTGTAAGGGAAGAACATGGCCTATGGTGATAACTAAGATGGATATGAACAAACTCCTGAGATTTTTCATGGCATTCACTGCAAGCCATCACTTACTTGACCCAACAGCCTAATTTTTCATTAAGCAATGCATTTGCTATGAGGATGAGCATTCGCCAAGCCAGTAGTTTGTCAGAATCAGAGAATGAATACAGGGGACTGTGCTAGTACTCAGGATCAGTGGATAGAGACTAAACTGGACTAAAGGTCAAAGGATGCAATTTGTAAGGCTATCAGGAGAGATCAGTAGTAAAGCAGTACAAACATGAATTATTTAAGCTTAGATGGAAAGATATACTTTTATACAGTTTGAAATATTAGTATCCAGTAAAAAATTCATTTTAATCCGGAGGTCACTATGTAAGGATGAAAAAGTCCATATGGTAATCCAAACAAGGTGTGGTGATACAAACTGCAGAGGGGCAAGGATATGGAATCTGATACAACATACTTCATTATCTTTATGTCACTGAGAAACTTATTTTACCTGTTGCCTCAGTTATACAGTTTGGATTAAAAACAACAAAAATATCTTAAATTAATAAAAACAGAAGTTTAAAGTAATAATGTTAATAATTAATATTAATACTTCCTCCAGCTCAATTAAATCTTAAAACACCAATGAATAGAAACTCATACAGCCATGTACAGCAATTCTGATTGCTTGAATTGTTCTTAATTTTAAATGCATAATTAAAAAAAATAAAATTTGGGGACCCCCTAGATCTCCCTGGCTCCCTTTGGTTCCTCTGGGTCCCCCTCAAATAAATCTTTAAAAAAAATTTAAAAAGGAAAAAAGAAAACTCAGTATCAGAATCTTCTGGGGCATTAATAAGTTTGGAATTAAAATCTGGGCAAGTGATGGTGATTTTTAACTAGATATAGACCCTAAGATACTGGTATTCACTCTTGACTTCACTTTATCATCAGTTGAAGGAGCTTATAGCAAATATCCCTACCTCAATCTCAGCCTACGGGACTGCAATTTAAATGGTCTGGTGTATGGCCCAAACACTTGCCTTTAAAAACAACAACAACAACAACAAAAGCAAAGCTCTCCATTGATTCTAATGTACAGCTAAGACTGAACAATAGGTCTCTGAAATAGAGCTAAGAATTAGTATTATCAGAGATACGATACTTTTGGACAAAAGAGCTAGAATTTTCTGGTAATGAAAGTAACATTTTAGAAGACTTAGCATCTCAGAATTATCCAATCTCCATAAACCAAGAATTCTGTTAAAAGAAAAATAATTTTTATTACATAATGGGAAATTGAATATTGTATTATAATCCCTTTTTTTTTTTTTTTACAATACCATTTTTGAAAAGGAAATCATGATATCAGAAATAGGAGACTTCCTATTGGAAGGAAATCATCTGTAACTAAAGGAATAGGCACCATGCACATCACTAGGATCTATAGAAGTATCATTTATTGAGGCACTGAATTATTTCCGCCTCTCAGCTAATAACTCAAGACACCAATAAGCTGGAAAAAAAGGTAAAAAAAAAAAAAAAAAGACCTATCACCTAATGAACAAAAGGAAATACACCAAACAAGATTAAATTGGATCTTCTGTGAGCTTACTTTAGAAATGACCAATTTCCCTGCTGCAGTTTGCTGCCTTTCAAGGTAAACTGTGATTCTCTTGCTATCAGATTGTTTTACTTACAAGACACTAGCTCTACCAAGCTGAAATCAAATTTTAATATTGGTACAAATTTTGTGGAATATGTTTTACATAATTAAAAACAATCACAAAAAGAAAGAAAAATCAATTTGAAAGATAATATTTACTCAAATGAGTCAGAGAGAAAAGGAATAAGTAGGTGAGGAGATAAGAACAGATCTGGGGTAAAAAAAAAAAAAAAAACAGATCTGGTGGTGGGAGATGTGGGGGGGGGGCTCAGTCAAACACCTGACTCTTAATTTCAGCTCAGGTGATAATCCCAGGGTCCTGGGATTGAGCCCCACTTAAGCTCCATCCTGAGCTTGGAGTTTGCTTTTCCCTCTGTCCCTGTCCCTGCTCATGCTCACACTCACTTTCTCACTCATTCTCTCTCTCAAATAAATAAAATCTTTGAAAGAAGAACATATCTGGAAGGCTGACTATTCCAAGGCACATACACTGTGGTATATACTCTGCAGAAAAGAACATGGAGCTTCCCGTGCAGAACTGTTTAGTAAGATATTACTTACTGTTTGTAAGATTATTAGTTGTGTTGGTCAGCATTCTCCAGAGAAGTAAAACTCAAAGGAGATAGCTTTCACCTCTCTCCATACATAGGATCTGTATTTGGATCACCCACAATAGGAAGGGCTGTCTGCTTTCTTCAATCCGCCAATTCAAATGCTAATTTCATCTGGAAACACTCTCACAGACACACCTAGAAGTCATGTTTAATCTGGTCATCCCTTGAGGCAGTCAAGTTATTACATTAAATTAACTATCACATCTGGTGAAGATAAAGACAAACTGTGGAGGATCTTAAATAGTTCCAAGATTTCTGGGCTTTATTCTTCTGCCATAGGAAAAAAACTGGAGGACTCTGAGTAGCACATGACTTTCATTGGATTTTTAGTGATTGTGCCAGCTTTTGGACTGAAAATGGACTAGAGGAGGGTATGATTAATTTAAGCAGATGTGTTATAAAGCAGCTGTTTTCACCTAGGTAAAATATAATAATGGCCAATAATAAAGTAGCAGTTTTATTTCTCATTCTTACTTTGTACTTTCTAACTAGGTATAATTATTGCCTTTTAACAGATAAAATATTTCAAGCGTCAGTGTCCTTAACTTACAAATATCATAGTGAATACTTTAATAACTTTGGTATATATAAGATAATTAATAAAAGTAGCTAAAAATGAATACCATACTTATCTAACACCATAATTCATTCATTTTTCTTCAATCAAAATATTTCATCTACATATATTGAATACTCACCATTCACAGTTCTCTACGCCAGGAACTTGGAAAAATAAAAATAAATGAGAACCTTGCTCTCGAGTGCTAAGTAATTCCAGTCTTTTTGTCAGAGGAATTCTTACCTTACGGGTTGCCTAATTTTGAGTTACTTTCATAAGGTAACATATGCTTCCTGTTTGAGTAACAAAGGTTCTACTTAGAAGCTCTGCCGAGTGTATTAAGGCAGCATTCTACACATATTTTGTGCCAGGTGTTCTACATTACTAAACAGACACTCTCCATATGCTCTTTGAGGTTACTCCAGACTGAACAGATCCTAAAATGCTACAGTTAAATAATTTATATAGAATGGCTATTGACTTTACAATATAATTTAAAGGAGTTGTATTTTTAAGCATAAAATAAATATAGCATGTCAGAATGTAGAATTGATGAATCTTTTACTGATATATAACTACAATGTAGTTAGAAGATCAAGTAGTTTCCTAAGTTTTTAATGTATTAATTCTTCTCTAAAAAACATTTCCTCCTTACCATTTTTATAATTTCCCTATTTTATTCACAGTATGCAGCCTTCCTTCCATCTCTGAATAAGCAGAGCCTCAACCTTCAATATTAATCTAACCTTCTTACCTTTTACTTAAGAAGACAGACTTAAAGAAATTTACACAATGAGAATTTCTTCTTTTAGAATAACTCTTGATATGAATAGTGTCCCCCAAACTTCATATATTGAAACTCCAGTATCCCACTACATGGGATACCTACCTTAACTCCATTATCCCACTACATGGCTTATTTGCATATAGGGCTACTATAGATGTAATTAGTTAAAATGGGTTCTTTAGAGTAGATCCTAATCAATCTGGATCATGCAGCCAAAAAAAAAAAAAATAATAATCTAACCACGTGGCTTATAAAATTGTGATTATGTGATTGGTACCCTTATAAAGAAGGAAAATCTGGACAGACACATGCACACAGAGAGAATGCCATGAAGGCAGAAATCAGATAATTCTTCTGCAAGACAAGGAATGCCAAAGCTTGCCAGCAAACCACCCAAAGCTAAAGGAGGCATGGAACAAATTTTTCCTGGTAGATGTCAGAAGAAATCATTCCTTCTGACACCTGGATCCTGACTTCTAGCTTCTGAAACCATGACACAATAAATGTGTTGTTTAAGCCACTCAGCTTATGATACTGTGTTATGGCAGCCCAAGCGAACTAATACAGGAATGAACTATAAATAAAGTATCAGTCATTCTGCTTGTATTTTACTTGCTAATTCTCCTAGGCAGTAAATCTTATATGATTTAACTATTCCATTTAATAGTAATGTTAACAGATTACATATGAAAATCAAAAGTAAAAAAAAAAAAAAAAAACCAGCATTTAATCATTTAATAAAGTCTATTCCAAAAAAAAAAAAAAAAAAAGTCTATTCCATTGAATATTAATTCCATAAAATATTGCAGGTATTTCGTTAAAAAAAAAAAAAAAAAAAAAAACTTTGGACAGTAAATTACTTGGGGAAGTAATAATTATATTACACTAAACCAGAATTCTGTTATAGGATTCATACCTATAAATTCTTTTAAAAAATAAAAATATTTTACAACCCTTCAGAATTGTGTGGTCTCTCCATTAAAATCAATACTTTCTCATTAAAATCAATACTTTAATACAAAGGAGTTTATTATAAAATATGTGTATAAATATATGTACACCTATAGGTATAAGTATGCATACATGTTTTATCAAATAAGGCTAGAGAAAGTGTTATATAAAGAGCATATAATTTTTAAATCTTCAAATGGAGAACCAAAATTATGTAGACGAACTCATCTAAAGTATAAGCAAGATTTCCACTTTTAGTAATGGGTGACTATGTCATTTGAACCAACCATCCACTGAAGGCAAGTACATAAGATAGATAAACATAAAAATAAATACTCTATAACCATCAAAGAGCTAAGAGCTAAATAGTATCAAAGTGGACACCTACTGGATCAAGATCCAAGAAAAGACAGAAAGGACTGCAAGGAGGTACACCTGAATTTTCAGGTTACATTTTCCTCAGAGGTTTCCATTCAGATACAGTGATTGCAAATAAGAGCAGTAGTTCTGAGAGTCTTGATATCTTGAAAGACAACAGTTGTCTAGTATCCACCAAGGGTGGTATCTCTGCCACACTACTATATATAATCAGGTGGAACTCATAGGACTTCACCCTAGAAAAAAGGGCAACTTCACACAAGTAGAACCAGATTAAAAAATGACACTGTTTTACATACATGGGAACAACACGTAAATGATAATCAACAATCATTACAAACACAGGAGGCCAGAAACTACAGAACATCTTTAAAGTCTTGAAAAGAAAAAAAGAAAAAAGAAAAAAACTGCCAACCCAAAATTCTATATCAAATTATCAAAAATAATTAACATTATCAAAAATTAGCTAAAAGAATGTACTGTGTAAATGCCTGAACTACAATAAATGCTAAAGAAATTAATTAAATAGGTAAGAGAATACTATAAACAACTGTATGCTATTAGGTAACTTATGGAGAATGGACAAATTCCTCTAAAAATACAACTTACCAATACTTGAACATGATTAAATTATTTTAAATCTTAATGACTGCACATGGGGCACCTCGCTGGCTCTATGGTGGACCACGCAACTCTTCCCCACCCCCCATCAAGAGCATGCAACTCTTGATCTCAAGGTTGAGTATGAGCCCCATGCTGGGTATAGAGATTACTTAAAAATAAAATCTTTAAAAAAATCTTAATGGCTGTACAAATAAAACTGATTCATAAATATATTTACTTTAAAAATCTACATTTGTGAAAACTTTTGGGCCTGAATTCCCTAAATGAAAGTAAAAAAAGAATACAATTTTATATCAACTCCTTCAGAAAATAGGGAAAGCCATTTAACAGTTTGTTTTATTAAGCTAGCATAATGCTGATAAAAACTAAGATATAGCCAAGGAAAAAAATTACAGACCAACATTCCTCATAAACATGGACCAAAAAAATAACATTTGTAAATGACAAAAAACAATATAGACAAGGATGGTAGATTAGGAATACATGGATTTCAAAGAGACTGTGGACTCTGGGAAACAAACTGAGGATATTTAGAGGAGAGGGGAGTGGGGGGGATGGGTGAGCATGGTGATGAGGATTAAGGAGGGCACATATTGCATGAAGCACTGGGTGTGGTACATAAACAAAGAATCTTGAAACACTGAAAAAATTAAATTAAATTTTAAAAAATTAAAAGGTTGTTAAACTAAAGCATTTGAAAAATCTAGTTTACCACATTAACAAAGAAAATATTTTTCACATATTAAAAAAAAGCACCTGAAAACTTGCCTCAAAAAAAAAAAAAAAGAACAAGAGGCAGTACTAACTGCTAGGGACCTAATCAATACAGACATTAGTAAGATGTCAGAACTAGAGTTCAGAATGATGATTATACAGATGCTAGCTAGGCTTGAAAAAAGCAAGGAAGATAATAAATAATCCCTTTCTGGAGAAATAAAGAGAACAAAAATCTAACCAAGTTGAAATCAAAAAAGATATTAATGATGTGCAATAAAAAATGGAGGCTCTTTCTGCTAGGATAAATGAGGCAGAAGAGACTATTAGTGATATAAAAGACCAAATGATGGAGAATAAGGAAGCTGAGCAAAAGAGAGACAAACAACTACTGGAATAGGAGGGGAAAATTCAAGAGATAAGTGATACCATAAAACAAAACAATATTAGAATAACTGGGATCCCAGAAGAAGAAGAAAGAGAGAGGAGGGCAGAAAGTATATTGGAGGAAATTATACCAGCGAACTTCCCTAATGTGGAGAAGGAAACAGATATCAAAATCCAGGAGGCACAGAGAGAACTCCCCTCAAAATCAATAAATATAGGTCAACACCCCATTACCTAATAGTAAAACTTACAAGTCTCAGTGACAAAGAGAAAATCCTGAAAGCAGCTCAGGACAAGAGGTTTGTAACATAGAACAGTAAAAACATTAGATTGGCAGCAGACCTATCCACAGAGACCTAACAGGCCAGAAAGGACAGGCATAATATATTCAGAACACTAAACAAGAAAAATATGCAGCCAAGAATACTATATCAAGCTAGGATGACATTGAAAAAAGGAGAGATAAAAAAGCTTCCAGGACACCAATCCAGCCATACAGGAAATACTGAAAAGGGTCCTGTAAGCAAAGAGAGAACCTAAAAGTAGCAGGCCAGAAAGGAACTGAGACAATATACAGTCACAGTCACCTTACAGGCAATACAATGGCACTAAATTCATATCTTTCAATAGTTAACCTGAATGTAAATAGTCTAAATTCCCCAATCAAAAGATACAAGGTTTCAGAATGGATTAAAAAAAAAAAAAAAAACACTGATATGGTATCTGCAAGAGAATCATTTTAGACACAAAGTCATCACCAGATTTAAAGTGAGGGGATGGAAAACCACTACTATGCTAATGGACATCAAAAGAAACCTGGGATGCCAATCCTTATTTCAGACAAATTATACTTCAATCCAAAGACTATAATAAGAGGTGAGGAAGGACACTAGATCATAATTACAGTGTCTATCCAACAAAGGATCTCACAATCTAATTTATGCAACTAACACGGGAGAAGTCAATTATATAAACTAATAACAAAATCAGAGAAACACATTGACAATAATACAATAATAATAGGGTACTGTAACACCCCTTCACTGTAATGGACATATCATCTAAACAAACGATCAACAGGAAATTAAGGCTTTAATTGACAAACTGGACCAGATGGACATCACAGATATATTCAGAACATTCCATCCCAAAGCTACAGAAGACACATTCTTCACTAATGCACATGGAACATTCTCCAGAATATATCACATCCTGGGTCACAAATCAGGTCTCAACTGGTACCAAAAGACTGGGATCATTCCCTGCATATTTTCAGACCACAATGCTTTGAAACTAGAACTCAAACAGAAGAGGAAAGTTGGAAAGAACTCAAATACACAGAGGCTAAAGAGCATCCTACTAAAGAAGGAATGGGTCTACCAGGAAACTAAAGAATTTTAAAAATTGATGGAAACAAATGAAAATGAAAACACAACTGTTCAAAATCTTTGGGATGTGTAAAAATGACCCTAAGGGGAAAGTATATAGCAGTACAAGCCTTTCTCAAGAAACAAGAAATCTCTCAAATACACAGTACAACCCTACACCTAAAGGAGCTAGAGAAAGAACAGCAAATAAAGCCAAAACCCAGCAGGAGAAGAGAAATAATAAAGATCAGAGCAGAAATCAAGGAAAATAGAAATCAAAAGAACAGTAGAACAAATCAACAAAACTAGGATCTGGTTCTTTGAAAAGAATAAGGTAGCTAAACTCCTGGCCAGACTTATCAAAAACAAAAAGAAAGGACTCAAATTAATAAAATCATGAATGAAAGAGGAGAGATCACAACTGATACCAAAGAAATACAAACAATTATAACAACATAGTATGAGCAACTATAAACTAGTAAATTTGACAATCTGGAAGAAATGGACAAATTCCTAGAGGCATATAAACCACCAAATCCAAACCAGGAAGAAATAGAAAACCTGAACAGACCCATAACCAGTAAGGAGATTGAAGCAGTCATCAAAAATCTCCCAACAAACAAGAGCCCAGGGCCAAATGGCTTCCCCGGGAAGTTCTACCAAACATATAAAGAATTAATACTGATTTTCCTGAAACTGTTCCAAAAAGTTGAAATAGAGGGAAAACTTCCAAACTCACCTTATGAGGCCAGCATTACCTTAATTCCAAAACCAGACATGACACCATCAAAAAGGAGAATTACAGACCAATATCCCTGATGAACATGGATGCAAAGATTCTCACCAAAATACTAGCCAATAGGATCCAAGACTGCATTAGGATTATTCATCACGACCAAGTGGGATTTATTCCTGGGCTGCAAGGTTGGTTCAATATCTGGAAATCAATCAATGTGATACAATACATTAATAAAAGAAAGAATAAGTTCCACATGATACTCTAAATAGGTGCTAAAAAGCATTTGACAAAACAAGCATCTTTCTTGATCAAAACTTTCACAGTGTAGGGATAGGGGGTACATTCCTCAATATCATCAAAGCCATCTATGAAAACCCCACATCAAACATCATTCTCAATGGGGTAAAACTGAGACCTTTTCCTCTAAGGTCAGGAACACGCAGGGCTGTCCACTATCACCACTGCTATTCAACATAGTACTAGAAATCCTAGCCTTGGAAATCAGACAAAAGGAAATTAAAGGCATCCAAATTGGCAAAGGAATCAAACTCTCACTCTTTGCAGATGAAATGGTATTTTATATGGAAAACCCAAAAGACACCAAAACTGCTAGAACTCATACAAGAATTCAGTAAAGTGGAAGGACATAAAATCACTGCATAGAAATCAGTTGCATTTCTATACACCAACAGCAAGACAGAAGAAAGAGAAATTAAGGAGTCAATCCCATTTACCATTGCACCTAAAATCTTAGGATACCTAGGAATAAATCTAACCAAAGAGGCAAAGAATCTGTACTCAGAAAAGTATAGAGTACTCATGAAAGAAACTGAGGAAGACATAAAGAAATGGAAACATATTCCATGCTCATGGATTAGAAGAACAAATATTGTGAAAATGTCTATGCTACCCAAAGCAATCTACACATTCAATGCAATCCCTATCAGAATACCATCAATTTTTTTCAAAGAAATGGAACAAATAATCCTAAAATTTATACAGAACCAGAAAGACCTTGAATAGCCAAAGGAATGTTGAAAAAGAAAACCAAAGTTGGAGGCATCACAATTTCAGACTTCAAGCTCTATTACAAAGCTGTAATTATCAGGACAGTATGGTACTGGCACAAAAACAGATACATAGATCAAGGGAAGAGAACAGACAGCCCAGAAATGGACTCTCAACTCTATGGGCAACTAATCTTCGACAAAACAGGAAAGAGTGTCCAATGGAAAAAAGACAGTCTCTTCAACAAATGGTGTTGGGATAACTGGAAAGCCACATACAGAAGAGTAAAACTGGTGCATTTCCTTACATCACACACAAAAATAGACTCAAAATGGATGAAATGTGAGACAGGAATACATCAAAATCCTTAATGATATAGTCCTTAACAACTATATCAAAATCCTTAAGGAGAACACAGGCAGCAACCTCTTTGACCTCAGCAGCAGCAACTTCTTCCCAGAAACATCGCCAAGGACAAGAGAGACAAAGCAATAACTATTGGGACTTCATCAAGATAGAAAGCTTTTGCACAACAAAGGAAATAGTCAACAAAATCAAAAGATAAGGGACAGAATGGGAGAAAGGGGAATCCTCCTACGTTGTTGATGAGAATGCAAGCTGGTGCAGCCACTCTGGAAAATAGTATGGAGGTTCCTCAAAAAGTTGAAAATAGAGCTACCCTACAACCCAGCAAATGCACTACTAGGTATTTACCCCAAAGATACAAATGTAGTGATCTGAAGGGACATGTGCACCCCAAAGTTTGTAACAGCAGTGACCACAAAAGCCAAACTATGGAAATGTCCATCAACAGATGAATGGATAAAGAAGTGGTATACACACACACACACAATGGAAGTGGTATACACACACACACACACACACACACACACACACACACAATGGAATACTATGCAGCCATCAAGAGAAATGAAATCTTGCCATTTGCAATGACATGGATGGAACTAGGGGGTATTATGCTAAGCAAAATAAGTCAATGAGAGAAAGACAATTATGATCTCACTGATATGAGGAATTTGAGAAACAAGACAGAGGATCATAGGTGAAGGGAGGGAAAAATGAACTAAGATGAAGCCAGAGAGGGAGACATACCTTAAGAGACTCATAATCTCCGGAAACAAACTGAGGGTTCTGGGGTGGAAGGGGCTGGGAAGGCTGGGATGGCTGGGTGATGGACACTGGGGAGGGTATGTGCAATGGTGAGCACTGTGAATTGTGTAAGACTGATGAATCACAGACTTGTATCTCTGAAACAATACATTATGTTAATATAAAAAAATTATCAGAGCTCAAGGCAAGATGGCAGAGGTGTAGGATGCACAGAAAGCACCGGGTCCCAGAAGTCCAGCTAAAGAGGCAGAAAACCACTCTAAAAGCCAGCAAACACAACAAGAGAGAGAAGAGAATAAGAACAGCAATTCTAGGAGCCGAAAATCGACCACACTTTTAGGACCTGTGGAAAAAGTGAATTTAAAGCAACGGGAAGAGAGACCCCGGGGAGAGGGGCCGGCTCCCAGCAGCCACAGAGCCGCGGAGCACAAAATCCAGAACTTCTAGTCAGCTCTGCTGAGGGACATCGCTCTGGAGGCTAACCAGGGGGTTCAGCCCTCGTGGGAACAGTGTGGTTTCAGGACCCGTGGGGTCACCGAGGGACCAGGGGAGCCCAAGTGCGGCAGAGCTCCCAGGTATTGGGGCGGAGAACCTGGCAGCAGAGAAGGAGC
>CM053605.1:42107308-42123204 GCA_028646535.1 Procyon lotor
AAAAAAAAATTATCAGAGCATTTGCAACACCTACTCTGTCAAAGAGAACATTCAAATGAGTTTGTAAAGGAACTTCTGTCAAAATTAAAGTAACTATACCAAAGCATCTAAAGAATAAAAAATAAAATAAAAAGAAATTTTTAAAAAAGAGCAAGAGAAGAAGAAAATAACAAGGAGGAACTATAAAAACAAGCAGAAAACAAATTTTTTAAACGGCAATAAGCATATACCTACTAATAATTACTTTAAACGTAAATGGCCTAAATATGCCAATCAAAAGACAACGTGGTAGAATGGATTAAAAAACAAGACCCACCTATATGCTGCCTACAGAGACTCTCCTCTGACCTAAAGATGCATACAGACTGAAAAAGTGAAGGGATAGAAAAATATTTACCATGCAAATGGAGGCAAATAAAAAGAAAAAAGCAAGAATACCTAAGTTAGCAACACCTATAACAAGCAAAGTAGACTTTAAAACAAAAGATTGTAGCAAGAGACAAAGAAGGATGTAACATAATGATAAAGGGATCAATCCAACAGGAGGAAATAACTGTTGTAAATATCTATGCTCCCAACACTGGAACACTTAAATACATTAAGCAAATACTAATGGACATAAAGAGAGAAATTGGTGGTAATACAAACAATAGGAGGGGCCTTTATCATTCCTTTTACACCAATGTATAAATCATCCCATCAGAAAAATCAGTAAGGAAACAATGTCTTTGACTGACATGTTGGACTAGATTGGACATAAAAGACATATAAAGGACATTCCATCCAAAAACAAATGAATACACATTCTAAGTACACATGGAACGTTCTCCAGAATAGGTCATATATTAGGCCATACAACAAGCCTCAATAAATTTAAGATAAATTATATCATCTTTTCAGATCACAATATAAAACTAGAAAAAAAAAATCACAAGAAAACTGGAAAAAGAAAAAACCTGGACACTAACATAATAGTAGTACAGTACGTCAATGAAGCAAAGAATTTAAAAAATACATAGAGACAAAGGAAAATGAAAACACAACAATCCAAAACCTCTAGAACCCAGCAAAAGCAGTTCAAAGA
Source organism: Procyon lotor (assembly GCA_028646535.1). Classification (NCBI taxonomy): domain Eukaryota; kingdom Metazoa; phylum Chordata; class Mammalia; order Carnivora; family Procyonidae; genus Procyon; species Procyon lotor. The sequence goes on from CM053605.1 coordinate 42,108,393, forward strand.
GTGAAGTATATAGCAATGCATGCCTACCTCAAGAATTAAAAGGAAAAAAAATTAAAACAATCTAAACTTACACATAAAGGAACTAGTAGAGTGAGGAAATAGAAGAGTAAGGAACTAGAGTACGGAACTAGAAAAAAGGAAGTAAGATCTGAGCAGAAATAAATGACAGAGACTTAAAATAGAAAGAAAAAAAAAAATCAATGAAACCAAACGCTAATTCCTTGAAAAAATAAACAAAATTGACCCGGGTTTGGGGGAGGCATAAGGAGGGTTGAAAGCTTCCAAATTCATTCTACGAGGCCAGCATTACCCTGATTCCAAAACCAGATAAAGACACTACAGAAAGAAATGCAGGCCAGTATCTCTGATGAACATATATGTAAAAATCCTCAACAAATATTAGCAAACCAAATCCAACAGTACATTTTAGAAAAACATTATCATGATCAAGTGGGATTTATCCCCAGGATGCAAGGATGGTTCAATATTCACAAATCAATGTTACTTACTACATCAACTAAATGAAGCATTAAAAAACATATGATCATCTAAATAGAGGCAGAAAAAGCATTTCACAAGACTCAACATCCATTCATGGTAAAAATTCTCAACAAAGCAGGTTTAGAGAAAATATACCTCAACATAATAAAGGCCATATATGAAAAATCCACAGCTAACATCTTACTCAAAGGTGAAAAACTGAGCTTTTCCCCTAAAATCAGGAACAAAACAAGAATATCCCCCTCACACCAATTTATTCAACATACTTCTTGGAGTCCCAGCCACAGCAGACAACAACAAAACCAAAAGGCATTCAGAGGTGCCTGGGTGACAGTTTTTTAAGCGTCTGACTCTTGATTGCCGCTCAGATGATGATCTCAGGGTTGTGAGAACAAGCCCCGAGCTGGGCTACATGCTCAGCAGGGAATCTGCTTGAGATTCTCTCTCCCTCTGCCTCTTGGGCTCTAATAAATAAATCTTAAAAAAAAAAAAAAGCATCCAAATCAGTAAGGAATAAGTAAAACTTTTGCTCTTAGAAAACCCTCAAGGGGCGCCTGGGTGGCTCAGTCGTTAAGCGTCTGCCTTCGGCCCAGGTCAGATCCCAGGGACCTGGGATGGAGCCCCGCATCGGGCTCTCTGCTCTGCAGGAAGCCTGCTTCTCCCGCTACCATTCCCTCTGCTTGTGTTCCCTCTCTCGCTGTGTTTCTCTCTGTCAAATAAATAAAATCTTTAAAAAAAAAAAAAAGAAAAAAAAGAAAACCCTCAAGACTCCACCAAAAAGCTACTAGTACTGATAAATGAATTCAGTAAAGTCACACAACATAAAAATTAATATGCAGAAATCCACTGCATTTCTATACACTAATAATGAAGTAGCATAAAGAAAAATTAAGAAAACAATCCCATTTACAACTGCACCAAAAAGAATAAAATATCTAAGAATAAACTTAACCAAGGAGATGAAAGACCAGTCCTCCAAAAACTATAAAACAGTGATGAAAGAAATTGAAGATTACATAAATGGAAAACTATTCTCTACTCACGGGCTGGAAAATGTTAAAATGTCCATATTACCCAAAGCAATCTACAGATACAATGCAGTCCCTATCAAAATGCTAACATTTTTCACAAAACTAGAATAAAATTTGTATAGAAAGACAGAAGATCCCAAATAGCCAAAGCAGTTCTAAGAACAAAGTTGGAGGTATCATAATTCCAGTTTTTAAGATATACTACAAAGCTGCAGTAAACAAAACAGCATGGTATTGGCACAAACAAATATAGATCAGTGGAACCAAATACAGATCCCAGAAATTATCCAACAATTATATGCTCAGTTATTCTATGACAAAGGAGGCAAGAAAATACAATAGGAAAAATCCATTAATTTCAATAAATGGTGTGGGGAAAACTGGACAGCTATATGTGAAAGAGTGAAACTGAACCACTTTCTTATACCACACACAAAAATAAACTCAAAATGGATGAAAGACCTAACTGTGAAACCTGAAACTATAAAAATCCTAGAAAAGAACAGAGGCCGTAACTTCTCTGACATTGGCCATGGCAACATTTTCCTAGATATGTCTGCTGAGGCAAAGGAAACAAAAGCAAAAATAAACTATTAGGAGCACACCAAAATAAAAAGCTTCTGTACAGCAAAGTAAACAATCAAAAAAACAAAAAGGCAACCTTTGGAAAGGGAAAAGATATTGGCAAATGATATATCCAACAAGGAATTAATATTCAAAATATATAAAGAACTCATACAACTCAACACCGAAGAAACAAACAGTCCAATTAAAAAATGAGCAGAGGACCTGAAGAGACATTTCTCCAAAGAAGGTATACAGATAGCCAAACATATGAAAAGATGCTCAACATCGCTCATCAACAGGAAAATGCAAATCAAAGCTACAATGAGATACCACTTCACATCCATTTTGGCTAAAACAAAAAACACAAGAAACAAGTGCTGGTAAGATGTGGAGAAAAAGGAACTCTCATGTACTGTTGGTAGGAATGCCAACTGGTACAGCCAGTGTGGAAAACAGCATGCAAGTTCCTCAAAAAGTTAAAAATAGAATTACCTTATAATTCAGCAATCGCACTACTAGGTGGTTCCCCAAAGAATACAAAAATACTAATTCAAAAAGATACAGGCACCTTTATGTTTATAGCAGCATTATTTACAACAGCCAAGATAAGGAAGCAGCTCAAGTATCCATCAACTGATGCATGGAGAAAGATGTGGTACATACATACAAACACACACACACACACACAGAAATATTACTCAGCCACAAAAAAGAATGAAATTTTGCAATTTGGAACAATGTGGATATAGCTAGAGAGTATAATGCTAAGCAAAATAAGTCAGAAACAAATACCATGATTTCATTCATGTGTGGAATTTAAGAAACCAAACAAGCAAAGGGGAAAAAAAATAATCAAGAAAAAGAGAAAAAGACACACATACAAATCAAGAAACAAATCTATAGAGAGCTGATAGTTACCAGAGGGGAAATGGGTAGAGGGATGTGGTTAAACAGGTGGTGGGGATCAAGGAGCACACTCGGCATGATGAGCACAGGGTGATGTATGGAAGTGTTGAATTACTATATTATACACCTGAAACTAATATCACACTGTATGATTAACTGGAATTAAAAACTTTAAAATACATACATACATATATAAAATGTCTCTCCAGATCAAAGAAGGCCTGATTATAGCATTTCCAATCTCCCTGGTATAAACATTCCCACTGTGGCTGACTTCAACCTACCAATGTGACTTCACTAAACAGATTTGGGAAAAGACATGCATATTTAGCTTTTGTCAGCACCTCTCACTCATATCTATATCCACACAAGGATAGAGGAGTCCTTATAGCCAGTGGTAGAATTCTCTGTTATAGATGATATGGCCTTCAAAACGATAAGGGTATACATTGTGAATTCCCCATTGAAACTTGAGACAAACTTTCCCGTCACAAAAACTATAATACTACAGTGTCCACTGGGTTCTACATTCCAAGTGACAGGGCTGTTTGTATCACAGACCAAATCTGGTAAGAGTCTTTTCCTGCTTAAAGTTGACAGCCATCAATGTCACTTGATAAATGAATCACTGAAATATTCCCAAGGATGGAAAAGTCTGTATTCAGAATGTAAATACCCACCAGGCAGTCTGCTTACTTCTTATGAATGTGAGGTGAAGGATACAACAATTCGTCCTTTTCTTTTGAAAAGAAATCCCAGCATGATTCAGACCACTAGATACCTAACAACGTCACTGATGAGCCAACCCTCCACAGGTTTACCTTTTTATCTTCTAGAAAATCTGCTTTTCATCTCCCCCTCTGATTTCCTTCCTTCCTTCCTTCCTTCCTTCCTATTTACCCCCAATTCACCCTTCCTTTCCTTCCCCCAATGTCCTCCATGTTTTTCCTTATGCTCCACATGTAAGTGAAACCATATGATAATCAGAGGGGGAGACGAAACGAGAGAGACTGTGGACTCTGAGAAACAAATTGAGGGTTTTGGAGGGGAGGGGGATGTAGAATTGGGTAAGCCTGGTGGTGAGTATTGAGGAGGGCATGTCTTGCATGGAACACTGGGTGTGGTGCATGAACAATGAACCTTGGAACACTGAAAAAATTAATTTTTTTTAAATCTGTTTTTCTACCTACCCTTTAGAAAACCTACCCACTAGAAATTCAAGGCTTCCAATATATTGGCCCTTTCTTACCTATCTTGTTTGATTAACCCAATGTCATTGATATAATAGACCAAAGTAGTATTCTACAGAATGTCTAGACAGTCTAAATCTTTTCAAACTATATTTCAAAAGAAATCATCAGAGTTAACAGGGCCATAGGCAAGAATACAAATGCTTAGTCTTGTCCATCCTCCATAAATACAAACTAATTTTGATCTTCCTTGAGAAGCATGGCAGAGAATGCATTCACTAGATTAGTTACTATATACCTACCATAAGTCTACAGCAAACACCACCATATCTGGTGCAAAAGCTGCCATTAGAGCTACTAGTTGGTTGAATTTGTTGGCATTCACTGCCACTTACAAGATCCATTCAGTTTTCACAGGGATAAAATTCATCAATTGAGGATATGATAAGAACCATTATCTGCACCTTGTTTCAGTCTATATGATGGTGGCACTCCTCTCTACCATTTCTCCCACCTACCTTCCAAAATGAGATATTATTTTTTATTTACTACCGTGGCTTGAGGTAGTTTTGGAGCCATCCACCTGACCATCCCTACTGCTATGTATTTTACCTCATAGGCTGCTTATCTCTCTTCTAGTGACACCTGTTAGTTATCATAATGCCACCCATTATGATAAATGCCCCCCATCATGTTTTAGATAGTGAGGAGTTGTCATCATGTTTCTATTATTTTGGGATCCTATCATCCATTCTGTCAGTCAGGGAGTCCAGTTCTATAATAGCATGTCCTACCATCAACCTCGGCCTAAAAAGGATAGCTACCATTGAGCTTCTAGACATTCAGCATTGAATTCTGATAACTCCTTCAGTTTATGCTCTTAATTTGGGGGCCACATAAGATACACTGTTTACACTGGTTCTCATCTCAAGTCAGTAGTTACCTGGGTACAGGGGTGGAGGGAGCAAGAGATTGCAAAAGGCACAAAAGCTTTTAGGGGTAACAGAAATGTATAGTATCTTGGCTGCAGTGGTGGTGGTACAGCTGTGTGCATTGTCAAAACTCACTGAGTTGTCTATTCTCAGTATGTGTAGTTCATTGTATCCAAGTTATACTTTGTGACAAAAGAAAAGCCTAATAGTGAATTTAGATTTAAAATGAAGATTAATACAGAAATATAAAGACTGAACCAGAAATTATGAACTGGTTTCTATTTGAAGATCATCTTGTCTTCCAAATTATGGCTACAAAAAAGAAAATAAAATAACATAAAATAACATAACATAAAAATGAGGGGCGCCTCAGTGGCTCAGTGGGTTAAGGCCTCTGCCTTCAGCTAAGGTCATGACCTCAGGATCCTGGGATGGAGCCCTGCATCAGGCTCTCTGCTCAGCAGGGAGCCTGCTTCCCCCTCTCTCTCTGCCTGCATCTCTCCCTACTTGTGATTTCTCTCCTCTCTGTCAAATAGATTTAAAAAATCTTTAAAAAATAAAAATAGAATAAAATAAACTATGGCTACAGAAATTTTGAAAAGTTTACTGTGTTTAATATTCCTCAAAATGTCACAAAAACATTTTGATTGACCTTTGCTGACAGGGTATAATCTATTAATTGTTTTTAAGTTCTATATGATGTTCTACCCTTCTAAATGAAATGCACAAAGGGAAGGAGTCAATTTCCTCAAAATCTGGAGGAAATATTCAATACTGAATTTTATGCTAATTTGGGGGCCATATAAGAAACACCGTTTATACCTAAAATTAAGTTGACTGTTGTCTTAACATTTTAATGTAATTTTAATGGTGTAACAATTATAGATATAGGCTTAAAAAAAAAAAAGCAGTTTACCTAAATTTGTTAGTCACCTAGCTGACATAATAGTTATATATTAGTTTAATAGGGTCTTCTGAATAGCGTGACTACTATATTCTTTGATTGTTCAAGGTTTCTGTTTATATCTAACATGCTAATAAGAAAAAAACCTGATTATATGATGGCAACCTAAAATCATTTCACAGAAGTTTAGACGTCTTTCCTCCAACTTTATTGTCCTTTATGTCCATTATTTCTGTCTAATACATATGCAAAGGTGTAGTAACTGGTATTGGATTTATTTGCATTATCAAATAATTTCCATCTTTGGCACATAAACCATTTCTTTCTCAGACTGTTATACACACACACACACACACACACACACACACACAGTAGACATTTTTATTTTAAAATTCATATTGCAAAGAAAAAAGGAACAAATTATCAAGGTTGGGGGGGGAAATTGATCAAAGTGAGAAAACTTCTACCAAGTAACAAGATTTGCCATCACATTAAGTTACTAATTAATCCAGGGTGGTATTGAAGCAGAATATAGAGTCCAGAAATTGCCTTACAGAGATCTGAAGATTGATATAGGACAGTTAGAATTGTATGTCAGTATTGTCATTTCATTCTCCTGTCCCACATATAAAATTATTTTTCTTTTACCCAAAAGCTCTTTACATAAAAAAGTATATATAATAAAACAACAAAGAGTTAAGCAACTCATATCATTACCCAAACTCTCAGAATTATGTGTGAAGTGCTCTGCATGCATATTTCACTACAACATCACAACACTGTGAAGTAGACACTATTAGCTATATTTCACAAATGCAGAAACAGACAAAAATATTTCAACTACATAAAAACTTAAAATTTCTATTTATAATATGACCCTGTACTAAGTGAGATTAGCTATGATCTACACTTTAAGGAGTTCCTATCAATCCACATATTCAAAAGGAATATCCAGAGTACATACATACATACCTCCAACGCAATTTTTATGAGACAATCAACCAAATAAAAATATAGGCAAACTACACTAGTAGTTGGAGCAAAGCACAGAGGAAACCCAAATATGAAGAGTACTCAACCTCCTAATAAGGAAAATTCAAATTAAAATATAAAGTTCTATTACACAATTATCAATTTAAAAATATTTAATATATTAATAACTAATGAAAACTTAAAAACCTCATACTGCTTGTGATAATTATATTCATATTATCACTCTGAAAAGCAACTGGCAGTATATATCTTCAGGCTGAAATATGCATTACCTACACACCCATAATTCCCTAGGTATATTCTATAAAAATATTTTAATATATGCAAAGGGATACTCACATGATGGATTCTGAAGCACTGTAGATTAACTAGATTTATTTAATATATCATCCTGGATCAATCTCACAACGTTGTATGAAAAAGCATGTTGCAAAAATATATGTGTCACTGCTCATTTGGTAAGAATTGGACATAGTTCATCACTTCCCTCCTGGTCAGCACTTACTGTTTAGTTTTCTGAACTACACAATTCCTTTGATGTTCTCCTTACATAACTGGCAAATTATCAGTCCCTTTTCTGCTTCCTTCTTTCAATATCTGTTAATGTTGGCAGTTCACAGTAATCTGTCCTTAGAAATGTTCTCATCAATTCTAATTCTCCCTTTTCTTGATCTCCTCTCTTTTCATCACTTTAAACACTAAACACTGGTGACTCCTACATATATTTCTGCATCCTGGGCCTCTTCTCTAAATTCATTCACACGTCCAACTATTGACATAACCACTTGGATTTCTAGTAGGTATCCCAAACTTAACACATTCAAAACCTCTCCCCAGCTACTCTTCCAAATGAACTCTGTCCTCAGTCTTCCCAAATGGGGTTATCCTTTCTTCATTTCCCACTTGAAGAGTTATGACCAGTTGTCTCACACTTCCTGGATCTGTCAGTGTCATTTAGTCTATCTCTCCTGACCCTGTGTTTACAGTTAGCTTGACTTTAAGTCTAAGAACTTGGTCAATTTCAAGTCACAATAATAACCACTGAATTAGTATAATGACAACCTGATCCCTCAACTGCAGAAAGTAAGCTGGCTGGCTAATTTTGACACTATTCGTTAACCTTGCCACTGCAACAAATTATTGCAAACTTTATAGCTTAAAATGACACAAATTCAGTATCTTATGGTTCTGGAGTCAGATGGTCAAATTAGGTCAAGCAGGGCTTGACTGTTTCAGCTTCCAAAGTCTACTGCCTTCCTTGCTCATGAACCCTACCTCTGCTTCTATTATCACATCTCTTACTCTGGGTCTGATCCACCCCCTTTTCCTTGTAAATCCCCTTAACTTCATCGCATCTGCAAAATCTCTTTAACTATGTAGGGTAACATATTCACAGGCTCCAGGAATTGTGATAGGAACATCCTGGGGAGCGAAGAAGGCAATTACTCTGTCAACCACAAATACCACACAAATGTTCATTTCCTCATCAGCCTTTCAACCAATGCTTTTAAAACCGCCGCTAATCCTTGCCTAATCAAGGATTCTAATAAAAACTGCAAAGTAATCATATTCTAAAGTATAGTGAGGCTATTTGTTAAGCCTGAAATGCAGGTACACAAAGGCAGGAAAAATATGCTTAGATATTCCCTTATTTCCGTTTTTTTTCCCAAAGTAACAAGTTTAATAACCTCTTCAAATGATGACAAATTAATTTCTATGGGGTTCTCGCTCACTTTCTCCACACCCCCATCATTCATTCTCAGTGATTCTTGCAGAACCACTATAATTCCAACAACTTTCATAATTATTCTCTCATACATATTTTGGTTGTTGGGAACACCTCTGAGTTGGCTCCTGTGTTCTTTGACATGACTCTATTAATCTTTGAAGACTCCTTGATTTCTAGCATAATTAGATATCTCAGCACCACCTTGTACTTTCCTTGACCTACATTTCAAATTCACCATTTCTCTAAGGAGGAAAAAAAGTATGAGAACACAACCTTGGTTCTATAGATGATTATTGTTACTATGGATGATTATTATTCCTTAGAAGCAATTTCAGTGGACAGAGCTATATATTAAAAATTCATGTCTGTCTTATATATGTAATGCAATTTCAAGATTACAATGTTTTACTTCTTTTATTTTTCTTGTGTAGATATTGTAACTTACACTCAAATATTGTTTTGTTGGGGCACCTGGGTGGCTCAGTGGGTTAAAATACTGTTTTGTTATCTTAATATGTTTATTTCTTTATCCAATAGTATAAAAAAAGTATCATTCTAACAAATTACTTTTTAAATGTTAAACTGCCCAGCATGTAAGAAAACTATTCTAAAACGTGTAGAAAAAAAAAAAAAAAAAGCCTAGACTAACTAAAAGACTTTTCAAAAGTAAGAGAATGGAGAAAATCACTCTACCCAAAGTTAAGACTCATTATATGGCTAAAGAAATCAAGACAGACGGTATTGACAGAGGAATGGACACACAGACCAATGAAACAGAACTGAGATCCCAGAAACAGACCCATGTAAATATACCCAACTGATTTGACAAAAGTATAAAAGTAACTCAATGGAGGAAGAATATCCTTTTCAATAACAGTATCGAAGCAGCTGTACAACCATAGACAAAAAAGAAAATCAACCTAAACGTTTTATCTTACACAAAAGTTAACTCAAAACGGTCACAGATTTAAACGTAAAATGTGAAATTACTCTAGAGATAAAGAAAATCTTCAGTCCCTTAGGTAGATGAATTCTTAAACTTAACACACACACACACACACACACACACACACACATGATCCAGAGGAAAAAAAACTGATAAATTGGGTTAAATCAAAATTTAACACTATGCTTTCCAAAAGATCCTGTACAGAGGATAAAAATCTACAAACTAAAGAAGGCATTTCTAAACCACATAACAAAGGACTTGTATGTAGAATATATAAAGAAGTCCCAAAACTCAAAAGAAAAAAAGTCCAATTAGAAGATGGACAAAAGACCACCCAGGTGCAGCTCAGTTGATTAAGCAGCTGACTTTTGATTTCAGCTCAGGTCATGATCTAGGGGCTGAGAATTTCCCTGTTAGGGAAATGCAAACTAACATCACAATAAGATATCACTATACATTAATCAGAATGGTTAAAATACAAAAATAAATTAAGTGATTAACACTAAATTATGTTGAAAAGAATTTAGAGAAACTGGATCATTCATACATTGCTACTGGGAATGTAAAATGATAAAGACACTCCAGAGAAGAGAACAATGGGGTCTTTTTTATAGAAGTATAAAATTAGCATATAACCATATAACCCAGGAGCTGCTCTCCTGGCATTTATTCCAGAAAAAGTGAATTATATTCACACAAAAGTTTGCTCATAAATGTTCATATCAGATTTCTGACAGACTGCCCTCCTCAAAAAAAGACAGCCCAAATGTGCCTCAATGGTGAACAGACTGTGGTATATCCATACTTTGGAATACTCAGTCATAAAAAGGAATGAACTAGTTATATGTGAAATAACTTGGATTTACCTAGAGTGAATCATGCTGGGGTTTTTTTGGGTTTTTTTGTTTTGTACAAAATATCAAGCTCATAAGGTACACACTATAATTTCATTTAACACTCTAGAAGGACAAAGTCAGAGATGGAAAAGATTAAGTGGTTATCAAATAAGGGAGGAAGACAGTTGTGACTACAAAGCAGGTGCATAATCTCAAAACCCACACATAGGAGTGCACATAAAACTGGTAGAATCTGAACAACGCTGGCAGACTGTGTTAGTGCTGATTTTCTACTTGTGATATTACAGTTATGCAATATATTACCACTAGAGAAAACTGCATGAAGAATTTTTTTAGTTATGATTTATATCAAAATATTGAAAAGAAATTAAACTACTGTATGAAGTTGAAACTTTAAAGTATATTTCTTTCTGTCCTTAGAATCTACCTTCACTATACATGTACAGTCAAAAAAATTACATATTCTAATGTTGCTGGAAATAAAACCTCTCCTCCATGTGGTAATATTAATTAAATACCCAGGTAGATTTGTTTGTATTTGCTTTTAATATCAGGGACTTGTTAATTTGAGCTGTACTTTTAACAGGTAATGCATTACATGCTTTGAGCTACAACTATGGAAAAATACAGAGCCAAGTATTGCTTCCCTTACTATCAGCTCCTTCTCACCCCTTTAAGGTAACTTTTTCTCAAGTGTTTTATACCTTTATAAGAACAAATATCTGCTCCCCTTATTTTACTCAAGAATCAACATACAACATATACTGTTCTGCTTGTTGCATTCCCCCAATAATTTTGTAAGTATGTCCTCTCCTTATCGGTAATACATAGAGTGTTTCATCATTCTTTTTAAAAATTGTACCGTATTCCAATACCTGGATATATCACAGTCTACTCAACCAGATCTTTTGCTAAATAACCTAGGCCTCAAGGAGGTACTCAATACATAACCTGGCACACATGAAATTTTGTACTTATTGAAGTATATTTCTAATAAGCATTTTTAGAAGATTATCACATTAAAGGATTAAGATATTTGTAATGTTAGATATTGCCAAATTTTTTCCATAGATGGTATACCATTTTGCACTCATGGAAATTACATGTCCAAGAGATTTTCAAACCTCTGTATTTTTCCCAATTTGATAGTTAAGAAATGGTTAATCACTATGCTACAGAATAATTTTATTCATATTACAATAAGTGAGGTTGAACATCTTTGCAAAGGCTTCATTAAGTGTTATGTCTGCTTTTTTCCTGTGATTTTTCTTTTCATGTCCTTTGCTTATTTTTTTATTGGGCTGTTCTTCTTTTCAGTTTCTAGTGTATATTTACTGGTGATCAAGTATATGCACATATAGGTAATCTAACGTGTGAATACACACACACACACACACACACACACACACACACATTATTAGTCCTTTATAACATGACTCGCAAAAAGATTCAGTCTTTCATTCGATTTTGTCTTTATCCCAGAAACAACCATTCCAGCACAGAAGCAACACTATCATGTGTAAAAGAGAGCTGGACTGCAGAACAGACATTGTAAGACACCTGCTTAGACCCGTTTCTCAAAGTTTTAGCTTAGAAATCATCACTCCAGGGGCACCTGAGTGGCTCAGTTGGTTGGGCATCTGCCTTCGAGTTACGATCCCGGATCAAGCTCCCTGCTCAGCAGGGAGCCTGCTTCTCTTTCCCTCTCTCCCTCTGCCTCTCCCCAGCCTGTGTTCTCTCACTCACTCTCTAGTAAATAAAATCTTTTAAAAAAAAATAAAATAAAGAAATCATCACTCCAAATGTAAGTGCAGTGGAGGTGATGGCAGCAGTGACCCAGGTATGCTCACTGACCAACATAAGCATGAATTCTTAAGGACGGTGCTGAGACTTCTAGCCAGGAATGGTCATCCACTGAGGCACAAGTAAGAGAAGAAAAAAAGAGTTCTGAAAATTCCTAAAGAGCTACTCACCAGCCTTTCAATTATAGGAGGAAAATCATCAGAAGGGCATGACCTGCAATGCTAATGCTTTCCTACTCATATTCCTCGGTGGATCATCTATTACGGCATTTGTGGAAGTTATTTTGCAGTATGAGTGGAGGAGAAAATTTGTACTTGGCGGCAAGAGAATCTGAGTTCACATCACTTATCAGCTGTGTGGCCATTAGCAAATGGCTTAGGGTCCTAAAGGATCCATGACCTACTCTAGAAAACAGGGATAATAATCATTGCATTGCCAGGAAAATGAACTAGTTCTTGCAAAAAGGAACACCATCTGGTACATAAGTGCTCAAATTGTGCCCTGTATTCTGTAACATTCTTTAAGTTCTTTCCCCAATTAAAAAGGGACTAAGACTTTTCTATCTTAAAATGTGAGATTTGGCCTCAACATTAGAAAATACAGACAATATAGAGGACCGGGATATGAAGGCACCTAACCAAAAAACAACAACAACAACAACAAAAACTGAAATCTAACAATAGGAAGCTATAGTCATGAAGGCTCAGACATACTGTTGGTAATTATTTCTTCTATATTTGTGATTAGAGCTTGAGTTGGGTATGGATGAATGGCCACAGTTTTATGGTTTTTAGAGTAACATAAAATAGAACTTCACAACTTGTAATAATATGGAAACTGTTTCAGAATCCTTCTGCATGTGGAGTTCTGCTTTATATTTCACTAGATGAGTGAGAAAAAGGTATCTGGAGAGGGTCTTGAATACAATGCTGAAGAGCTCAACCTCATTTAATAAGAAAGAAGTCAAAGATTTTTTTTTTAATCAAATTATGATTGATAGAACACTTAGGAAAATTTTCTTCACTCAACAGTAAGCATTCCTTGAGCCCTCCACCAGGCATGCAATGTATGAAATAGGGCATAGGATGGATTGAAAGGACAGAGGCAGTTTGAAAGTCATAGCAGCAAGATGATCTTGAGTGTAAATAAGGCAAAGGTGGGACTCAGCTCTTAAGGACAATGAAGAATATTTTGAGCAGTCTCTGTGGACTGATGCTATAAAAATGTAACAAGAGATCAATAAAGAAGTGAAAGTCTGATGAAAAAACAGTATGTTGGGGACCGACACTGCACAGTTATGACTTTTTCTAAATAATACTAATCTGATGCACAGCAGATAAACAGGCAGTGGTGTTTATCAAGAGGTGAATATTCACAGGACCAAATAAAACATATCATGATCCTGAAATAATTTGCAAGACAATACTGCAACTATCTCAATGCTGTACTATAATTATTAATTTTCATGAATAAAAAAATTAGTATCTTTTTTCTTAAAGTAACACTGGTACAATAAGAACATAAAAATGATATGCAGTTTTAGATAAAGAGGTCCTATAAATAGCAAATTAAAGCATGAGATCTACAGTAAGAACAGTAAGATTATTTACATAAAACATGACTAGTGGAGAAACAAATAGTAACCCAAGAACTCCTGAGGCTTCATTGCATTTCCTTCCTGAGGCTCACAGAGGATCTAGTAATTTTTCTGTAAGGATCTCTGCTTTGATGTAGAGATGGAAAAATACTAATAGGCTCAAGAAAATTTTATGATTCACTGGCATGCAAGGTGTAGAGTGAGTATTGGAAGGAAAGGAGACTAAATACTGAGTACCTTCCAGGTACTGGGCGGCATTGCTTTACAAGTGTTTGCCCCACACATACACCAACCCTTTGGAGTAGGTATTATTAACTCTATTTTAGAGATAAAGAAACCAAGGCCCTGGAGGTTGACCAAAGTCACTCAGCTGGTAGGTGGCAAAAAGAACCAGAAATATAATCCAGATGCTTATGGAATTCAAGTCCATTTCTTTCCACCACACCAGGAGAGTCAATCAAATCTGAGTATGGCCTTATGAAAATTTATGTCCAAATATTAATATAATCATGGTCCTTTTCAAAATAATATTGTCTTTAAAACAAATCCCAAACATGCCTTTCTCTCCTGCTCGTAACAATGTTGTAACAGATTATGTGACCCTGAAAACAGCTTCTCTTTTCAGTATGTGTCATTTTTATCTTTGCAGGAATTGCACCCAAAAGATGTACCAATCTGTGTAATAACCAAGATTCCTGAAATATTTATCTCAATGACCTACCTTTCCAATGTTTGCTTTAAGATAAAATGAAAATATCAAATTCAAAATCGAGGAGATAACCATTTGAGTACATTGATTTTTTCTTTATCAAATTCTCAAGGTTTTTTTGTTTTGTTTTTTAAGATTTGAGAG
>CM053605.1:42123704-42139982 GCA_028646535.1 Procyon lotor
GTGCTATGGTAAGTGCTGTGAAATGTGTAAGCCTGACGATTCACAGATATGTACCCTGGGACAAATAATACATTATATGTTAATTTAAAAAAAATTATAGGCTGAAAAAAACAAAGAAATACCAAATGCAATTAGCACATATGCTTATCCCTGTGTGGGATGTATAATTGACTACATCAATGAAAATTATATTTCAGCAGCACAATGTCAAAGGTATTTTTGCAGAATTATTGCATTTATACCTAAAAACCAGTATGAGCAGCCAGTTTACCCAGTGGTATTAAAAATGTTTAATGAAGAGAAAACACTGAACTATTTTTATATAATATACAGTTACTCTTTCACAAGTTATAAAACCCTTATATATGTCATTTACTTTTTTTACATTTTACTTTTTCATTAGACAGGAAAGTTTCAACTCAGCATGTTATTTCCAAAGGAAAATAATTAGACTTGTATAAAACACTTAAATTTCTTAAGACTTTTTTGTCCTTTTAAAGAAGAAAACATTTGTTTTAATGTTTTTAAATTCACTAAAAAAGAAAGCCTGTCTTGAAATTTCAAGCACTAACTCATTCTTGATGAAAACACTTATCTGATTTAATAACTGATTATCGGAAAATTCAGTCTCCAGTATTTTTGAAAAGTTAGCCCTTTTCTCCACCTACAGTTTCATACCATACTGTAATTTTTTTAATAAATGACATTAACAAAAGCTTTAGAAGAATACCTAGAATATAAAAAAATATGATTAGATCTTGTCCTTCTGTTTTCAGTTGTTTGGAGAGAATAAATCTTCAGAACAGCTTGATTAATCTAGAAAGCATCTCTGAAAGTAAGATTTCTCTGAATATTGACATAATAGCAAATACATCCAGGTTATAGGGGATTTAGTCCTCCTCCCATTCTGCTGCTGTGATTGCAGAATGGACCAACCTTCTATGAAGCCAAGTGGTAACAGATTAAGTTTTTAAACATGCCTCTCTTCTCAGCCCAATGCTTGAACTCCCAGGAATTCAGTCAATAGAGATTCACACAAGTACCCAAAACATATGTGAAGAGAATGTTCACTGAAACATAGTATAAAATTGTAGTTATAACTTAACTGATTATCATTTGTCGATTGGTTGAATAAACTGTGCTCTTTAAAAAACTAAATGCTACAAAGCCTCCAAAATGATCAGGTAGGATTCTACATACTGATGTAAGCAAAGTGCATCCTGTATTAGGTATATCATGCACATCTATACTAAGTGAAGCATCAGGATACAGAACATCATGTATGGCATAGCTTCACATAAGTTATCCCATTTGAATTGGAAGATACAGTTCCAAATTTTAACTGAAGATAGCCCTTTAATAGAGATCTCTCTAATAGAAGATATATTTCTAATTATAGGTGAGAAACAATTTGAGTATGTACTTCTATATTACACTGGTTACAACAGCACATATTGCTTTATTTGTTTAGAATCACCCTCATTTAATTCATTTAACTTTATATAATCTAGGGGCATTATGGCTTTAAAATACTTTCAAGAACATCTCAGGTTTGTTTTAGGATTTCATTTTGTATTTCAATTCACCAGGCCAATGATCTACACACTTCTGCCAACCTTATCATTGCTATCCTGGTGCTGGACAGTTTCTAGGACTCTGGCTGCGGTATAGTCCTGGCTGCGGTCCCTACTTCAAACCTTCTCTCACTTCCCTACAGTTTCCACAAGCATCTCAGTAACATTTTACCAAAATTCATTTTTTAGCCATGGCCAGTTTCTGTTGCTTGCATCTAGAATCCTAACTGCTATACTTCATCCTAAGAAGCTCCATGATAGGGGTGCCTGTGTGGCTCAGTCATTAAGCATCTGCCTTCGGCTCAGGTCAGGATCCCAGGGTCCTGAGATCGAGACCTGGAACGGGCTCCCTGCTAGACGGGAAGCCTGCTTGTCCTGCTACCATTCCCTCTGCTTGTGTTCCCTTTCTTGCTCTGTCTCTGTCAAATAAATAAATAAAAATCTTAAAAAAAAAAAAAAAAAAGCAGCTCCATGATGGTTTTTTAAAAATTCTATAATTCCTGTCATTCTTCCTTAGACCCTGAAAAGAGAGGCTCCTGAACAACAGAATAGTGATACTTATATTTAAAGTTTTATATTTTATATATATATTAAATTATATGTATTATAATATATATCTATATATTAAATTATATGTATTAATTATATGATATATTATACATGAATATATATTAATTATGTAATAAATATATATATATTAAAGTTTTATATTTTAAGTTGTATTTAAAGTCATTCCTGGAAGTTTTCAGGACCACAGCTGTTTTCCCTACCCTGTTTTTCCTCAATATAGCCAGGATTCCCAAAGCAGGGAAAAAGTAATTAGCTGTGGTATTCTGCTCTATGAAAGGACTTCGGGGCCAGCATCTACCTCTACCTGCACACAGCCACTTCACTACTTCAGCAACAACTTAGATCACTGAGACCCAAGTAAGTCTCAAGTTAGAATGAGAAAGCCAGAGAATGAGAAATCTCCAAGAGATTTTCTTGATGTCTCATTCATTTGCATGTAACCAAAAATACTATTCTACATCTATATTAAACAGACATCTCTACCAGATTCATCCTTCCTTAAATGATTTAACTATATCACAGTTTATTGTATCACAAAAGAAATCCTAAATGCCAACCATTCAATAAACGTTTTCTTTACACTTCTTTCCTAAAAATGTTATCCTTCCATGACTTCTTTTTTAGGCTCCATCACCTTTGTTAGACATGGAAGAAAATACATATACAAATGTACATATATAAACCAGATATAATATTCACACATTCATCTGAACATCTACCATGTGTCAAACACTCACCACATGGTTAGTGTATATAAGGAAAAGCAATTTGTTCCAGCAGTCTATAAATATTCTCTACTATTTACATGTTTCTCTTATCTTTACTCTGCAATGTGCCTGTAGCCAAGATCCCAATATTTCAATGAAAATAACTGCTGATAAATACTTAGGAATTTGTACTTTTCAGGTACTAAAGTAAGTATTTTATAAATATCTAATCATTGGAAATTTTTTTATTAAATAGGCACAATATACTATTCCTATTTTACAGATGAGCAAAATGAGAATTTGAGAGATTAAATAGTTTTCTCAAGGCAACTCCACTATCGGTACAAGAAGCTTCTAGAGAATTTAATAGACAGTTTTTTTTTCCAACAAATATGCTCTTCTGGGGGCACCTGGGTGGCTCAGTGGGTTAAAGCCTCTGCCTTCGGCTCGGGTCATGATCTCAGGGTCCTGGGATCAAGCCCCACATCGGGCTCTCTGCTCAGCCGGGAGCCTGCTTCCCCCTCTCTATCTGCCTGCCTCTCTGCCTTCTTGTGATCTCTCTCTCTCTCTCTCTTTCTCTCTCTCTGTGTCAAACAAATAAATAAATCAATAATCTTTTAAAAAATAAAAATTTAAAAAAAAATATGTCCTTCTGGAAATATGTAAGTTTATGGGCAGGTAATGCTCATGAAGACTTTGTCCATGACTTTAATACAAACTTATCAGAATATAAAAACTAGGATTAAAATATACCTGTTGTAGTAGAATAGGAAATATTACCTATTTCTTCAAGATAAAAAGCTTCTGCACAGCAAAGCAAGCAGTCAACAAAACAAACAGGCGACCCATGGAATGGGAGAAGGTATTCACAAATGACACTACAGACAAAAGGCTGATATCTAAGATCTATAAAGAACTCCTCAAACTCAACACCCACAAAACAGATAATCATGTCAAAAAATAGGCAGAAGACATGAACAGACACTTCTCCAAAGAAGACATACTAATGGCTAGCAGACACATGAAAACCTGTTCATTATTAGCCATCAGGGAAATTCAAATCAAAACCACACTGAGATACCAACTTACACCAGTTAGAATAACAAAGATTAACAAGACAGGAAATAAATGTTGGAGAGGATGTGGAGAAAGGGGAATCCTCTTATACTGTTGGTGGGAATGCAAGTTGGAACAGCCACTTTGGAAAACAGTGTGGAGGTTCCTCAAAAAATTAAAAATAGAGCTACCCTATGACCCTGCAATTGCACTACTGGGTTTACCCCAAAGATACAGATATAGTGAAAGGAAGGGCCATATGTACCCAAATGTTCATAGCAGCAATGGCCACAATCGCCAAACTGTGGAAAGAGCCAAGATGCCCTTCAACAAATAGATAAAGAAGATGTGGTCCATATATACAATGGAATATTAGTCAGCCATCAGAAAGGATGAATACTCAACTTTTGTATCAACTGGTTGGGGTCCATTTTGTATATAACTTTTATGGAAAAAAATTAATTATTTCATGCATCAACCTTTGGCACTTATAAAGGTTTTTTTTTTCATTTATTTTAAATAACAGGGCAGGGCCCTGCTTATTTGGACAGGACTGGAGGAAATTATGCTGAATGAAATACATCAAGCAGAGAAAGTCTATTATCATATGGTTTCACTTACTTGTGGAATATAAGGAATAACATGGAGGATATTAGGAGAAGGAAGGGAAAAGTGAATTGGGGGAAATCAGAGGGGGAGACAAGCCATGAGTGACTATGGACTCTGAGAAATGAATGGAGGGTTTTAGAGGGTAGGGGAGGTGACGGGGATGGGTGAGCCTGGTGGTGGATATTAAGGAGGGTAAGTATTACATAGAGCACTAGGTGTGGTACATAAACAGTGAACCTTGGAACACTGAAAGAATAAAATTAAATTTAAAAATAAATAAATAAGAAAGACAAATCTGTTAAAATCTAAAAACAAACACACACACACACAAAAAGCCAATATCTTAAACATATGAAGCATCCCCCCTTAGCATTGCCTCAAAGAGGTAAGGCCATCAAGGTGAAAGGAGAAAAAATTTTTCTTGGCTTTAAAGCATTAAGTAACTAACTAAGACAAACTTGGTGCAGGGTAAAAGGGCTAAGCAAGTTTATTTCCTACCCCCCAACAAAAATGTGTGAGAGCCACTGGAGGAGGGAGAAGGAAACAAGGGAATAGACATCGGTATATTTCGTGTTATACAATGTTCCCTTATTTAGAAATGGATTACAGGTGGGTTACAATGCAAAAGAAATGGAGACTCTTCTATTTGGAGGTCCAGGGCTAGAAGGCCATGTCTGGAGCTCTGCAAGAAAAAGCCCGTCCATGTCCCCTTGCCTGCCATGGCGAGGACAAAGAATAGAGGTGAAAGAAATCATGTCAGAAGTAAAAAAAGTCGTGGGGCATTTGGGAGGCTCAGTCCATTAAGCAGCAGACTCCTGATTATAGCTCATGTCCTCATCTCCAGGTCCCAGAATCAAGCCCCACTTCAGGTAGGGAGTCTCCTTGAGGAAACTCTCTCTCCCTATTTCTCTCCCCCTGCTTTTGTGTTCTCTCTCTCTCTCTAATAAATAGATCTTTAACAACAACAAAAGAAGTCATAGTAGTCCTGTGCATACAACCCCAAGAGAAGTACAGATCAGCTTAACCCCACCCATGCCTTTGATCAGGTAAGAACATTGACAGAGAAAGCCAGTAGGCAGTAGAGGCTTTACAGACTGTGAGCAGAGAGGTACTGAGTACCCTCGCCAGGACCAGAATAAGGCCGTGGATATGTGAGCAAATGCAGAGACAGACACCTGTAAGGGAGGATCACCACTTGCCAATTGTGCATGTCAGGAAGAAGATGGACAAGAGTGGAGGCCTCCTCCTCCCTTGGACATTGCGGCAATATCTATTCCAATCCCCTGCAAAAAAGGCTGGGGAGGTAAGTGAACAGAGTTTCAGAAATCTTGAATGTGATGGAGTTTAAACCTGAAATAACTGAGCAATCACTGACTTTGGAGTAGTTTATACCCCCAAAAGCCTGAGAAGTCATTAACGTGTTGTGACTATATTTACCTGGAGAAAAACGGACTAATTTCTCTGCTCCTAAGAAGGCAGTAAGAATTCAGAATAAAAACTCAGCTATGGGAAAAATTTCCATGCTGGATTTTGACCTATCAAGCCCTTGCAGACACTGAGATATGTGGAACCTAATTCCAGATCTATCTGTTTTTACCACGTTGCCAGCAGCCACTATTTTGGGTTGATCATCATCCTTTTCTTGCTACATAGTCTTTATCACAGAGATCTGGACTTCATACTCCTCAAGATTTAAACTGTGTTTTACATCCCCTGGGTTTGAAAATGGTTGATATGTCAGCCTAAGTGGAAGGAACAAGAAGAAACATAAATGTATTTCTTTTGAAAAATGCCAGTTTTCTTCTTCCTATAGTACTGTTGATAGAGAACCACTTCTTCCCCACCCCCCAAATAATTTTTTAAAGTGTTACAAAATTAATTGTTCATGCACCACACCCAGTGCTCCATGCAATACATGCCCTCAATACCCACCACCAGGCTCGCCCAATCCCCCGACTCCCTCCTCTCCAAAACCTTCAATTTGTTGCTCATAGTCCACAGTCTCTCATGGTTCATCTCCCCTTCTAACCCTTTCCAGAGTTCCTCTTACCAAGGAATTCACTGGGCAATTCTTTAGGTCCTACCTCACATTCCTCTAGGTTATATGGTATCTTTGCAATAGCAGTACCAACTTGGGATTCCAGGGTCAAATAGTTTTCCTCAGTCTGGACTCTCATCCCCATGAAGTCATAATGAAAACCTTTTAACTAAAAGGTAATAGTATCTGAAGGTTATCTTTACCCAGACTTTATGAATATGGCTATATACAGAAATCCCAAGCATTTCTCCTTTACCTCTCCTGTTATCCTCTTAATTTACTAATCATCTCTCTACTATTTTTATTCTTCCTAAGTTAGCTTGTTTTCTTCCATAGGGTATAATTTAACAGCTTGTTTGGTCCTTTTTCTCTACCCTACTCATATATCAATGCCTTCTTGTTCTGGTCAGCAAGTCTTCTGCCAAGCATGTTCTTCCCACTCTTCATTAGATGTACTCTTTCTTTTGCCAGGAGCATCAGCTTAGTATCATGCATCATGGTCCAGAAAACTAGATTCTGCTCTTTGACATCATCTACAGAGCCAGCTGTTCACTTCTCAGTTTCTTACCTTCCAAAGCACCAACCTCCAATTAAAAGAAATTAAGCCACCACCTGTGTCCCTAAGACCTTCAATTTCCTACCCAGATTTCGAAAAATTCTATACATACATTCCACGGGTGTTGGGTTTTTCCCTTTCATTCTTATTTTCAACAGTTCTAATTAAAAATTGTACCTGTGTGTAAATATCAGAAATGCTAAGTGACATCTTCTAGATCAGTAATACATGACCTTATTGTCATTTAGTCCTCAATATCCGTAATGAATATTGACATCTATTAAGCCTTGCTTTTTATCTATATTCATTTTACCTTATAAAGAGAATCATTTTAATATCATCCTAAGAAATACACTGGGTATAACATTTGAATCAAAGTTTATCTCTAAATTTTGCGATTATATTCCTGTTAGAGTTCAAAAATAATTTAGCAATGTTTCAGAGGCTTGGGGGTTTTTTCTACCCAAAATTCAATCCTTAACATGTTAATCTCCTTTATTTAAAGGCTATTATGTTCATTAATCATATGCCTTTATTCAAGTTATGAATTTCTGCACAGTTGGGATGAAAGGTCTTATGAAAGAAATAAAAAGCAGTAAGCCTAACTTGACAGTTACTGAATTAATCTGAGGTGAATATTCTAATTGTTTTACCATTTAAAGAATAACACAAATTTTTTCTGCAACTTTAAGAAATATGTATTCAAAGGAAAAGACAACTATGGATTTGAGAAGTCAAATTTAAAAAATGACCTCAAAATTATTTGCATCGTGTTTTTATATTTTTGGTGCTCTCTTTGGTTTCCACTGTGACATGGGGCCATGCAACTTACAAATGCAATTTTGAGTTAAATAGTAGGTCAGAGCACTCGGGAAGGCTTACTGCTTATATACAAATGTTCTCACTTATTATTGAATTCGTATATCCTAAAATCTTAAAAGCCAAGGGAAAAAAAAAATCCTAAGTAATTAAGCTCAACAGGATTTACAATGTTTTCCTGCATAGAGTGGGTGCTTTCCAAGCTTACTGAGTCAGAAGTCCTTGAACTTAAATAACAAACTCAGACTCTCTATATCCCTAAGGTTTCCTGATAAAATACAGGGCACAGAATTTATATTCGAAAGTCATATAAACAAAGTTAGTAGAGTTATTCCCAACTTCATGAGACATACTCATACCAGTAAGTATTGGTTGTTTATCTAAAATACCAATTTAAGTGAGTATCTTGTATTTTTATTTCCCAAACCTGGCAACCCAGTACCATTGAACTATGGGAATTGTTTCCTAGATCTCATTTCCATACAATCAGTTGCAACTCTGAATGCAATCCTGGGATCACAGTACCGATGAATTCGGAAGAGGCACCAGTAGTGAGCTACTGTTTCTTTGTTGCTTTCTAAGCATCCATAGGATATCAGAGTTCTAATCCTCTAACCAGAGTGAAGTAAAAGTTTTATCTTGCCAGAAAGGGCCCCATGTCCATCTCTGTCCTCTCTATCATCCCCTGCACCCTGTATTCACTGGGGCATTGTTTCCAAGTATTAGCAGACAGAACCACTCCAATGTTCTAGGGATGCCACCTGACTCTGGTTGGACACAAGAATCACCTGGAAAACTTTCGATGTATATGGTACTCTGCCTCCATCCCAAAGTATATCAGGGTCTCTGGGGATAACGTACAGTCATTGGCATAGGCTATTTTCCAGGTGATCATAATGTGTTTGAGAACTTTGCTACAAACAGGAGCAGAAATGTTCAAATTTAGCTGCAAGTTAGAATAACCTGGGAAGCTTTATAAAAATTTATAAAAATTTCCACAGCCAAGACTAATTACATCATATATCTGGGGGTAAGATGAAATCATCATATCTAAAGGTGAGATGAAGTCATCAGTAATTTCTTAAGCTCCCCAGGTGAATTCAGACATAATTGACAATCACTGCCTCCACAGGCAAGCAGTGGATACACTGAACTTTGAATCTCATATCCACCATCCAAAGATAGGCTTTCTTTCTATTCTTCAGTGACTCTGATATTCATCTTAGTTCATTTTCTTTATCCCCATCACCACCTACCCATCAAGAAGCTACTACTCATAGTGGCATTTCCTAAGTTGCAGACTACTGAAGTAGTCCTAAACTCCTAAAGTAAAGGAGTTTTACTTTTGGGAAACATCTGAGAATCTTAAATTGGATATTAGATATAGTTGCACCTGAAAGTTTTTGGCTACCCTGACATCCATCTTAATATGCTCTTACTAAAGATATCTTGACCTATCAAATCCATTCACATCATTACATAGGATAATTTAGTAGGATAATTTAGCCCTCCTCCACTCAGGCAAATGTTATACACACACACACACACACACACACACACACACACACACACACCAAAGAATTTTGCAGGGTACCCCCCTTCCCAGTCTCTAAGAATAAACCCCCCCCCACACACACAGAGAAAAATCAAGGATCCTATCAACACCCCTGTCACCACTACGTACATACTGAGCCCTATGAAGACCAAGATGTTAAAGTCAACTTGAACTTTAAGTAACATTGTTTTCAAATAGTATATAAATAACTGTCACAGAAATAAATTACAGAATGTAACGTATTACATTACATGGAGAACTCTCCCATTGAGTTCTCCAAGTAAATTTCAACACAAACCTTAAAGCTTTAAAACATTTTATTATAAAAGTGAGAGGACAAACTCAGATTTCCTACATAGACTTCTGTAAAGTAAAAGTCAGAAAAATGGTCAATAAAGAAAACAAAATAGCAATTGAAAATAAAAGTTCCCTTTACTCCCATCAACATATTTTTAGGCCATTTTGTTGTTGTTTTTAAAAAAGATTTTATTTATTTGACAGAGAGAGAGAGATCACAAGTAGGCAGAGAGGCAGGCAGAGAGAGAAGGGGAAGTAGGCTCCCCGCTGAGCAGAGAGCCCAATTGGGGCTCGATCCCAGGACCCTGAGATCATGACCTGAGCCGAAGGCAGAGGCTTTAACCCACTGAGCCACCCAGGCGCCCTGTGCTGTTGTTGTTTTAAGATTTTAAATTATCTCCACTCCCAAAGTGGGGCTCAAACTCACAACCGTGAGATCAAGAATCCCATGCTCTACCAACTGACCCAGCCAGGTGCCCCTACGCATTCTGTGTATGCCCATTATCTTTCCACTACTGCTTGTTCTTCTCAATTGTCATTTGTGCCTTTAATATTGTTTATATATTTTCTATGCCACTCCAGCCTCACAGATTGCCCATTTCTTTGTCACTCTTATTCCCCACTCACTCTCAAATTACTTCTCACTCAATTTGAAACAGTTACAGGTTCTAAAGTTAACTAACGGTACAACTTTGGAGCACTCAATTTCAACTTTCATGTTAAATTTTGAGGAGGATTATTGTTATGAGAACTCAGTAGCTATAAATGATACTCAGTTACTCAATAATTATGTCTAATAAACCAAACCCCAATGGTACGTCATCTTTAATTTCGTAAACATGGGTTAGCTAGAGTTTGGCTTATGTAGACTGGGATTCTCTGGAATTGCTCTAGGTCGGAGGGTATATCTAGATGTACCTCACCAATAGCTACCCAAATCAAGCTTATCTCAAGAGAGCCGCAGGTCTTTACCTCCTCTCTACCTTCCCTCTTATTCCTCTTCCAAGGAAAATGACCTCAAATACAAGACAAAGTAAAATGGGTATGAAATAATTTTGGCTCTGGGGTCGAACTCACGGTTTTAACCCTAAACTATTTCTTAGATGTATAATCTTGAGAAACCTAAGCTTACTGTGCATTAGTCTCCTCATATATAAAGTAGGAATGACACCACTACCTACACCTCATAGGGTTCTTATGATAATTAGATGGAATCATTTGTGTAAAGCACTTAGAGCACTACCAGCAAATAGCAAGCACTCAATAAAAGCTAATGGGGAGAGAAGAAATGATAATAGACTTTGAGAAAATTTAAATGTTTTCATTTCCCCTCATTTTTCCCTCGGAGCCTCCTTCTTTCATAGCTACTCTGATAAGATACTGTCCAAGGCAGTGCCATTCCCGGAAAGCCCCATCTGGGGAAACAAAGTTAGTACAGGCTTCTTAAGCAGCTGTGGCTCTTGTTCATGAGTAGGAAAATATTCTCTACAGATTTTTACATAGAATGAGGACCATAATTACTCTGGGCCAAGAATTCTGCTAATCATTTTGCATGTATTATTTTACTCCTTCCAAAGGACTAGGAGATGGATAATGAACTGGACCAAGGATTCATATCTAGCAAGTGGCCAAAACTCAGTTTAAAATAGACCTGTCTGACTCCATAATAACTTTGAAAGAAAATAACTGAGTTCTTGAAAATTCTGATATGGCATCTAAATATATACACTGAAAATAAACACAAAATAGACACGAGATAGTACTTCAGATATAATCTGAGTGTGAAAAGAAAAAACACTTTGGCATTTCACAGTTGAATCTTTCCATAGTTACCATGAAAAGCTAAGGTTCAAGTTCTCTTCCAAATATTAGAACTTACCCACAGGAAATGGAATCAGGCAATCTAATTGTTTTTCAACTAAGTTCAGCTAAGCCTTAAGAGTTCCACTCCTCGGACGCCTGGGTGGCTCAGTGGGTTAAAGCCTCTGCTCAGGTCATGATCTCAGGGTCCTGGGATCCAGCCGCATCAGGCTCTCTGCTCAGCAGGGAGCCTGCTTCCCCCTCTCTCTGCCTGCCTCTCTGCCTACTTATGATCTCTGTCAAGTAAATAAATAAAATTTAAAAAAAAAAAAGAGTTCCACTCTTAAGTAGGAATAGAATGTTTGTAAACCCTTAATGGAGTACAAATCCCCTATTTTACAGAGGAAACTAGCAAGGTCCAGAGAGGTAATAATCTGTCCAGTATCACACAGCTGGTAGTCAACCTGAGACTAACATTCAGGTCTCATATTTAAGATCAATACTCTCAGTTATAGTGAGATGCTATAGTTTGAAAAGCTTATGGCAAAGAAAACATGGTAGTTATTCACTGACTTAACGAATGCTCGGACACTTTCTAAATCATCTCAGCTGAGAGTGTCTTCCCAGCATTTGCTCATCCTTGAGAGTATTACAGAGGGGATATTATGACACTCAGGACTACTATGGTTGTCCTAATAGGTGTGCACAGCACAAACAAATGAAGTACTAATCAAATATAGTTGTATAGTATACATATTTTGAGTGGCTGGAGTTGTAGGACATGGTGATCCAAATGACAACTCACCCATTTGATGAAAAATTCCAATCACAGAAAACAAGTGTTTTGACATTTCCCCCAACAATTCCATGTTTTCATTATATTTAGAGGGACAGTTTTCCCCTAGAGCATTTTCCAGAATCATTTGCACACTACAGTAAAGCTCCATACAAAATCTGAAAATATCTTCCTACAAAAATGCAGGACAATGGCTTAGCTCCTGTCATCGGCTTTAGCTGGAAAGTGGATGCTCGTTCTAAGAGTCTGCCCTAGATAACGGCAACTTCATATTAGCTCTGCTAAGATACTCATAACATCCATTCCAGTTCCAAAAGACCACAAGATCTTGTTACTTTCAGTTTTGCATTTTGCATTTTATCTATTTGTGGGGTCTGCCAGCTATATTAGAGTGATATTATAGTTTGTAAATGAAACAGAAAACTCCTCTTAAAATAGACTATAATACTGCACCTTATTAAAAAATACAAGTACATTTTCTCCTGAAGACTATGACTTACAATAATGACTGTTATCAATATGCAATTACTTTGGTTACCTTGGAACATATTGACATTCATTTATTTAAAGATAATGTAACACATTTTTATTCACTGAGGTAATCTGTGGATATGATTAAACATCGATGCCCATCTTACACTTTGGGATAAAATGAAAAAAATTGCAATCAGAGCTTTTGCACTGTTAAAAATAGCTCCTATTAAATTGAGAAAATTACATTATGGCTTATTTCAAACACAATTGCAAGTGATTATAAAGGAAACAAAATCATAACTTGGATAAGTGCTATGTGAGAACATCCATTCTACCCAATAATGAGATACTGGAGATAGACTCCAGTCTAGGCCACAGGGCAAGTGCTTCAGTAAGAGAATCACTGACTGTTCAGGAGTGATTGTCCATTTATCTCCACTACAGTAGATAGACACAAGAGATGGTCAAGGAGTGACTAAGCTATATCATTAAGGAGAACATAACTGGAGAGGATATCATGGAATAGACTGTTTTAATATTAACTGAAGAATGCACTCACTAGAAGGCTGGTGATATGGCTTAAAGATTCATATTATATCTGGATTTCCTTCCTTTTAATGCTCTCACAGAAAGCAGTCTAACGAATTAGGTAATCCAGCACTAATTTTCAGAGATTTGTATGTGGGAAGCAAAAAGGAAGGGGGTTAAAATACACAGAAATGCTTTTTTAAAAATCATCATTTTAATATGACCTAACCTTCAAAATTTTTTTGCACCCTAAGAGAAAAACATATTGAAAGTGTCACCAGACACAGTGTCACTTACCAAAATAAATTAAGAAGTTATTAGTGGCCCTCTCAGAACTTAAGAACAAGGCTGTTCTTATTCCCTGCCACCCACAGGTTATCTTTTCTCAACATTGTTCTTTTTGTTTCAAATTTTTGTTTAAGTTCTATTTAACATATAGTGTAATATCAGTTTCAGGAATAGGACTTGGTGATTCATCACTGACACATAACACCCACTGTTCATCACACCACAAGCCTTCCCTAATCCCCGCCACCCATTTAGCCCATCCCTTGCCCAGTTCCTCTCCAGCAAACCTCAGTTTGTTCTCTATGGGTAAGAGTCTCTTATGGTTTGCTTCCCTCTTTTTGTTTTTTTGCCCCTTCCCCTATGTCCATCTGTTTCATTTCTTAAATTCCACATATGAGTGAAATCATATGGTATTTCTTTATCATGAGCACATTAGGGCTCCCTCACTCCAAAGTTAATACCAACTCTTCTAGGCAGAGTTTCCTATAGAAGGTATAATTAAGAGGCTTCACTAGTCCATCAGAGAAATCATTTTCAGATAAACTATGAAGCTGCTTTGCTAGAGATTAAGAAAATAGATTTTATCTGTATTAAATAATGTGAAAAGTATTCAAATGAGATCTTTATAAATGACACTTTTATTCTAGGGTATCAATGAAAGAAAGAAGTTACATGTTAACATACATGAGTTCTAGTTAACTTTCACCACCAGAAAACTTATCTGCTCTATAATTTATAATTTTATACAGTAATAATTAATCAAACATACAGGAATAAGTATAACTGATATCTAATTCTCTAATCATTTTTTTCTTCCTTTACCAGTATTTTGATTAGAAAGCCAGTATTATATGGTAAGAGATATAAAAGTGCTTACAAATGAGAGTTTTTAAGGCATAACTTATTTCATTCTCTCATTTTTAAGAGTTATGCCCCTTTATTTCAAGGGATCAAAAATAAAGTGCACCAGCTCCACGGCAATTTCCTGCACACATAACACCTCAGAGTATCACTGGGGAGGATGGAGGGTAAAATGAAGATATGACCAGCCCTCCTTCATCAGGCCACTGAATGGCACTCTAGGATATTGTGAATTAGTAGTCTCCATTTCATTCCCTCTCTGGCTGGGAATTTACATAGTATAAATGTAATCTGATTTATGTAGCATAAATTAGGACATATGAGTTCCAGAAAGTGGAATTGAGACAAGAGTCCTCTGCCTCATACTTCAGCTCTTTCTACTAGGAAGCAAAGCCTTGGAAATACTTGGTTTTTCTCTCTGGTTCTTTAGTATCCCTTCCCCACTGCAGGAGATTAGAAACTTAAGACACGACTGCAGCACCTATAAACTCTGGCTTCCTATCCCTGGACCACTGCTGCAGGGGGTGTCTTGAAACCATAATGCTAGTGGAAGTCTTGAAGGCAGAAGTTCTGCTAAGGAGTCAGTTCTTTTTCATTCCAGGTGGGAGTCATTCCAACTGTCCACTTTTTGTTGACTTCTAATCCTTTGTATTAAATCCTGCTTAAAATAGTACATCACTTCTTCACTGACCCCTCACTGATGCATTGCCTGCTGTTTCAAACAAACAAAGATCAAGATCATCCCAGAGAGAACTTTGTGGGCAGCAAGTCCAAGGTCTTTCAAAAAACCAAAAACAAGACAAAAATCTGCATATGTGTATATTTACTTATATAGTATATAATTTAATACATTTATGCATAAATACAAGTTTTTAAATATATATAACACAAAGAAAAAAGCTTTTAAATACGAATTTAATATATACTTATATATAATTAAAAGTATATTATTAATTATATGCTATATAATATTCTGTATTATGTGATTTATATGTATATAATGAGAAAGTAGAAGATCTGATTATGCAGGGTAAACATTTTCCTGGATCTTTCAGCATTGAAAAAAGGCAATAGACAGGAATTTACATAATACAAAGGGAGCAACAGTGAGTATTAAAAAAAAAAAAACTATTACTACATTACTATTTATAGCCTGTTCTAACGTGTCTTCCTTCCTAAGAATTAAGTATTAACCTCTATGTTAATTCACTTTCTTTTCCACAGCTTCATTAAAGGCAAAGGAAAAAAATTCACAATCACCAAAACTGAGGCAAGTAACTTCTCTAAAGGCGCAAAGTTAAACAGGAGCCACCTCCCACCCACCCAGAGCTCAACAATGAAGGAGGGGAGGAAGACATCAGTTCGTAGACTAGCCAGGACCTTTGCTTCAAGTCATCCGATCCTTACAACTCCTACCCTGTGTTCACATCAACATCAAGATCATTGTTTCCTTTCTGTCAAATAAAATCTTTAAAGAAAAAAAAAGATCATTGTTTCCACATACTCCCTCTATCAAAAACTGAACTATTTAAGGTTAAGAATCCCTCAGAAGATCCAGGAAAGAATTCAAAACAAGCAATACTGTGATTTTCTTCATTATAAGCGGGTCCATTCCCCATTTCCTAGGGTTGCAGCTAGTACTACCAGCAACCCCAGGAAAACTGAAAGTGGAAATACACTTTCTCACTAATTTGCAATATAGATCTAGTCTCCATAAAATTGATTCTAGAAAGGTTAAAAAAAAAAAAAA
>CM053605.1:42140482-42157039 GCA_028646535.1 Procyon lotor
GGGTACTTCTATTTTTAACTTTTTGAAGAACCTCCATACTGTTTTCCAGAGTGCCTGTACCAGGTTGCATTCCCACTAGCAGTGTAAGAGGCTTCCCTTTTCTCCACATCCTCACCAACATTTGTCATTTCCTGACTCGTTAATTTTAGCCATTCTGACTGGTGTGAGGTGGTATCTCACTGTAGTTTTGATTTGTATTTCCCTGATGCAGAGTGATGTTGAGCACTTTTTCATGTGTCTGTTGGCCATTTGGATGTCTTTTTGCAGAAATATCTGTCCACGTCTTCTGCTCATTTTGCTTCTTAAATTCTGCATATAAGTGAAGTCATATGATAATTGCCTTTCTCTGATTAACTTATTTCATTAGCAAAATACCTTCTAGTTCTGGAACAAATACTGGATTATTTGTTCTTTGGGTGTTGAATTTGCTAAGTTCTTTATAGATCTTGGATACTAGCCCTTCATCTGATACATCATTTGCAAATAGCTTCTCCCATTCTGTCAGTTGTCTTTTAGTTTTGTTAACTGTTTCCTTTGCTGTGCAGCTTTTTATCTTGATGAAGTCTCAATAGTTCATTTTTGTATTTGGAGACATGCTTAGCAATAAGTTGTGAGGCCAAGGTCACAGAGGTTGCTGCCTGTGTTCTCTTCTAAGGTTTTGATACATTTCTCTCTCACATTTAGGTCTTTCATCCATTTTGAGTTTATCTTTGTGTGTGGTGTAAGGAAATGGTCCAGTTTCACTCTTCTGCATGTGGCTGCCCAACACCATTTGTTGAAGAGACTGTCTTTTTTCCATTGGCTATTCTTTCCTGCTTTGTCAAAGATTAGTTGCCCATAGAGTTGAGGGTCCATTTCTGGGTTCTCTATTCTGTTCCACTGATCTATTTGTTGGTTTTTGTGCCAATACCATGCTCTCTTGATGATTAGAGCTTTGTAATAGACTTTGAAGTCCAGAATTGTGATACTACCAGCTTTGGTTTTCTTTTTCAATAACCCTTTGGCTATTTGGGGTCTTTTCTGGTTCTATACAAATTTTAGGATTATTTGCTAAGAATGTTGATGGTATTTTGATAGGAATTGCACTGAATGTGTAGACTGCTTTGTGTAGCATAGACATTTTGACAATGTTTTTTCTTCCAATCCATGAGCATGGAATATTTTTCCATTTCTTTGTGTCTCCCTCAATTTCTTTCATAAGTATTCTATAGCTTTCAGAGTACAGATCCTTTGCCTCTTTAGTTAGGTTTATTCCTAGGTATCTTATGGTTCGTGGTGCAATTATAAAGGGACTGATTCCTTAATTTCTCTTTCTTTTGACTCATTGTTAATGTATAGAAATGCAACTCATTTCTGTGTATTGATTTTATATCCTGTCATTTTGCTGAATTCCTATATGAGTTCTAGAAATTTTATGGTTAAGTCTTTTGGTGTTTTCCATATAGAGTATCATGTCATCTATGAAGAGTGAGAATTTGACTTCAATGAAATATTGAAGAGTTTTAAAGAGAAGAGGGAAGAAATGTTGGTAAGACATCTTCCCATGAGCTCAAGTAGTCTTGAGTTCCTACATATGTCCTCAGGAAAAAAAATAAATCTACCTAATATGATGCATAAAATTCAGAAGATATTCTTTGTCAGATTGACAAATTTGGCTAACCAAAAAATACATGTATTTCTTGATAAATATCACTTTGTTGACTTTACCAAAAAGTAAAGTCAGAAGACAATTGCCAAATATTGCTAAAAGAAAAATCAGAAGACTTTAGCCAGAATGGAAAAATATTTACAACCTACATGTGAGATAAGGATTAATTTCCCTAAACTATAAACAATCCCTATGAATCAAAGAAAAAGAGAAACTTACAAAAGGAAAATAGTTAAGCTATATGAGCAGAAAATTAAAAGAAAAGCAATACAAATGATTCTCAAACACAAAAACCTGCTCAATCTCACTCATTACAGATAAAAGCAAATTAAAATTCATAAAGATAACAGTACTTTTTTTGCGTTTTTGGCTGGCAAAGCTCAAAAAGTTTTAAAAAAACTCCATGCTGGCAAAAAGTATGCATAAAAATGTACTCTCATACATAGCTGGTGAAAGTGCAAATTGTTATAACCTCTATGAAAGGCAATTTAGCAAGAGTTATCAAATCAAACACATTTTGACTTGGCAATTTAGCTTCCAAGAATCTATCCTACAGGTAAGTAGTGCCAAGGACCTATGTACATGGCTTTTCATTACAGTGTTGCTTTTAATAACAGCAGATTAGAAATACCTAAAATCCAACATTAGGGAACAGCTTTTAAAAAGTTAGCATCCATAGAGCTGGACTACTGTGCAGCCATAAGGGAGTGAGGAGTTTTTCTACTAACACACCGAATGACATAAGAGACATACAATTCAGTATGTAATCATTTCAGTCAAGACTATCAGAGATTGGGGAGGGTATGTGCTATGTTAAGTGCTGTGAAATGTGTAAGCCTGACGATTCACAGACATGTACCCTGGGGCAAATAATATATTGTATGTTAATAAAAATTTAAAAAAAAAAAAAGACTATCGGAGAAAAAGACCTGAACTTTCCCAATTCTTGGACGTTAGCTAAGAAAGGACTATTCCATAGTGTTAAAACCTTGACAGTAATAAAGAGCTCAAAGGATATATTAATGCCCACAGAATGTGTATGGAAAGCATTTACTTCATTCATCTAAAATTTTACAACTGCCTCTAGAACTTAGCCTTGTTGATTTTAAAACCATAACCTGTTAATCATATAGAAAGGTGGAGATTATATTGGATATTTTGTATTTAGTATCTGCTCAGCATCTTTTCAATGCGATTCTAACACTGAGAGAATTCTCTGTCTTCTGAATCCTACCTCTCCATGGTTGAACTGGTTGAGCTGGGAGAACTCACTTCCCTGCCTTGTTCGTGCAGACATGTGACTTGCAACTGTTCACCAGCAAGAGCTATCCAGCTGTGCATGGGTTCCTCGTTTGCTGGTGAGTGGACAGTAAAGGCATTTGGGGCACAGCAGCGATGGCAAGGTAGAGATGCTGACCAGAGCAGAACACGAGCTATAGCATCCGGCACCTGGAGACAGGAGTGACCACTGAGTCATTTTCTCCTCAGGCTGGTATACTGTATGGTTTAGAGTCTTTTTCCTAAAATCTTAGTGTTGAGGTTTGGAGGTTATTCTCTAGCCCCCTCTAATGACTATGAGTCTCCCAATCTCCTCTTTTAAATGCTATGCTGTTTAATTATTCAGTGTTAGTTCTATTGGCTGCATTTAAGCAAAGGATAGGAAGTTTACAATTTACTAAAAACCAAAATATATGTGTGTCGGGTATTCTAATACAAAAAACTCCAAAACAATTAATATAATGGGATATTCTGGAATTAGTAAAGTTCTTAATGAGATTCTTTTCCCTAAGTCCTATGAAAATGGAAAGAAGAAACTTGCACAGTAAATCACAGTGGGAAGCTCTTTTCCCAATCTAACAAATGTCATTAATTGGTAACTGCACCCTTACACCAAACTAAAGAAATAAGTATAAAAACAATAGTAATAATAAAATACTACCTGCTTTACATATACTATCTCATTTAAACCATACAACATCCCAGACAGGGGCTCATTTTACAAATGAAACAAAAGTCAGGTTAATTACATTGTTTAAGGTGATAATAAGCTTCAAATCTAGGTAATCTAGTCCTCTTAACCACTACATTTCATTAGCACTCCAAGCTTAGAAAATAAACCCTAAAACAGATTAAGTTGCTTAAAGTCATTTACCTGTCTACTGATGATAACTCTGTTCACGAGTAAAAATTGTAATATTTCTGACCTAAAGAAAGGATCACCTAAGTAAGAACAATCATATACTACAGCTGCTACAAAAGACTAAACAGATGAATCTTAAATCTTAAGTTTCTTAACACCATCATTATGATCTTTGCAACATACCCAAAAAGTTGCAGGAGGCAAGGTGATATTAACCCTACTTTACCAATGTGTATATAAAGTACTCTACATTCCCTATAAGGCATTTGTTCTCCCCATTGTAGTCTAGATGTCTCCTCTTGCCCTTTATTATTAGATTTTTAAGATACAAAAGATTTTGAGATGTAGAAGGGCTCGAGCAAAGGATGCATTCAAGACCAAAAGTTATGAAGAGGAAGGAATTCATCAAGAGTTTGCCAGTCACTCTCAAGTGTTTGTCAATAGAGCACTATGTGCTATTTAACAGACATTTACTAGATATCTAGTAATAGGTACTTTCAAGGTGATATGAAAAACACACAAGATTAATTGAAGCATGGCCTATGTCTTCATAAATTTACATTCTAATTGAAAAGATAGAACATAATTAAAAATAATCATAATACAAGTGGAAAATAATTGCCAGGAGAATGACATAAATAGATTATTTTTGACCAAGAAAAAAAGGTAGAGAAAATGTTTCAAAGTACGAATCAAACATGAAATTGCACAGGAAAAACATTCCAGATGGAAGGAAAAATGCACCAAAAATGTTCAAAGGAATGAAGGACTTGGTGCCTGTGCATAACACAGAAAAGTATGATTTCACTGTCTGGTAGCCTTATGAAAGGGAGAGTAGAGATCAGACTGGAAGTCAGAATTGAAATTTGGAAGCCATGATCATCTAGACTAGATGCAGTCACACTGACTTCTGACTGTAATTTGGCCACAGCAGGTGCTCAATCATCCCTGCCAACTTTAAGATGACATATCCTTTATATTAGCAGGATTAGTGATGTGGGCAAAGGAAACGGCCCATCAGTAAATGGACACATTTAGATTTCAGTCTTTATGTCTTACATTTATTCTGCAGGGCATTTAGAGTTTTGAGAAATATGTGACATATATAATGCCTCCCAAAATATTCGCTTGATAGGTAACAAAGTTAAATGAGTCCTTGTGCTCAAAACAAAGAACTGGATGTCCTAAATGCATACTTACACAAACATAAATTTGGGGTTTTTTTCATTTCTTTTCCCAGCAGGAAGCTGTTAGAAATAATGTTGTTTTGTACATCATTAAATAATAATAATATTTATCCTGCAGAGTTAAACCATATTAATTGCACTTCTCGTTTTTTTCTTTTGAAATCAAAATGAAACAATGCAAAAAATTGTAATCATTTTAAAGTTGTTGAATGGTATATTAAAAATTCAATTTTTCTACTCAAGTCATATTAACCATCTATTTTCATAGTTTGAATAATAAAGTTTTAGACACATGAAAGTTTAATTCAATTCTTCATTCTTAGATTGCCTTGGCGGACCTGTAGTTCCCTACAGTTTGGATGAAGGTGTTTTTAATTACCATTTAAATTTGTGGCAAAATAAATGTTGAAACTTCATTTCTCTTTTTCCTAATATGTATCTCCCACCTGATGCCTGTGTTTGAGAGAATCAGAGTATCAGAGAGAATGCATCTTCTCATCAGATGAGAAGATGCACCCAGAAAAATGCTAATCATTTGTCACTTAGGAAAACAGGGAACATATATTATATGTGTTTTTGCAGATTAAAACTATTTCTCTTGGGTAAATAGTAAGCTTAAGAATTTGCTACATGATACACTACACACATATCCACATACACACACAAGTGTTTCTTAAAGAGGGAATGCAGTGCAGTTGAAGAGTCTATAGAAGGAAAGAGGAATTAAAAATCTTTCTATACCCCTTGCTCTGAATGAATTGGTTCTGGCCTAAAAGTTGGATTCTGGTTAAAGTTCAAACCCAACCATGGACGAAGGTGACTGTGCCTTTGCAATTAGCAGAGCAGAGCTCTGGGACCCTTTATAACACAAACATGGTGTTCTCCATCACGCTGTTCCAGCTGTTTGTAGAACTGTGCTAATGACAGCCCACAAATTATAAGCCCAAAGGCTGAGTTAGACACAGTGTTTATAGCAAAGAGTTAGCTTTGTTCCCTTGAATCTGGACATGGGTTGGCCTGGAAGTCAGAAGAATTAGGCCACCAACAGTGTGTGAAACATCTCTAATCTGGTTCTCATCTGTGAAATGGAAGAATCTTAAAGAAGACTACCTCTGGCCATTATGCTATAATACTAGGAAAGAACACTTACGTGGTATATTTCCATATCCCCTGCCTAAAGTAATACTCAGCAAGAACATTGGGAAGGTGTAGAATAAATGTGAAAGGGAAGAGGCTCATAGCAAATGCAGTAATTTCAAAAGGTAACCCAAAGAAAGCTAATAAGATGTTTCCCAAGCAGCCCCTCAGGGCCTTACTAAAATTACCATGACCCAGCATCTGGCCCCCAGCTTTATAAGCTTCAAAACTCTCATTTACTGACAGCAATTATCACTAACATCATTACTTTACAAACAAAAAATCTTTGGCTGAAGAAGTTACAATTCAGTCCATGATCTAATGGAAATGGGTAAAAATGAAAGAGCCTGCTATTGATAATAACGAGCAGAGCAATGCAAATTTGGCAGGACAAATCAAATTTGGTTGTAAAATGAAAACACTTTACAAGCCTGGTAAAGAGGTTTCAGTTGTTTGTGTATGCAATGTCACTCTCATTAGTAAAGGTTATCTTACAGCTCCAGTCTGTAGTTTCTTATTAACAAAATGGAAAGTGAATATACATACTAAATTAAACATTTCACCTCTTCAGGGCCGTATCTGACAACTGTGTTTATCCATGCATTCACTCAATTCGACAGTCATTTATTAAGCTTTGCTATATATAAGGCAGCTTCATTTGGGTAGCATAGAAAAAGTCAATACTTTCAGAAGCAGATTTATATTTTTTATTCAATCATAAAACTGTAGATTACAAAGAAGATATATATTAGCACTGATATCTTTGGCTGAAGCAAAATGTTCGCCGTTCACAATTGGTATGTATCCTGTATTTTACATGCTAGATGGTGCAATTTTGCAGCATCTCTACTGCTGAGCCCCTCCCCAGAGGTCTCCTTGAGCTGTACCTACTTCTCTGTTCCAGAAAAAGATACCTTCACCTGTTAACAAAAACTTACATTTCCAGCTACTGCTGGAAAAATTATTGCTCTGAGGATTATTAATTCTGGTTTTGAATCAAAGGTTAAATAGTAAAATAGTCGATGGTAACCATTCTCATAAAGATACATATAGAATGAGTAATTTTATGTAATTAATAAAAGTTGTTAAATAGTTACATATCTCTCTTTGGCGCTACTTATTTGTATTCTGTCAATTTTTTACGGCCCAACTTACGTGCCGCTTTCTGCAAAGATTTCCTGTTCCCTTCAGCTAAAATTAAGTTCATCTCCTTTCCAAAATTCCTCACCCCAAGGAGGATTGGGTTAAAAGCTTGCTTTTAATAAAAGATAGGGTGATAGGATATAGCTTCATTCCTAATGTTCTTAATTTAAAGTTAAAATATATTCTACACACGGGGTGCCTGGCTCAGTGGGTTAAGCCCTCTGCCTTCGGCTCAGGTCATGACCTCAGGGTCCTGGGATAGAGCCCCGTATCGGGATCTCTGCTCAGCGCAGAGCCTGCTTCCCCTTCTCTCTCTGCCTGCTTCTCTGCCTACTTGTGATCTCTCTCCTTTCTGTCAAATAAATAAGGAAAATCTTAAAAAAAAAATTCTACACAACCTTAATAGTAATCTCTGAAAGAAAGAAAAATAGGTCAAAATATAATAGTAGAACTTATAAATTTTAAAAAATTGTCAGAACACATACATGATAAAAACTATGCAACAAAATTATAGAGATAAAGTTAAGTATATCTGTTAATAACAACAAATAGAAGTGTCTTAAACTTCCCTGGATATTAAAAAAATTAGTTCTCAGATTAGTTTACAAAAAAACAAATGCCAACTGTATAACTTATATAAACACATAAATAAAACAAACTAACAAAGAGTATGGGAAGGAAAGGATTAATAGCAGATATGTAACTCAGTCCCTCCTTCCTCAGGGACACTTGAGGTAGTTTGACCTCAACTGGAACTCCTTATCATACAGATAGAATTTAATAGCCAGAAAAAAACAAGGTTTTTCCTGTGGCTCCTATGTACTTGAGGAAGAGGGAAGGAGGGGGGAGTAGCAGAGGGGGAGAATCCTCAAACAGTCACCTGGCTGAGCGCAGAGACTGTTCTGGGGCCCAATCAGATAATCCTGACATTTTGACTTGACCTGAAATCAAGACTCAGAAGCCTTTTTTTTTTTAAAGACTCAGAAGCTTAACTGACTTACCCACCCAGGCACCCCTCTATGTACTTGTTTCTTACATAAAGAATCTTCCTGGCAGAATATATCCGATCTGACTGTATTTTTATTTTAAGATTTTATTTATTTATTTGACAGAGAGAGAGCAAGAGAGCATAAGCAGGGGGAGTAGCAGAGGGAGAGGGAGAACCAGGCTCCCCGCTGAGCAGGGAGCCCGCTGTGGAACTCAGTCCCAGGATCCTGGGATCATAACCTGAGCAGAAGTCAGATGCCCAACCAACTGAGCCACCCAGGTGCCGCTGGATATTTTTCTTTAATAAATAAGCTTGAATTTTTTTTTTTTTTTAGATTTTTATTTATTTATTTGAGAGAGAGAGAGAGAGCAAGAGACAGAGCACAAGAGTGGAAGGGGGAGGGGCAGAGGGAGAGAGAGAAGCAGACTCCCCACTGAGCAGGAAGTCCAAAGCAGGGCTCTATCCCAGGACCCTGAGATCGTGACCTGAGCCAAAGGCAGACACTTAGCCCACTGAGCTGCCCAGGTGCCCCAAGGCTGAATTTCAGATTAATGATCCCATACTCTGTTGGCGAGTGGCTGTTAGTCACATACTACTCTGAGATTCACGGCTAACTAAGAGATCTTCAGGCCAAGCAGCTTTGATAAGCTAGCTCATCTGGCTTAGAATGAACCCTTGCACTTCAAACTCAAAACAATCCCAGATCTTTGTCTAGCAAACAGCCTCTGAGACATTGAGGCACTCCCTGACAGCAGTTTAATGTTAAGTGTGGCTTCCTTCTGGAGTCCTCTGCACAGTCCTTAGTACAGCTTTGTGCTTGATTAGACTTTTGTTTGAGTCTGATGAACAACTGAGACCTTTGTGGCTATATGGAAGATCATATAAGGCATGACTATGATTTATTATAAGATCAATAAGAAACAAACAAATTGCTACAGTGGCATTATTAATCTGAAAAAGTAGTCTTTGAGACAAAGGACACTAAATGGGATCCCAAAAAAAGGAACAAAACAAACAAACCAAAAAAACCACTTTCCTTCATAAAATGAATGTAGCTTAAAAAATCTTCAACCAAATATTAGTACACTGATTCCAGCAATATATAGAAAGGAAGATAATACCATAATCAAATGCAATTCGTCCTTTATCCTATGATGCAAGACATACAAAACTCAACTAATTTAACATACAAAACTCAACTAATATGCCATATCAATAGAATAAAGAACAAAGATCACAACATCTAACAAAAAAGAAAGCCCCCTCAGCAAACTAGGATTAGAATGGAACTTCCTAAACCTCATAAAAACATCTACAACAACTTACAGCTAGCATACACTTAATGGTAAAAGACTAAATGCTTTCTTTCCTAAAATCAGGGACAAAACAAGAATGTCAATTTTCACCACTTCTGTTTCAGAAATGTGCTGGAGTTTCTAGTAAGTGCAATAGAGAAA
This sequence comes from Procyon lotor, assembly GCA_028646535.1. Taxonomy (NCBI): domain Eukaryota; kingdom Metazoa; phylum Chordata; class Mammalia; order Carnivora; family Procyonidae; genus Procyon; species Procyon lotor. The sequence goes on from CM053605.1 coordinate 42,150,183, forward strand.
GAAAAATAAACAAAAATAAAAGGCATGAAATTGCAAGGGAAAAAGTAAAACTGGGCTTACTTACAAATGACCTGATTGTGTAAAATATCCTAAGGAACTTACAGAAGAAGAAAAAAAAAACATTGCAGGAAATAATAAGTTTACCAAGGTCATAGAATATAAGATTAAAAAAAATAAATAAAAAATAAAAAAAAGAATGTAAGATAAGAATGTTAACTTTATTTTTATACACTAGAAAGGAACAACAATATAAAAATGAAATTAAGAGACAATCCCATTCCGTTAGTGACATAGTATGATAATGCAGTCATACAATACAATCAAAAAGATAAAAGTACTTAGGAATAAGTTTAACAAAAGAAGTGCAAGACTTATACCCAGAAAACTAGAAATCATTGCAGAGAGAAATTAAAGATCTAGAAATACATCATGTTTATGCATTGTTAACAAAGTAATTTACTTCAAATTAATCTACAAATTCAAAACAAAAATTAAAATCCCTAGAGACTTTTTTGTAGAATTCAACAATCTAAACTAAAAACTTATCTAGAAATGTAAAGGACATAGAATAGCCAAAGCAATTTCAAAAAATTAGAAATGAGTCAGGCTCACCCTACCTGATGTCAATACTTCATCAAGTTACACTTACCAGTACAATGTGGTATTGGCATAAGAAAAAGAACATAGGGCACGTATTGCATGGAGCACCAGGTATGGTGCATGAACAATGAATCTTGGAACACTGAAAAAATAAAATAAAATTAAAAAAAAAAAAAAAAAGAATAAGAACATAGTGGCACCTGGGTTGCTTAGTTGTTAAGTGTCTGCCTTTGGCTCGGGTCATAATCCCAGAGTCCTGGGATCGAACCCCGCATTGGACTCTCTGCTCAGTGGGAAGCCTGCTTCTCCCTCTCCCACTCACCCTGTTTGTGTTCCCTCTCTTGCTATATCTCTCTCTGTCAAATAATAAGTAAAATCTTTAAAAAAAAGAAAAAGAATAAGAACATAGATAAATGGAACAGAGGGAACCCATATATGGCCAAATGAATTTGGACAAAAGTAATTCAATTCCATTCAGGCAGTTCAATGGGGGAAAGGATAGTCTTTGCAACAAACACTGATAGACAGTGCCTATCTATATGCCCTCCTCCCCAAAATTTATATTAGCAACTTACTTCAACCTCACATTATAGCCAAAAATTAACTCAAAGGGAATCATAATCTAAATGTAAATCTATAATACTTATAGAAAAAAAGCATAAGAAAAATTGTTTGTGATGTTAGGTTAGGCAAAGATTTCTTATATCTGACACCAAAAAAACAGGATTCATTAAAAAAATTGAAAACTGGTCTCTCTCAGGTTCTGCTTCCAAGATGACCAAGAAAAGAAGAAATAACGGTCGTGCCAAAAAGGGCCGCGGCCATGTGCAGCCTATTCCCTGCACCAACTGCGCCTGTTGTGTTCCCAAGGACAAGGCCATTAAGAAGTTCGTTATTCGGAACATAATAAAGGCCACCGCCGTCAGGGACATTTCCGAAGCGAGTGTCTTCGACGCCTATGTGCTTCCCAAGCTGTATGTGAAACTACATTATTGCGTGAGTTGTGCCATTCACAGCAAGGTAGTCAGGAATCGCTCTCGTGAAGCACGGAAGGACCGGACACCCCCATCCCGATTTAGACCCGCGGGTGCTGCCCCACGACCTCCACCAAAGCCCACGTAAGGAGCTGAGTCCTTAAGAAACTGAAGAAAAGCTGTTCTCCGGGAAAAAAAATAAATAAATAAATGTCAGTTGTACTTCAAAAAAAAAAAAAAAATTGAAAACTGGACTTGATCAAAATTAAAAATTTTGCTCTTCACAAGAAGAGCAAAGAAGAAAATAAAATGAAAAACACAAGTCACATCTAGAAGAATTCATTTGCAAAACATATATCATCATATATCTAATAAAGAACTTGTTCCAGAATATATAAAGAACTCCTACAAATCAAGAACAAGAAAATACTCAGCTTAAAAATAAGCAAAAGATCTGACTAAACATCTCGTCAAAAAAGATATGCCAATATCTAGTAAGCACATGAAAAAAATGTTCAACACTACTATTCATTAGAGAAATGCAAATTAAAACCTAAATAAGATACCACAACACTCTCATTAGAGTGGCCAGATTCAAAAGACTGATGATACTAAGCGTGGGTAAAGATATAAAAACACTGAACATTTATAAATTTCTGTTGAGAACTTAAAATGACACAGTAACTCTGAAAAACAACTGGGCAATTTTTTAAAAAGTTAAACAGATACTGATTATGCAACCCAGTAGTAAGTATCTACCCAAGAGAAATAAAAACTTAAGTCCACAAAAAAAGAAGAAAAAAGTTGTACACAAGTATTCACAGCAGCATTATTCATAAGGGCCTCAAACTGGAAACAATGCAAATGTAGATTAACTAGTGAGTGCATATGGTATATCCATACAGTGAACTATTAGCAGTAGAAACAAACTCTTGATACAGGCTACAACATGGATAAACTTCAAAAACACTATACCCAGTGAGAGAGGCCAGACACAAAGACTACATGGTATATGATTCCATTTTTATAAAATTTCTATACAAGGCAAACCTACAGAGACAGAATGCAAAAAGTGGTTGTAGAGCTGCAGAAGAGAACAGGAACTGACTACAAATTGGCAGGAGAGAACTTTTTAAGTTGATGGACATGCTCTGAAACATTGTAGTATAAACTGTTCTTAATTTTCCTATTGAGTAGTACAGTATTCCGTTTAATGAGGATAATTCAGCATCCCATTTAATGAGATAATATACATACATACATCTCATGCTATGGTTCTACTTATTGTTGTTGTTATTAAACAAGAGGAAGATTATGGTCATGAGATTATATAACCACTGAAAATACTTTATCCTTCCATCTGAAGTTATCTCAAGCCCATGGCAGTTCAGAAAGACCAGTCTGTATTTAAGTTGAGAAACTGGCATCTTTTCTAATTGTATACAAAATATATGGCCTTAAAATAACTGTTCTGAAGAATGATTTCACTTGAGTTATAGTACTGCTTGACATTTGATATTCTCTAATTTTGATGCATTTTCATATGTAATTTGTCAATGAAGAAGAAACAGAAGGCATTTTACCTACAATTTACATGATGGAAATGAAGCTTGGAGATTTATAAGTGATTGCCTAAACTCACAGAGATGCTGGGAAGATGAGCCAGGACATGAATCTGAGACTTTCTAGTCCCAGATGTCTGTTTGCCCCATGTAGTACCATTTATCTTAAAAGAGTTCTTTTGTCCCCCATAGGCACAAAAATAATGGGGGTTTTTTTGTTTTGTTTTTTGTTTTAAAGATTTTATTTATCTATTTATTTGAAACAGAGAGAAGAAGTGGAAGAGGGGAGGGAGAGGGAGGAGGGAGGAGAAGACTCCCCACTGAGCAGGGAGCCCTGTGCAGGGCTGGATCCCAGGACCCTGGGATCATCACCTTAGGCAAAGGCAGACACTTAACCAAATGACCCATCCAGGTACCCCCAAAATAATGTTTTCAATAAATAATCCAATTCAAATATATTCTAACAAATCAGGTAACGATAATTAAAAATCCTGCCTTACATTGGAACAGACCATCTAATTTACTTTTTTCAGTTTTATTGAGGTGTAATTGACAAAACTAAGATTTTCTTTTTTTTTTTTTTAAACTAAGATTTTCAAGTGTACAATGTGATGATTGGATATACATCTAAATGAATTCTGAAAACTTTTTATACTGCTCTGTGATCTGAGTAATTGGAAGGATTGGTTTTGCCAAGAGTTTAAAGTAAGTGCATAAAACGCTTGTTTTAGGAAAAAAAAAAACTTCTAAATACATAAAATAGGAATGAATAAAGGCTAAATAGTAATCCAATAATTTTTTTGCTATTATATATTCATAAATCAAATAAGCATAATGTGATTTAAGATAAATAAAACTACATAAACAAGAAAATATTAAAATATTATCTCAGAATTCCACTAGATAGTAAATCGGTGGACTTGGAGAGGTTAATATTTTTCTCCCTCTAAGTACCTGAGTCTTCAAAGGTAGTTTATACTCTGGGAGAATCTAGCAAGTTGCTTTTCATCTCAATAATTAAGTTTCATGAAAGCATATATGAAATAAGTTTCATGAAAGCATATAAATATTATACATTAAAGCACATCTTATTTAGTTGATAAATATACATATAATGAATGCATTTACATACTTATATGTGTGCACGTACCTGCTGAGGGAAAGTATCTTTTAATTTTAATTAGGTTGTGTCACAATTTTTTATATATATACTTAGGAAATATGAAAAATCTTGTGGAGGAAAAATTTTCCAGTTAAATTGTAAATATTAAATCACTCAAGTAACTAATTCTGGGGGAAAATAATATTGAGCTGAATTGACAGTCTCTTATTCATATCATATTCTGCTTCATCATCAAGTGTAGGCAGGCAAAATTTGAACTAGGAGAAGATTGTTTCTGATTCCTTCCACTCTCTTTCAGAGCTTTTCTTTCTCATTTCATCCCACTTCATTTTTCCTTGCAATTTCTAAACTTTCTTGTTCCAAAAGTGTGCTGCTCACCTAACACATTCAGAAAGGGATTAGATATATAAATCCCTGCCAAAGTGTTAATGTCCTACTGAAGATCAAAAGTCTAGCTCTCTGGATGTCTTCCAGTGGCTTGCAGGTATCAAGCAAAGGCAGTGAAAAAGGTTTTAGATATAACCAATAGATATGTATAATATTCTCTATCTTCTCTGATGATCAATCCTTATCATTATTCTTATCCTTTTAATTCATAAATGTTTATTGACTATAATTAGGATCAAGGTCATGGTCTAAAGGCAACTATGTTGAAAGAACTGAAATATATCCCTATTCTTTGAGATCTGAAAATAATTTGGCGAAGAGTCTGGCAGTACTATATTTCATTTGAGAAAAATCAAGCAAAAAGAAATTCTATGTACTCTTTTATGCTAGTCCATGGCAAAAGGATTCTAAGAAGATAGAAAAGAGCTGGGTCTTTAAATATTAATATTTGTAAGGTAAAATGGTTAATCCTCCTAATAACTTAAACCTATGGTAAACTTCTGAGATTTTTATGTATTGGATGAATATATGCATAATTGATCAGATATAATCAGAGATGGAGAACCTCACTTAAGCACACCATTAGCATCATCATCAGAACAGAGAGAAGACAGAATAACTTAAATAGTGACATTATTTTCAAATTATTTAAGCCAAATAATTCTAAATCCAAAAGCTTTGATCATGTATAATTCTGCTGAAAGACTGAATTGTAATCAGCCTATGATACATTATGTTGCAAAGCTGCAGCACCAGTGCATAACACAATCTTATTTTCCATTAATCCATTCTTTTCTGAAAATGCAAACACTCCGTATGCTTAATAGCCCAAAAAAAGAATGTTCTCACATTTTAAGATTGCCCATTAGTGAGTATTTTATTTTTAAAAAGCACATACACAAAGAAAACACGGACTAAAAGCCATTTTTGAAAACTAACTTAACCTATGTGCTAAACCAAGAAAAGTAACCTCAAAAAATATCAGTTCAATTGTGTATTTTAGCAAAACATCAACAACATATGCTGTGTGTATAGTGACCTTTGAATTCATTTAATGTTCACAGGACTGGATTCAAAGGTAGGATGTAAAAGAAAGCTCCGGTAGAAGCAGAATTAGAGTACATAGGAGAATCTCTATCTACCTACTATAAGGACCCCCAAACAAAGTTCTGCTGGTAATGGACCCCTTTCTATAGAAATTAATCTAAGATTAGAAACAAACTAGATACCTAGGGCCATAAAGCTGCCTCAGTTTTATTCTAGGCACTGTCCAAAAAGGAAGCCACTAGCCACATGTGACTCTTCAAATTTAAACTTTTTAATTAACTACAACTAAATAAAATTTAAATACAGTTTATCAGTCACACTAATCATGATCCAAGTGCTCAAAGTCACATGTGGTTAGCGGCTATAGTGCTTAACAGCACAGAACTTTCCCATCCTTGCAAAAGTTCTATCAGACAGCATTGTTCTAAAACCCTTGCCTTGTGTGTTTCAGTCACTAATGTAATTACCTGGCACAGTACCCAGTGCATAGTAGATATCCAATAATCATTGGTCTAATTAATTAACAACCAAATATCACTTTTATTCTTTTGTAGCCCCACAACTCTACCTAAGACTGATAATATTACCACTAATTAGATGATTCAAAGCCTTAAAGACCCACCACTCCATGTAAATTCCCAGTTGCTACCAAAATGGCGGATACTGGAAGATGATTTGTGAAAGGGTTAGGTAACTGCACTTCATAGCACATTTAAGCCATTTTTAGTAAATGATGTTGTCTACCTATTTTGTTTATTCTGCACATCAGAATCTTTACTGCAAAAGTCAGATAGTATACCTATAACTCCAAATATTAAGAATGAGAATACCCAAAGGGGTTCTTTGATCTCTATAACACACACACACACACACACACACACACACACACACACACACACACGAAGTTGGAAATGACTGAACTCACATGATGGCATTAGAAAAATAAGCAGCTTTCTACAACATACATTCAGTTTAGAATGTATAATATGTTACACATAATATACTGTGAAACTCTAATACCAGTTTCTAATTCTCCTTCAGAGGAAATTCTGAAACTCTTAAACAAGTGGGGTTAAGGTAACTCTTCCTGTTTTGGTTTGCTCCAGATTTCTCCCAAAGTGTTCTATATTCTTCTGTTCTTTCTATATGATTCAAAAGGGAGGA
>CM053605.1:42157539-42182256 GCA_028646535.1 Procyon lotor
CACATATATAAGTATATATACAGACACACACATATATACATGGCACTCAATTACTAGAAACTCTTTTGAAATGGTTTCAGGTAAAAGTTTCTTATAACTGAACTCTAAAGTACGAACTAAAGAAAAAGAAATAGAGATTGCAATCTAGGGATAGAAAGAATAGAAGAGTATCAGTAAATAAAAGCATCAGTAAAAAAAAGCAAAAATAAAAGCAAAATAAGAGCTGTTGTGCCCAGCAAGTACTCAAATATAGAAATACTCAAAGGTAAGAATTTGCTGAATTGCTTGATTTTTCTTCAGTCAGGAATCAGCAGCTAGTATTGACTAGAATATTTGCTACATGTGGCAACAAGAATAAGTTGATACTTACATTCTTCAGTGGTGGGAAGTTCCAGCTTAGCCTCATAATTAGCTCCAAGTAGAAATCATTAAAACAATCTTACATCCCTCAGGGATGTTCACCTTCTGCCTCAGTCAGTGCACTTCAATTTTTACAGCATCATTTGTTTCTCTAGCATATCAATTTTCTTCTCCATAGACCCATGAGATTTAATCACACATGTAACAAAAACCTTATGTTCTATTTCCTCTTTTTCAAGGGCTACAATTTCACATCTGTGCTGCCTACCCACACCACCACAGATTTAATTTACGTGTTCAAAATTTCAGACATATTTCATGCTTTTTTTCTCTATGATCTTCTCACTTCTTTCTCTTTTTCAAACAACCAAAATTCACCATGGGCCTGGATATGTAGCCACACAACAGTAACTGTCCGTTTTATCCTGGGAAATTTCTCTTCATTTCTTCTGGCTTGGTGAATGTTGTTTCCCTGCATATTTCCAGTTGTTTTACTCTGATACATTTTAGGTTTGAGTTGTTAATGAGGATTACTTAAAAAAAAAAAAAAAAAAAAAAAAGGTCCTGAAGTCAACAACCCACATTAACAAAAACCCCAGTACAACAGTAGTCTATCCCAGATCTAACTTTAATTCATGCCAGATTTCAAATTATGATTCCCTTCTCCCTTCTACCTATAAGAAAGAGTGTTGTGTTTCAGCTGGGTCTGAGTAGAGAACCATTCTGTTAGGGTTCATTTTTAAGGAGTCAAGCCAGGGGTATTCATAGGCACATTTTGTTTTCATTTTTGTTTTTGTTTTTTTAGAGAGAGAGAACACAAGCAGGGAGGGGCAGAAGGAAAGGAGGAGAGAGACTCTCAAGCAGGCTCCATGCCCAGAGCAGACCCCGACATGGGGCTTGATCTCACGACCGTGAGATCATGACCTGAGCAGAAATCAAGAGTCGGATGCTTAACCAACTAAGCCACCCAGGTGCCCTTGGAGGCATATTTTATTAAATCATATTCTCTCTAGGAAAATTCCATCAAAGAAATTCTGTATCCAGCCAAGAGGACAACAGGTGAATGAAGCAAAATTTCCAATTTGCCAGAACTAAAAAAAATAGCTTATTTTATCCAATGTCCCATAGTCACAATTCATTATACCCTGGAAGGTCCTTTTTTTTTTTTTTATAGCCTGAACTTAAATTAACTAAGCTTTAGATCACTTCTACAATACTTTTCCCTTAGACATTTGAGGAACCTGGGATTACTGTTTTAAGTCATTCCTCCCCTCACGCCCTCCTGATTAAGAGCCAGATGAGTGATGAAAAATGGTCCCTTTACCAAGTAGTGCCACTGACACCATGCCTTCTTTTCCTTGGAGGGATCACTTTATCACTTAAAAATATATATAGCTAAAAGTACATGAATATGTGTATCCATTCCCTTATGTTTGGCCAAGACCTTGAATAAATTAGATTATTTGATAGGAATTTAAACTTTAAGACAGTTGTGATAGATGTCCCCCTATGCATAGAAAAGGTGATATGACTGAATAATCGAAGGATAAAATGAAAGAAAATTATTTTTCCCCATACAGTAATTAACTCACCTGAACTTGTTATGGCTCTACTTAGAGGGGAAAAAAGGCAAAAAGAAAAGAAAAAGGAAAAATAGAGCCAGTGATATTTTGATGTGAAGAATTTTCAAAAGATTACTACTTTATACTAAAGCTATTTACCTTCATACAAGATACTATAAATTCCCTCAGAGATTAAGGCGGCAGGGGGTACTTTTTGATTCCTCCAGAACAGCCTCATTGACCCATTTATCTTTCAGTCCACAATGTTCAGCCAACTCTTTCCCAAGTAACTAGAATGATGCAGCAAGTTGTTAGAGCTTGTGAAAGGAAACTTTACTGAAACTTAACAACCTGCTTAGTATTTATAAGTTTATATATGTTATTCATTGGGAGCTTCAGTAAAAGAATCACTTTGTGAGGTAGTTTCACAGTTCTTTAAAAACACCCAAATTATATCAAAGACTTGTTAAATTTCTGCACTAAATGTGTCTTAGCAAAAGCTGAATATAAATAAGAACTTCCTTTAACTCAAGCATTTTTCAGTGAACAAAGTCAAATCATTATGAGGCAAAACAGGCAGCCTTCCATTTCAGAGTATCTCCAGAAACAAATTCTTCAGAGTTGAGGGCCAAAATCTCACCAGAAACATGGATATATTTCAAGTTTTATCATAAATTAGAATTAATTTCCAGTAAATCTATATGCAAACTCATTATGACAAAGCTATAACTACACCAAAAAATGCATTTGTATACTTGAATACTAAAGTTTCTCAGGGACAGTCAAGTCATGAGGTTTTAATTCATTTCAGTATTTGACTTTTCAAATACTCAGACCTTGACTTCTTGCTGCTAATTTATCTTTCCCATATGCTCTTTTTGTAAAAGTAAGAATTTTTTTTTATTTTGCCTTTTTTATTATACAAAATATACACACTATTGTATTAGTTATCTGCTTCTGCTTCATCTATTCCTGCAAAACTCAGCAATTAGAACAAAATACCTTCACTATCTCAATTTCTGTGGGTCAGCAATTCGGACACAGCTTAGTGACGTGGTTCCCCTGTATCAGGGACGGCACATGGGACCACAATCACAGTGTCAGCCAGTGTACCTCACGGGGCTGCAATCAAAGTGGCAGCCCAGGTCATAGTCATCTCAGTGCTCAACTGAAGCAGAATCCACTAGCTCGCTCGGTGCTTGCTGGAATGACTTGGTTTTTCACAAACTACTGGATTGAGGGCCTCACTTCCTTGCAACTCAGTTAGCCTTTTCCATCAGCGATCTACGGAAAGAGGACACCACCAAGTTAGAGGTCACAGTCTTTTGTGACCTCGTCATGTAAATGACATCTCATCACTTTTGCTGTGATCTGTGAGATGCAAATCATGAAGACCAGCTATACTGAAGGCAAAGGCATGAACACCAGGAAGTGGGGACCATTGGACACCATGTCAGCAGCTGCCTACCACAACTAAATATAGGTACTCTTTTGTATCTGTTTGGGTTTTTTTAAATAAAAATAAATGGCAGAAATTATTTGCTGTCAGTTTATAAAAACTTTTTCATAATCATATTGTATTCCACCATATACAATGAATCTTAGAGTTGTGGATTTAGATAATTTCCCATATTTTCTAATAACAAAGAGTGATATAATCAACAACCCTCTACATTTTTTATTTTATAGTTTTATAAATGAATCTTCAAAGTAAATCTCTTAAAATGGTCACTAGGTAAGTCCATATTTAATTTTATTAGGTTTGCAAAGTTTCCCTCCACAGGGGTTATAGCATTGGTCCTCATATCAATAATACATGACAATACTTGTTACTCCACAGCCTTACCAACAAAGTATATTCTCAAGCTTTTATGTTTTTGCCAGTCTTTCCATCTTTCCACATATTTAAAAGACATTAGACATCTTCTGTGAACTGTTTAAGTCTTTTGCCCATTTTTTTTTCATCAGGTTGTGGCCTTTTTCTGCTCACTTTTTATGAGCCCCTCTCAATATTAAGAAAATTGGCCCTGTGTCTATTATAAAAGTTGTAAATATTTTCTCCTAATTGATCATTTGCCTTTTGACTTTGCTGGTGAGTTTTTTCCAGTGTAAAAGTTTTATGTAATTAAACTTACCAATTTATCTTATTACTTCTGAATTTTGAGTCATAAATAGAAGGTCTTTCCCACACCAAAGTTATAAAGGAATTTTTTAATATTATATTCTGGTACTTAAATTTTTTTACATATAAATCACTTGTCCATTTGCAGTTCATTCTGGTGTTTTACATAAAGCATAAATCTTATTTTGTCATTTTTGAAATGCCCAGTTTTCTCAGTGCTACTTATCTTAAAATTCATCTTTTTCACAGAAAATTTAGGTACCATCTTTATTTGATACTAAATTTCAACATGTACTTGGGTCTATTCCTGGAATTTCCATTCTCCCCATTACATAAGACTATCTAATTAAGAACTAATACTATATTGGTTTAATTATATAGGCTTAATAGAATGTTTCAATATCCCCCTCGTTTTTGTTCTTTTTTAGGGCTTTTTCAGTTCCCTATTTTATTATGATTTTTCCACATCAATTCTATTACCAACTTGTCTAACTTTAAGCAGGGAAGAAAAAAAAAAAAACTTGTCTCCATTGTTATTGGGATCATGTTGAATTTCTAACAAGAGAATTGACATCTCTATAATGCAGAGTTTGTTCTATCTAAGAACAAAGAATGTCACTTCACTTGTTCAAGCGTTCAAAGTTTTCCTCATATAGTTCTACATTTCTTAATATTAGTTCTATTTTATGCTGCCACTGTACATAGGATCTTTTTTCTTATCAAATCTTCTAACCAAAACACATAAATTATTCATTTTTTGTGCATTAATTTTATTACATCTTATTACAAGGCACCAATGTATCTTAAAGCACGTAGGCATATTATGCCAATTTATAATCTGAGTCAAAGGGAATTTGGAAGATTTCAAGGTCACCCAAAATTTATAATTAACCTAAATCTTAGAAATTCTACTCCTTTTTAAAATCCTGTTAAGAATTCATTAGTGGGGCACCTGGGTGTCTCAGTCGGTAAAGCGTCTGCCCTCAGCTCAGGTCCTGATCCCAGAGTCCTGGGATCTAGACAGAATCTGGCTTCCTGCTCAGTGGAGAACCTGCTTCTCCCTCTCCCTCTGCCTGCTGCTCCCACTGCTTGTGCTCTCTCTCGCTCTCACTCTCTGTCAACTAAATAAATAAAATCCTAAAAAAAAAAAAAAAAGAATTCATTACTGCTAGCTTCAAGGGTAAAGAAAGTTTAATGATGAGAGTGCATTTCCAAATGTTCCAATTAAATTATAAACAGGAAGGAAAATAACTGGTTTTATTATACAGCTTAAATCAGTTTTTATTAAAACTGACTTAATATTTTAAATAACTAATATTATTTTAAAAAGAAAATGGCTGAATAAATTTTACATGATTCAAACAGCGCAATGCCAAGCTTACGACTGTATCAGATAGCATATTGAAGGAAATAAACTTCACACATAGTGAGTGAGCAAACAGATAAATAATACTAATAGGCTCCAGGCCATTTATCCATTAGAGTAATGAATGCCACCTCATATTCATTTGGTCAGGAAGAAAAATCTAAGCAGTTTCCATCCACAAACATCAATATTTCTTGCTGATTAATGAAATCAAATCACAAAAGCAAGCAACTTTTATTGATAGTTTTCCCTTAAACTACTAAACCTGCTTTCTGAAAGGCAATGAAATAGTAACACGTAATATCAGACTCCACCTCGATAATCACCAACAGAAACTCTAAAATCTAAATGAAATTGAAGACCCACGTATGCCATTTACTCGAAACCTTAAATAGTTAAAATGAGATCACTTCGGAGGGTTATTTTTAGCCAAACACATAAGCCAAAGAACACTAAATACAAATCAATTAAGTTGTCAGAAAATCTCTTCAACTCTGGCCCTATAATGTGAAAACTATGCTATGCAAAATTGCTGAGGTTAAAACTGCAACACCATTTTAGAAAGAATGTAATTGTTTTAATGTACATTAAAAGGAAAAGTTTCCAATGCAACAAATGTCCTTGAGTTCTTTATGTAAACAGGTTTTGAATGTAGTAATAAGAAAGAACCTACTGGATTTATATGGCTAGAATTATAGCTCACATCAACATTAAAAAAAAGATTAACTTGTAAGGATACCTTCCTGTTCACCTAATTCCACATCCACCTTCCACTTTTATATTTAACAGTCAGTGGTAAGGCATTTCATCCCACCTCACTGCGAAGCACTTTAATCCCAACATATTTACTTATTTTTCACTAGAATAACCTAGGAAGAATATATAATTTTACCTCACTTTTCTTTCTCTGGAAGTATTTAGGGAATAACAATGAATGAAGCTTTGACATTTAGTAGAATTTGGCCACGGCTTTATTAAACTGTACTGAAATCCATCAGGTTCATTTTTCATAGGGCTGACTATTTTAACACGACTCAAAACCAATTCATACAATGTCTGATATTTTACAGGACTAGATGGGTTCAAGTATCATTTTTAGAACAGACCAGAACCAGAAAAGAGTAGTTATGTAAAAAGCTCTAAAGGATTATATAAAACCACAAAAAGAGTTGAACTTTAAAAACTATTAAGAATATATGATATTTAGGAGATACGGAAAACCTGAGTGATAGCTTTCTAGTTCAAGATAGAGCTTTCCCACTTTCCAGACTGTTCTCTTTTGTAGCCAAACTGACCTATCCCCATTATGGAAGATCCATCATTCAAATATTTCAAACAGGCCTTTTCCCCCCATAATCAGAGGCCTGTACAAGAGTCAAAAACATAACTGACAAACAGGCTTTTTGTCATATATTGCTGTTTACTCTTGAATGCATTTCACAACTTGAGTAAGTCTTTGTTTTACCAACTCTAGCCCACAAAACAGCTCACTTGTCAACCCACATAGAAAATAACTCAAATTGTTTCTTAACAACTCGAGATTATAGAGTGGTGGCAACCCTTTTATCCACAGTACTTTAGCAATGCCAATTTATTTCTGACTTTTACATTTTGAAACATCCAAATCAGATGCTTTGGCAAACTCTCCAATAAAAATTCCTAGTAAGCACTAAAAAAATAAGAATCAAGAAGTGGTTCTTTATCACCAAGGTCATACAGAAAAATGCAGGAGTCACCAACAGCTCAATGAGTAAGTGAATTTACATTAAAGGTTAATATATTCAGTCTTGCAGTTCAAGAAGAAACCATCTGGTTTCAAATGCAAAGTTGAAATGAGTCTATAAAAAGTAAGAAATTCTTGAAAACAGATAGCTCAGAAATATATATCCACATCCAGCAATTTCAAATATATCACTGCTTCTTTTTTAGGAAAAAAAAAAACTTTATAATTTATATCCGAGCCTACCAAGTGAGCACCTGCCCTCTACACATTTATCACTGACACATAGTGAATAAGGTGTTGCTATCTCTGGATTTCAATCTACCAAAAGTCATTGTCGTTTTAATGTGTCAGTACATCTGTCAGTTAGACCTATCCCTGCTCTAAGAAAAGAATTACATTCTTGGTCTCCCTCCTTCCCTCCACCCATGGGCATCTTCCTCTACAAGCCATCCTGTGGGCACAGGGTCATGCAGGGCTGTGATAGAAGAGGAAGGAACTGGTGGCCTCACCTCCATGACAACCCTGAGAAGTACTGCCATTGTTCAGCTTATCATCAAGCACTTGCTACTCTTGTAGTACCTCTGTATGAGTATCCACTAAATGGAACACACCACTTTCTTAACTTTGTGGAAACTTCAAGCAAGGTCCAAAATCAAAGGTTAAAACACAATCCTCTGGTCCCCCAAAGTCCAGAGTATGAGTTATCTATTGCAATCTAACAAGCCGCCCCAAAACTTAGTGGCTCAAAACAAGAGAAATTTATTATTTCATTATTTCTCACAATTCTGAAGGTTGAATGGGTAGTTCTTCTGTTCCCTGTGATGCTGACTGGGGTCACTCAGGCAGCTGCATTTATTTGGTAGCTAAGCTGGGCTGGAGGAGTAAAGAACACCTCACTCGTGTAGCTGGGTGTTGGCACCAACTACTCAGTAGACAACTCATTTTTTCTCCATGTGGCCTCTCCCTCCATATGACTCATATTCTAGGGCATCACAACAGGGTTCTTCTCACCAACAGGAGAGCCTGGATTTCCCTACATCATGGCAGCCAGGTTCCAAGAGAGCAAAGGCAAAAGGTGCCACTCCCCTTAAAACCAGGTCCAGAAGTGGCTCGGCATCACTTTTTCATCTATTATTTGTCTATTTTTGTCTATTTAGTGTTCTATTGGCCAACCCAAATCACAAGGCCAAGCCAGCTGAAAACATGGGGGTGGTGGAGAGGGAAGTTGTACAGGAGATGGATCCCACCTCTTGATAAGTGGACTGGAACACACATACAGGAAATAGAGGAAATTTGGGGCAGCTATCCTGGGAAACGACTTACCACATATTAAACACAACTTGAATGAAAATTCCTCTAAAGAATGATAAAAGGTTTCCTTAAATAATAAGATAGCAAATGTCTACCTGTTAATTCTTTGCTAGCGTATGAAACGGACATTAAATGACAGAAGGAAAAATGGCAAGAAAAGTCAACTTTTATTTAATGCTATGATATTTGGAAATCAGGACAGCATGACATGCCTCCTTTATTCTTAACACTACTCAATACCATGCTTACGAACAATACCACTGCAGTAACTGGTGAGAATTATGCTGCTACATCAGATCTTCCCCAGCTTGGCTTACTTTTGATGGCAATCAGCCATATTCTACTAGACCCAGAGGTCCAGAACATAGAACATGCACTATGTAAAGGAATCAGAGCACCTTCCCCAAATCCACAAATCAGATACCTGATTTGTATCTATCAAATGTATGTCTATTACCATGCTAGTAGCTATGTTAATTACTTAAATGTTGTCCAAGTGTGGGCATGTTTGGAAAGAAAATGTTGCTATGATATCAATTCCTAGTTTTTGAGCAGCACTTCAAATTTACAACCAAAATGTGAGGTTATTCTTTCCCCAATTACCTCCTTTCCAGTGTCCCGGAGATAGAAGGAAAAGAAGATTGAAATAAAAATAGAGACCCTCCCAAAGGAGAAGAATAAGAGGAGGTACATGCCTAAAGAACCATTTCTATACACTAAGATCCTGACTAGCCCCAAGAGCCTTTCTCTTCAAAAGAATCAACAGTAATTGGACTATTGTGGGATGATCTCTCCAATACTGAGCAAGCCCACAACACAAACAATGAAGCTGTCTGGTCACTGTTGCTTCACTACTCACTCACCCACCCATCCATTACCCAAATACTTGTCAGTACCTACAACATGCCAGAAACTTCTAGCCTCCTGGGATCCACCCAAGAACAACAGACAAAGTTCCCATATACATGAGGCTCATAGTGCAAAAATGAGGGACAAACATAATAATAAATAATGAACATGATAAGTAAGTTACATTGTTTGTTAGAAAGTAGTAAGTGCAACTCTAAAAAAAAGAAAAATAGAGCAAGGGGAATCTAGAGAGTTCGGTGGTTGATGGGTGTGGGGAGGAGGGGTTGCAATTTTAAATAGGGTGATCAGGAAATGAAGGCCTCATTGGGAGTGTGCCATTTCGGAAAAGACTCATAGGAGTTGAGGGAGTTAGTAAAAAGGATACCTAGGCAAAGAGTGACGTAGACAGAGCAGGAACACTCCTGTGTGGGGGCAAAAGCAGAGGCCAGTAAAGGTAGAATAATAAAAGCAAGGAGAAGAATAGCTAGCGGGAAAATCAGAGAAGTAACAGAATGTGAGATAATGTAGGACCTTAAAGCCAATGAATTACTTTGACTTTCTTTGAGGAGAAAGGGGACTATTCAGGGTTCTGAGCAAAGAGCACATAATCTGACCTACTTTTTAAAAAGATCACTCTGGTTCTATGTTAGGACAATACCACTGAAGGGGTAAAGATGTGCTGGACCATGATAGGAAGAGAGACAAATTAGGTTAGGACACTCTTACAGTTATCCAGACAAGAGTTCGTAATGCTTTGGACCAGACTTGTAGAATGAAGTAGCAAAAGTGACTGAAATTGACTATGTTCTGAAATTATAGTCAAGAGGATTTCCTAATGGATTCAAAGTGGGCTTTGAGTGCAATGGAGAAGTAAAGGACGAATGAATCATTTTTTTGTTTATCGACTGAAATGATGAACATGCCATCAGATGAAATAGGGAAGCCTGGCTGAGCAGGTTTGGAAAGCACGAGTTTTAGGTCTGGTTTAAGATGTCTGTTAGGTATCCAAGTAGAAAAGTCAAGACAGCAGTTAAATACTGATGTCTGTAGTTCAAGCTAGAGCTCTAGACTGGGGATTTTTTGAGATTTATTTGCTTGTAGCTGGTATCTAAGCTATGAGCCTGGATGCGACCACTAAGGAAGTGAGCATAACGTGGACATGCCAGCAATCAGAGCTCAAGAGAACTCTGAGAACAGAGAGTATCCCCAACTGAGAACTGGCCAGGGCAGTAGGATGAAAACCACAGAAGTGAGAAGTCCTAGAAACCATGAGAAAAAGGGGGCATCAAGAAAAAAGGTGTGAGCAACTGTCATATGCTCTGAGAGGTCAAGTAAGAGAAAGATTGAGAAACAGCCATTGAAAACAAAGCAAAAACCAAACCAAACCAAAAAAACATTATTTTCATAGCACAATGCCAAACTCTCCACTGAGATAATGTCTAATCATGCCTTAATAACCATATAATTTAAATTTTCTAGTCCCAAATTCTTCTACTTAAGGTTAAGAGAAAACCTATTAAGTAAACTGGTTTTCTGCCAGCCAGAAGTGAAAATGTTATTTTTTGATTCCCAAAATTAACATGGCATGACCATATGCCTTATGCTTAGTTACCTCAATAACAGCATTTCCTACAGTGCAGGATGAAGCCTGATTGTTAATATTAGACCCAAGCCACTAGTGCCCATCTGTTCGAAGTCTCCTTTTCCCTGTCTTCCTTATCTATGGAAAATGATTTCAGTAAAAGAAAAGGAAATCTTAAAAAAGAGAGAGAGAGATCATATAAGGCAAAAAGCTAACCATAAACTGTAAGTGCAACACTATGACATCCCAAAACTTAAAAAAAAAAAAAAGCCCATTGAGAAAAAAAGCTTAAATGCTATCTATTTCTTATCTTTAAGTATCTTTTTCCTTAAATCATGTAACAGGCTACAAGTCAATTAAGAACTTGCACACAGTATAGCATACTCTCAAAAAAGAATTTTACCCACTGCCTGACACTTCTTTACATATGGTAACTAAATAGCACATGGTTAAGAATATTACTGGTACATTAACAAGGCTCTAAGAATGGACTCTTCAAGTGCTATGGTAACTTATTTTTCCTAAGATAGGAAAAAAAATAGAAGAAAAGATAAGGGAAGGGAAGGGGAGGGGAGGGAGAAGAAGAAGGGAGGGAAGGAGGTGGGGGAGGAGGGAGGAAGGGAGGAGAGGAGAGGAGAGGGAAGGAGGAGAGAGGAGAGAAGACAGGGAAGGAGGGAAGAGGAGGGAGGAAGGGACGAAGGAAAGAGATCAAGATGACAAACTCTGTAGCATTTTATCACATTTCCCTTGATGCCACAATTTTCTACAAACCCATGACACTATTATCTTGTCATCCATCTTCCAGCTACAAGAATAAAAGTGCTCATTACTATACACATTAGCTATATTTCTAAAGAAGCAGTGTACAAACAGAACCATATTTTCCTTATGATTGAGATCGTGATTTCAGAGTTCTGTTCACATTGAAGCAAGACATCCTTTAAAATTATCTTTCAAAATGAAACATAATCAATAATAAGATACACATTGGATGCTCATACCTGTCAGACAGCAATGCAGGCACTGCAAGTTCAAACCATGACGCTTCCTTATAAGGAGCTGTGACCTCTCCGCAGTGTTAGTAAAAATACAAGGGTCTAAAAGGTAACAATAAAGAGCTGGGTAACATTAGTATGAAGTAAGTCATACAGAAAATAAGTGTTATGAAGGCTTAAGGCTACAAAAGATGACTCCCACAAGATATGGTGATGACTCCTAAGAGATATGGTCTCCACAGCTTCCAAAAGGCAATGAGTGGATCTTCCCCAGGGCATTCCAGAGAAGTACTAATTGTACCTAAAGGGAAGCAATAGGACAGGGCATCGACAATCACAAAGAGATGAGACTGTTCTGGGTCAATGACTAGCTAAGACCAGGTGAGGTAGAAAATTCAAACTAGAAGATAATGATTGAAAAGAGAAGGAAACTAATAGCTACGTGTTAAGGACTGCACCAGTGCTATTCTCTCCCCCTTGTTTCCCTCCTCTCCCCCTGCTCCTATCTTGAAATTAACCATGGTCTTTGGAGTCAGAGGACTTGAGGACTTATATTTCTTAACATCTGTATATCTAAGATTGTTATTTACCTATCTGGGCCTCAGTTTCCTTGCATATAAATGATCATAATTATATCTCCTAAAAATGTCTTATTTTTTTAATAGTAATAATAATATCTAGTATTGTGCTAGGTATCATACTCAGATTATTTACATTATCTCATTTAATCCTTATAGCTACCCTCAAGGTACATATTATTCCCTTTGTGCAGATAAGAAATTGATAAGCAGGTCAAATCACTTGACCCAAATCACAGAAGCAAAAATTAGCAAAGCCAGGATGGCTCAGAGGTATTGCTGACCCCAAAGTCCTAATCTTCAGCCATTCTGATACGCTAGTGATAATAAATGCAAGATTTTATTACAATGCCTTTAGACACAGCTGCTATTGATACCATTAGTTTCCAAAATTCCATAAGATGGTTCTTATTTGTTACGCTCAGTGTCTGAGTTACTATGTTTTAATCATACATGAGAAAAATCAGTTGTTTTTAACTTAACCCATGTGACTTTGCTGATAACTGATAGAACAAATGTTGACTAGAGTTTGGCTAACAAGGTTCTTAAATTTTGAGCTGAGAAGTTTGTTCATTTTCCTTTGTTCATGGAACACCACTGCAGTTTTTTTTAATATAGAAGTAAAATAATAAAAGCATTCATTTAGGGAGGTTAATCTGTTTCTTGAATTTTTTACTTAATATTCTCCTAACAAAAATGTTCTGTCTTTGGACCTTCTCTGTGGTCCACAAATGCCTATAACATTTTACTGCATGTGGTGGACACACTACTTCCCTCTAGTGGCTTCCCTCTAGTCTGGACTGAAAGTCCCCTAAGAGGAAAACTCATTTCCTATTTGTTTTTGTCTTTGATTGATAATTGAGTGGATGAATAACATAGATATGATAAATTTAAATGGAAGCACTTTTAGGAGTCTACATAACAGCTTCAAGGACTTATGAACTCCGCTGAAGTTTATATAAAATATGGACTGTTTGAACTTAAGTGAAATTTTCAAGAAAGTAGTTCAATAGTTCTCATTAGATTCTCAGAAAGCTTTAGAGCTGCATGAACATTAAGTGTCATTAGAGTCAAGGTAGGGAGATCAGTTAAAGGTAATTGAATTTGTACAGAAAAAAAAGTTATAAAGGACTGAACTAGTGGTATGGCAATAGATATGGAAAGAATAATACAGTAAGTGATATTCCACAAATAAATCTGAAAGCTTGACACCAAAAACCAGTGGTTAGTAGGTCTAATGTTACACTGAATATTTAATACTTCACAGTGTCACTGCCTATGGTTAGTTCCATAAGATATAACAGACTTCTCCAACTACCTGACTCCTTTTTTTTAAGATTTATTTATTTATTTGAGAGACAATGAGCATGAGTGGGGGAAGGGGTAGAGGGAGAGAAAGAGAGGGAGAGGATCTCAAGCAAACTCCCCACTAAGCACAGAGCCCAACACCGGGCTTGAGTTCATGACCCTGAGATCATGACCTGAACTGAAATCAAGAGTCAGATACTTAACCAACTGAGTCACCCAGGCGCCTCTACTTGACTTCTTTCATAAAATGTTTAGTAAGTGCTTAAAAATTGAAAATGTATGTATTTCATTCTTACAATCCTACAATGAAAGTACACAAGCTTATAGTAAATTTTATTTGACAAATATTTATTGAATTCTGATGCATGTAAAGTACTAGAAGTTAGAGACACAGAGAGAAGGGGTGGTTTTCTTACCTTTTTCTGGAAAGGTGGAGAAATTTTGCTTTAATGAAAGGAAGAAAGCTGAGGAATACTTACTTACCACTAATATGATGTGGATTGAACTGTATACAGTGGCCTAATAGCCTGAGGGTTATAGATTCATCTCTGCAATGTGAGGTTGAGATTAATCATCTTACCCCCTTGCTCTTATTTCCCTCACCCTCCCAGTATTCACCCTCCCAAAATTCCCATGAATTTTATAAAGTTTTAAAGAATATTCAATGAGAACTCAAAAGAGAGGCCTCCAGAAACAAAGACAGAGGAAGGTGTTTGAAAAAAATAAAGGCTAACCAAGCTTGTTGCTGGTTTGAAGTTTACCTTAATAGGTATATAAGAATTTCAAAGTGTAATTTCTACTAATAGATAAATATTTTTCACTGATTTCTCTCCAGGTGACTGCTGAAATAACTGGACATCTGCCACCTTGATTTAGTTCTGGTTTTAAGTTAACCAATTTAAGCTTTCCAAAAATAATCACGCATGTTGAATGTATGTGAAAAAAATTATTTAAACTCAAAGACAAAGAAAATTTTAAGAAAAATATTTAAGATGATGTGTGCTGGTACAGTCACCGGCCTGCTCCACCCTTGACTCAGAAGCAGACATTAGTGAGTCAGTGTTGCTCCTGCAGGATAATAGGAACTAAACATTCCCCAAGTGAGATAATGCAACAGTCAGTTACTGCTGGTAGTTAGGGCAAGAGTGTTGTAACCCACACAACTTGTTCTCGAAGGGGTGCAGCTTTATAAGAAGCTCTAAGACTAGGAAGGCTGAAGAACCGCAAAGCCTCATCAAAGTCAAGCCAAGTCTCACTAGGGTTAGTGGTTGGATCTGCATTATTGCTTCTAGACAGTGACCCTAAGTACCATTATAAGACTTGGATCTTAAATACCAGAAGGCTGGTAGGAAAACAACTGTGAAGATAACAGACTGTAAGAAATGATCCAGAAGTAGAGACAGGAAAAAATAAATACAAAATTTCCCATAATAACTAATATTACCAAACAAAATCCCAGAACCCCATTAAGATGCCAAAAAAAGTCAAAAATCAGGTGACACTCGATATTAATTTTGCTAAATATTAAAGTTAAAATATTTTCTTTTTTTCTTAACTGTATGTATTTAAGTTGTACTACAGCAAAGACTTTCAAATAAGTATGTTTAGGTTGTCCAAAGAGATGTATTAAAGAAAAACTTGCATGAAAATGAAATTAGAAAACAAAAAGGGAAAAGGGAACGACAGTAGCCAGATATAAATTAGAAATTGGAAACTTTTTTAAAATTTT
Organism: Procyon lotor; assembly: GCA_028646535.1. Taxonomy (NCBI): domain Eukaryota; kingdom Metazoa; phylum Chordata; class Mammalia; order Carnivora; family Procyonidae; genus Procyon; species Procyon lotor. The sequence continues at coordinate 42,173,025 of CM053605.1, forward strand.
TATTTAAAAAATTTATTTAAAATTTTAAAAAAATTTTAAAAAATTATTTAAAAAATAAATAAGTTAAAAATCTCATAAAATATGGAGTCATAAAAAAATTTAATTCCATAGATTAGATAATTTTGGCTGGATACCATTGAGAGACTTTATATTTTAGATGCAAATACTGAGGAAACTGCCTAGAATAATGCACAAAGGGACAAAAGGCACTTTTTTAAAAGAAAGAATGATCAAGAAATATGGAAGATAAATTGAGACTCGCCAACATACATATAAGAGAAGTTCCAGAAGAGAATATAGACTATCATAGGAGCAGAAATATTTGAAGAAGTAATAGCTAAGAAATTTTCAAATTTGAAAAAGTATATATATCCTCAGATCAAAAATGCACTAGGACCAAGCATAATAAATTCACACCCTGATGAATTACAGTGAAAATGAAATAACATTAAGAGTAAGAACATATCAAAAACATATCCAGATAATTTATTACACATTTTTACCTGTATTATTATTTATATTTTTTAATCTCCGTAATATTTGTCTATTTCTCTCCTCTTTATTCTCTTGTCCTTCCCTTATTTAATCTTCTGCATCGTAACCTTTTGAAATGAATATTATTTTTCTATAATATAGAACAAATATTATTATTAAATAATGAATAATGTGTTAGTTCATAAAATCAAAGACAAGGTTCTCTTTGTCACAGTTGTACTCCAATGCCTAGAAATACCTAATATATAGTTGTAGCATTCAATAATGCTTAATAGAAGATAAAGTAAGCACTCTAAGAAATTAAGTGACTTCCCCACATTTAACAGCTACTAAAAATAGTTGCACTGAACAACTTGTGGACAATTGACTCATTTGGATTTCACCCCAGAATCAAATTCTCGATACCCTTTTTCATATAGGCTACTGACCAACCATTTTCCCTTCATTTTCTGGCTAGTGGTTTCTTTAGATCAAAGTTAACCATTACTCTTGCTTTTGCTTAATCCAGCCTGCTTTTTTGTCTCCTTACTTTGTTGTTCAACACCTTGTTATCAGTCACAAATTTACATAATCCTCAAGTTCATTGCACATACATTTATATCTATACACAAGTTACTGAGACAAATATACATCTGAGTAATGAGAGAACAGAAATAAGCAAATCCAGAAAAGATGATGATTTGAGGAAATGTGTACAACTCAGCAAAAATTTTTTAAGGTAAATGACCAAAGCTGCTTGCTAGGTACAGCTCTCAAAGATACATACATATCAGAAAAGCACATTACATATACACAAAATTGGAAGAGGACAAGGACAGGGAAAAATAACACATTACATCATCTAAAAAGACATGAAAATATCTCTTTGGGGGGATACAGGGAAACTTCATGAAGCATTATGAGAGTCTTGAAAGAGTAGTAGCATTTTAACAGAGGATAAGGGAGTAAACAGAATTCCAGCCCAAGAATCAAGAATGAGCAAACAAATGGAAGCAGAAAAATACGGGAATATTTAAAATGCAACAATCTCTTAAGATAGTCTTCAGGATCGGGTGTGTGTTGAAAGAAATGAAAAAGAAAAGGCTGGAAACAGGATTTGAGGATATATTGTGTAGAGCCTTGAATATTATACTGGAGACCTTGTATATAATTTAATAGGCAACAAGGAACAATTTAATATTTTTTTAAAGGAGAAACTGTATTATGTCAAAGATTTGCTTTTTGAAGTTTGAATGTGATGAGTTAGTATTTATATCCATGAATTTAAGGTTTGGCAGTCTATCTAGGAGAAAATGCACAGCTGAAAATGAAAGATGGCACTCGGGAGAGAAGTTGGAGCTGGGGATGATGATGAACATCGTGGGAGTGAACAGGGACAGAGACAAATGTAAAACATATTAGACAGCTGTTCCCAGACCCAATCAATGAGCTTGGGCTGGTCAGCAATGATGAGTGCCTCATCCAGAAGAAATAAGTCAAGAAAAAGACCCTGGATTTGACCTTAAATGTCCTTTAATGATAAACATCAGTAACAGTAAAATGGTAAGAGCAAGACCCTGAACAGTAGAGATAATAAATTAAACTGTAAAATAGGAGAAAAAGCCAAAGTCCTATGGAAAGGTCTAGTAGCTAAAGGGGTATGGTAGTAAAGTTGAGTGGCAATTACTGAGGAAAGGGGAAGCCTGAGCATTCTTTTGACACAGCAGGAAGAATTTGGGCTCTTCTCCTTGTGCTAGTATCACAAACTCTCAAAGTATTCATTCCTCTGTCTTACAATACCTATTTACTTCTCTTTCCTCCACACTAGACTATAAGTTAATTAAGGGCAAATGCTGTGTCATACACCAGCAAAGTGTGTATCCACTGGCTAACACAGAGAGGATACTCAATACATATATTTTAAGATTATAGAAAAGGTTTAAAAATGGCGGTGAGGAAAGATGAAATTGGTATAGCAAGGTCCTGGAGGATGCCTGAAGGATTAAGATCAGGAACAAGATGAAGGGTTAACTTTGGGTGATAACACAGGTGTATTATCTAAATATCACCAGTGGTTTATCTGAATAGTTAAAAGAGTCATGTTATAAAGATTTCTTATATAGAAAATAAATACTAATCCTATACACTCCATGTATATTCCTTCCAAAGTATTACCCTGGTGCTCTAAAGAGTTGTTATTGTACTAAAAACACCTCCTGTTCTGTTTTCAGTTTTGAAGCATCCATTCAAAAAAGTTTACATGACCATAAATAATATTTTTAATTATTAATAAGTAAGCTTGAAAGTTGAAGCAAGAAAAAGTAATCCAGGCTCAAGGAGGAAAAGCTGGGAAATCGGAGAAACCTTTGATGAAGGTTTGGAAGGGGAAGGAAAGCCAAATGCACGAAGCTATAGACAAAACTCAAGTGAATGTTGAGCACTTCTATAGCATCTCCACTGCCCACTCTGCTTCCCCCCCCACCCCCCAAGTATTTCTGACCATATGAGAATAAAGAAGCTAGGATATTGAAATCCATACCTCAAATCCACACGAGTTTTCAGGTTGTTTTACAATATCATTTGGGAGCTGCATTTTTAGAATTTCAGAAAGAGTGGAATAAAGGCATCACCTGCCTGCCAGGAGTTGACTTGGTCCCCAAAGCAGCCACATGGTGAGATCCTATCTCTTGGAAGGTCTGAAGATAAGGTCTATCTTGATGTCCAGCAGTTTTGTGTGAGGTCAAAATGGTTGAATTTCAACTTCTCCAGTGAACAGACTTCAGGAAAATAATTGTTATATAATTTTATATAAAATGTCTCTAGTTTCAGTTCCTATAATCTCAAATGTGAATGGTGTTGGGGGAGTGGTAGCCATGAACAAAGAAAGCTGTAAGGAAGTAATGATGTTTCTTCTGATCTCCCAGTTACGAGAGAGACTCTATAGGAGGAAAGCAAAATATGTCTGGGCCCATTGGGTATGCTAGCACCTTCTGAATTTACGCACCTGCAGAGGCTGAACCTTAGATGGGAAGTGATTTGCTGCACAGGCACACACGGTGAGCTAATCAGAGTACCAGGATCAGAATGCACCATCCCTGAATTTTCAGTCCATTTCTGAGACTTGAGCCATTAGACCATGGTTATTTTACCCTTCGGTTTATCTGGAGATATTCTTTTTTTTTTTTTAAGATTTTTTATTTATTTGACAGAGAGAAACACAGCGAGAGAGGGAACACAAGCCGAGGGAATGGTAGCGGGAGAAGCAGGCTTCCTGCCGAGCAGGGAGCCCGATGCGGGGCTCGATCCCAGGACCCTGGGATCATGACCTGGGCCGAAGGCAGACGCTTAATGACTGAGCCACCCAGGCGCCCCTATCTGGAGATATTCTGATCATACTTATTTTGGATTGTATTTCTTTTTAATGTTTTTTTTTTTCCACCCAAGCAGTCTGTCTTCTAAAACCTCTTTGGCCCTCACAATTATCCCTCCTTCTCAGTGTGATGCCATCCTCTCCACCGCCCTCTCAGTAAACAGTGGATAGGTTAGTCATAACTCTGTAGGGATTTTCAGGTTTTGAAGAAGGAGGTGATTTCTCATGTAAATTCAAACCACAGGATGTATGGTTTCATACATCCCTGGAGCACTAATCGCCCTAGAGTTCTGGTCCCAGAAGAACACATGTGTTTTTCCAGTCCCAGCACCAAAATTACTCTTTCGGTAGGCTTTAATGCTTTTGAAGGAATAATACTCCACAATAAAGGGAAAGACAAAATAATATGCCAACACAACCACAAAAAGTTTCAACGGTAAGTATGAAATTTGCTTTCCTTATTTATTTTGATCTCGTGAAATATTCTACAAACACTAATTGTCCCTTATCCATTCTCTAAAAATAGAATCCTTTTTTTGTAAGAGAGAAAACTACTGAAACAGGGAGATTGTTTTGATGTGATTTAGTCAAGCCAGATCATTTGCACTTCAGCATACCGACCTGCACTTGCACATCAGAACACAGAATCATAAGTCAAAATGGCTGGCAAGGCACTGAGAAGTGATGTAGTCCAAGCCACTACCTTTAGGAAACCAGAGGACACTCAAATCATCACAGACAGAAGTTTTTAATGACCCTTAAAGAAAGAGATATCTACCTTCTCATACATAATAATGCTGATATTTTAAAAAGAAAAAAAAAGGCCATCCTTTATATCTAACCTAAATGTCTTAAGGTGCAATGGTACAACAGCATAAGAGTTTTGTTTAATTTCATAACACATGGCTAATGTTTAATGACATATTTGATGACTATGGTGAAGAAAGTAAAATTGCATATGTATAATTTATGTAATTCACAATTTATATAGCTTTATATTTCCAAATATTTAATACTGCCTCTTAAAAATAACAGATCTTTGGTTAAGGTGATATAAACAAACAGCATAAACTAAGCTTCCCACACAACATGCTGTTACATAAAACCGGAGGAAGTAATTCTAAAAGCAACTTTGTATCTTGGAAATAGTTATATTTAGTGGTAGAAGCAAAATCTGAATTAATTTAAATAAAAGATTGAGCAGTGACTAAAGAATTATTTTCTCTCCATCATGTAAGACTTGGACAATTTCTCCTTTTAAAGGGGTTATGTAAGTGAATTATAGTTTCTAAAAGGAGTATTGTGTTTTCACAAAGATGTTTTCTAGACACATGAAAATTTTAGTAGGCAATTACTTAAATACTTTTTCTTAACTTTAAATCTCTTTGAGTTTATCTTGCCTGATATTTACAGTTTAAAGCTCCCAGGTTTGCACATTCCAGAACTAGTACTATTTTTCTAAAATCTCCAATAGTTTTCTTGTTACAACAATGGAAAAAATGTACTTTTTTATTAAAATTCCCTGTCCATGGCTGGGCCATCATTTCCAAGGTTACTCTGGTCAAAGGATGCAGGGAAGCGACAAAGCTGGTGACAGATAGAGGCCATGGCTTTCCAGGAAAAGTTCACACAAGACTTCAGAAGACTTCAAAATTCCTAAGGGTCATTTCATTTGTCATTGAAAAGAAGAATCAGAGGAATTCTTAGGTCACAGTACACATAGGTTGTTAAAGGGCCTTCTCTAGATTCTGTTATGGTTTAGAATCTTATGTGCAATGCTCACCCTCATGAACCCCCAAAAGGGGCTGTGGATAAAATTTAGGGGATCAGTGAATGTAGATTAAAAGAAGTACCATTTTTATTTTTCACTGACCTTTAACTGAAATTGAGCATTTCCTGAAATTATGAGTGCAGACAATAAACCACAGTGGTATTAAAGTCCTTATGACTTTGTCACCAACAGCAATCATAGATATTTTCATAACACATTCTGGTTGTTGCAAATATCCCAAAATATATGCCTCATTTGTGCTCATCTCTACATGAAAGTATAGTAGTTATTATTATTGGACCCATAATCTTTAAATCTTTTGATGACTGTATTTCAATATAATTGATTTTTTTCGTAATTTTATGCATTTTACTTTATGCATTTACAATTTATTCTGTAGAAATCAACTTCTGGCATGACAACTGGTGGAGTTTGTTGAGCCACTCCCCAGTGAAACTGGTGAGAATTATTTTTAAAAAAGCAATTATCTGAAGACTCTGGAAACAGTCCTAAGTGCAAACAGAAAATAAACAAACACCAATTTAATAAAATCTTTGAAAATTCAGTAAGAAAGGCAAGAGTATGGTATTTGAACCAAGACAGGTTCCTTCTCTCCCTCCTCTCAGTTTAGCAAGGTGGCAACTCTACTCCAGACTGCTGCAGCCAAGAACACGAGGCTCCCACTTTCCCCAGGCCCCAAGCAGAGGGCTTTCTTCCCAGAAGGAGCAGAACTTCAGTGTTTCTCCTCCTACGTCTAGCTGCCTGTTGCTGAGGTTTACCCCCAGGTGAGTGAGTACTAGTGAGAAGTGAGGGCTCCCTTTTTTGTCCAAACCCTACTCATGGAATGAGGATCTGCCATCAGGCATGGTACACTGAAAATAGTGGCACCCCAGTAACCCTTTCCTCACTCAGGAGGTGATGGTTCCACACTAGTAAAAGCAAGCCCAGAGAACGTATGGATGTTGAACCCCTTCCCTGAGCCTCAGCTCCCAGAGCAGCGATGTCACAGAAAGAAGCCTGCCATTGCCCCCAATCCAAGCTCTAGAGCCCTATGCAGAGATTTTGCTTGTGGGGAGAAGCAGGCTGTAAGAAACAGCTCCTAATTCCTTCCAAACGAACAAACTTAACTTGCAGCCGAATACGGAAAAGTTTCCTAAGAAGACTCTCAAGAAGAGTGGAGGGTGAAAAGCAGTGGGAAGAGATGTGTGGATCTAATGAAGATACAACCTAGATTGTAAACTGGCTAATTTGCAGTAGGAAAAGAACCAGGATCAGGAAATATCAAACACAGACCTCAGGAACTATGAAGGACCCACATTTTTTTTAAAGATTTTATTTATTCATTTGACAGAGAGTACAAGCAAGGGGAGTGGCAGGCAAAAGGAGAGGCAGGCTCCTCACTAAGCAGGGAGCCGGACCTAAGGCTCCATCCCAGGACCCTGAGATCATGACCTTAGCCGAAGGTACATGCTTAACCAACTGAGCCATCCAGGTGCCATGAAAGAGCCATGATTTGAGTGGGTTAGTTTGTTAGGAATTTATGCCCCAGAGGATTGCAGAAAATTATAGAGCCATCAGTCACCAAGTAGTGAAATTTAATGGCTGAGTGTGGTTAGGGAGTAAACACGAGCACTACCAGGACCACTGTCATCCCAGAATGACTCTTAGCCTACCCAGATCTGCATCCCCCTACAGTGCAATGTCCAAGATTTAACACTGTGGTGGGGCAGGGAGAGGGAGGAAAATATACCTCAATAAAATAGTTTAGGTAATCACTAAAAAGATAAGCAAATAGCAAGCATTGGGGCTGGTGAGAGGGGGCTATACCTAGATTTGCTGTAATATATCAAAAATACCCAGGTTCTAACCAAAAATTATGAGTCATAAAAAGTATTACACCAGGAAAAAAGCAGGCCTCAGAACTTGCCAGTGAGCGTGACCAGATGTCAGATTTAAAATTTAAAAGATTTCAAAGAAGTCATTATAAATATATTCACAGAACTAAAGGAAAGAATGACCAAAGAAATAAAGGAAGGTATGATGGCAATGTTGCATTAAACAGAGAATACCTATAAGAAGATGGAAATTAGGGAAAAGAGCCAAATGGAAATTCTGGAATCATAAAGTGTAATAATTTAAATTTAAAATTCACAACAGGGCTCAACAGTAGATTTGAACTGGCAGAGGAAATAGTGAATTTGAAGACAGACTGTTAACAGATTATGTAAGATGAAGAACAGAGAGAAAAAAGAATAAAGAAAAATAGAGCCTCAAATAAACATGGGCACCATTAAACATACTCACAGATGGAAGTATCGGAGAGAAGGAGAGAAGAAAAAATACTGAAAGAAATAATGGCTGAACACTCCCCAAATCTACTGAAAAACAATTAACATAATACACAGTACATCCAGGAAGCTAAACACACTCTAAGCAGGAAAGCCCACGGAGAGAGAGACCCACAAACACGTTACAGTAAAAGTGTTGAAAGTCAAAGACAGGAGATAATCTTGAAATCAGTAAGAAGAAAATTCATTTTGAGGAGTTTGGGCACCAGATTGCCATAGGGACCATGGACTCAGCAAGTTGAAGAACCTCAGGTAGAGTCATCGAGAGTAAATTAACTGGCCATAGGAGATAATGGGGGCGGGGGGAGGGGAGATCCCAGTTTTCAACGTGCTTTTTATCGAAGTGCTGCAATGCAGAAAATGTTGATAATCAAAACAAAAGTAGGGTGGGTTGGTGGGGGGAATGGGAAGTGGGGAATGGGAAGTTCCAAGTGGGGGGAACAAAATTAAGTAGATTTTGTTACCATAGGATTTGTTCTGAGTTTTAAAATGTCAGTTGTAACTCTCAAGATAGCAGTAAAAATCATATTATTTCTCAAATTGCTTTGACCAAAAAACCTTTTTTGGAGTACCTCTCAAGGCTCCAGGTTTGAAAGCACTTTGAGAAACACCGACCTGAAGTTAATAAAACTGAAGGGTATCGATAACTGCTAGAGTCAACTGGCATCTTCATTTCCAATATGTCTTATCAGGCACTACTTTCTCTTGAAGGGATACTTAATAGACCACTATCCATATTTTCAAGTACATCCTAGGTCAAAGGCTGTCTGATGTTACCGATAATACTGCTTGCAAAGGCCCTCAGGTTGAAGTCACCCTAAGGGTGACTATGCCCTAGCCTGCTTTTTTTGATTTGGGGTATCACATTCTGTTAAAAATCTTTAGACTCTACATTAATGAGTGCAGAAAAGGACAACCACTGCTAACGGGCTTCTCTGCATGGAAAATTCCTTCCCCTTCCTGTTTCTAGTCTTAGGTGCTGGTTTATAATAACAACCTATCAAAATGTTGCATGCAGCTTCAAAAAATGTAGTCATCATCTGAGAGCTATACTTAACATCAAATGCCAAGGCAGATTTATCAGCAGCTGAGGCCTGGAGCACAGCCAGTTCGCGCACTGAAGCTTTGCTCGCTGAAACTCACCATCAGAGGGTGTATATTAGAGGAAGATGGACTCAAGCCAGATAAAAGAAGCTGTGGCTCAGCAACTTGAATCAGGGTGACAGCAAACAAGAAGGACTGGAGGATCGGCATAAAAGTACACAGAGA
>CM053605.1:42182756-42217799 GCA_028646535.1 Procyon lotor
GCAAGATTAGAAAGATAAAGCTAAAGCACAGAATTTCCTGTTGCATTCCCAACTTCACAGGAGCTAATTTCTCTGTATAACTGAGATTGTCCTGGATTCTCCTCATTTTGTTATGGTTTGTTCCAAACCTTCCTTAACACACAAATACCTCACAACAAATAATGCTACCAAATTTCGTGATTTTAATGTCACTACTTTCTATTTTCTTCATGCCAATGGCTTTTTCGTTTCAAGGCCCACGTGATTTCAAAAAGTCTCTGAGATCTATTAATAATAGGGCCAAATTGCCACTTTCCTTATGCTTTCACACATACATTTGAAAACGCTTCTATCTTCCTGAAAGAAGATGTTAGTTGAAAGATGGTTTCTATACAGTGCTCTTTCTTAGAGTTAAATATATGGCACTTTCCTTATGCTTTCACACATACATTTGAAAACGCTTCTATCTTCATGAAAGAAGATGTTAGTTGAAAGACAGTTTCTAAACCGAGGGTTGCTGAAGGAGACATAGGTAGGAGGATGGGGTAATTGGGAGATAGGTATTAAAGAGGGCACATAATGTGAGGAGCACTGGGTGTTACATGCATCTGACGAATCACTGAACTCAACATGTGAAGCCAAGGATGCTCAATATGTTGGCTAATTGAGTTTAAATAAAAATAATAATGGGGCCAAACTGCAAATGTAATAATCATCTCTGGAATACTGAGAAAGTGTCTAAATAGACAAAAATCACATATGGCCTTGTGTGCTGAGAACTACCAGGAAGCAGGCCTTACAATGTGGGTTGAAACTCCAATGCCTATGGAACTAGACAGGTAGTGTTAAATGAGTTAGCTGTGGAGGAGAATCTGCACACATATTTATGTGGAAGGGAATAAGGAAAACTGGAAAGCACACACCTCAACGGAAATGCCCTGTGTTGCCATTTTTTTTTCAAGAGAAAGCAAAATTCCTGATTTTTGTTATATCCTCCCACTGACTTTTAATTTATAAAACATTGTTCAGACCTAACAGCATATACCTATAAAAAGAAGCCTTATGGAAGTCTTTCAAGCCTTGCACCCAGCTTCTGAAATTCAAGTTCCTTGAGCCTCAGTCAATTTGGTTTTGAGAGAAACTTTAGGCAGCTCAATGGTAATTGAAATTTTCATTACTGGTTAATGTTGTAATTGATTTTGAGTCTTATAGAAACAATTTCTCATTCAACATAAACCTGCAATTCAACATTTCGGTCAGAGGCAGTTCTGTTTTTTGAATCTTGGTTAGTGGAAGGCGTAGGTCCGTCCTTTTTTTCCCTATCCATTCACAGACAACTAAGGAAAATGCCATGATATAGATTCTGAGCTGTGTAAAAGTGCACATTTTTAAACAAAGATGTTTCACGGAAGCTTCTTTTTTATTAAATTAATTGAATATTACACCCATTGCTTCTATAAAACATGTTCAGACTACAAATGTAAAGCCCACAGTAGTGTCATTCTAGGAATATAAACTATTGAATGCTTTTCAGTTTAAAAATATCTTTACTGTAATCATTTTTCTTTATATTTCCTGCAAAGTCATCTGAAATGCATTCTTTGGGATGGGTAAATCATCCCCCACTATAGCTAGTACTTGGTCATATGATTCATGTGGTTTTGCACTGCTTGGGTAAGAAATCATTTAAAGTGCTGAGAATGGTTCAGTGTAGCATGGAAGTCCAACATGGGAATTCTGGCTGCTGCTTTGATTACTTAGGTCTCTGATTAATTGCTCAGATAAATAGATAGATATGCAATTACTTTGAGCCAAGGCAATAGAAAAAAATCCTTTCTACCACCTGATAAGGAACAATGAGTTATGCCCTCAGAAACCCAGTTACTCAGCCAATGCCTCCAAGTTCAGGAGGGGTGTTTTTATTTTTTTAAAGAAATGAAATGTTGTTGCTGAGGATGAGTTTTAAATTTTTTTTTATCAATTTTACAAAAAAAGAAAAAATTGAAATGGAAGTTCTAAAGGCACTTCAGACTAATACTGGGATAATTCATTTGTATCCCCATTATCTTTATGTCAAGTTGGGAAGATTATAGGTTTTGAGATAAATCAGATATGGGTTCAGATCTGTCTCTTAGCAGACCTTGGGCAATGTTCATTAATGGTCTGAGCCTCAATTTCTTCATCCATAAAATACGTACTTATAGTACTCTTAGGAGAATTAAATGAGATAAAGTACAATGTTTACTTAAGGGCATTATTCATATCCCCATACATATTTACAAAGTGCCTCTCTCCATGAAATAAATGTACATAGAAAATGCGTTACCCCTAAATTAAAAAAAAAAAAAGGAAACTCACAAGCTTGAATTAAACTACATTTAATAAAATTGCTCATTATACAATCGCTTCCTGATTCACTCTTCATGTTCGGTACTATCTGCCATGTTTCCCAGAGTGTATTATATTTACCGTCAAAAATAATATAAACATTTTATAATTATACATTATATTTACTATTAAAGGAAAACTGTTTCTCTATTCACATTACTTGTGACAGCAAATTGAGGTGTGGGGATCAACCAATTTTCCAATTCTCTGAACACCAAGTAGGTGTCCTACCATTTAATTCAACTCTAACACTAACTCCCCGGAGTAACTGTCCAAGTCTACAGGTTTAAGGGCTCAGTCCCACAAGACTGCCCTCACTTCAGATGACAGCTGCAACTAATGGGTCCTCAGGATACCCAAACCTCTGTCCAACTTGGCTACCAAATTGGCAGTTCCCATAATCACTCCCTCTGTTATGATTGCTATAATGGCTCACAAAAGTCAGAGAAACATTTACTTACATTTACCAGTTTACTAGGAAAGATACTATAAAGGAGAAAAATAAACAGCCAGATGAAGAAGTACATTGGGCAAGGTCCAGAAAGGTACAGAGCTCAGGAACTTCTGTCCCTGTGAAGGTGGGATGGGCCACCTCCCTGTCACGTGGATGTGTTTACCAACCTGGACTCTCTCTGAACCCTGTTGTTTATGGTTTTTAAGGCGGTTCCATTACTCAGGCATCTTTGATTAAATCACTGACCAGTGGGGAAAAAAAAATAAATAAATAAATAAATCACTGACCAGTGGTGATTAATTCAGTCACAAATGATGTCAGGGGGTGGGACTGAAAGTTCCAACCCTCTAAACATACCTAGGTCATTTTGGCGACCACCCTCCATCCTGCAGCTGTCTAGGAAATTGAAACCACCAGTCATATTACTAGCACAGAAAGATACTCGTATCTCTTGGGAAATCACAAGGGCTTTAGGAGCTCTGTGCGGGGAACAGAGACAAAGACCAAATGAATATACCTTTATTACATAATAACATCACAGCACCAGCCCTGAGGAAGAGCCAGGGAATGTCAGGAGACAGGAAGGAGGGGACAACAAGTCAATATCCTAGAGCATAGCTTAGTAGAAGACAACACCTTTCTCCAAACAATTCCAAGTGCCTTGAGCTATATGGGCTCAAACTTTTCAAGCAAGCATGGTAAAAAAGTAAAGTAAGGCCAAGATGGGGACAGAGTAGGGCCTTTTCCTCTCAACTATGGCAAAAGCAATCTCAGCTGGTAGTATTTTCCTCGCACAGGAAAAGCTAAGTAGGAAATACACACACAATTCAATTCAACCCAGAAATACTTCGATCACCTATTAAGTGCAAAGATACCATATGTTCCATCCAGAAATACTTAGATCACCTATTAAGTGCAAAGATACCATATGTTCCTCACATAGGCGCATTTAAGGAGAGCTGGGCCATGTTTAAATTTTGACAGTTCTACAATTCCCAGCTGTACAAGGAAAAGCAGTAAGAGCATGACATTCCCTGAATGCATAATGGCCACCTGTCAGATCCTTGTGCACAGCACACACTGACTGTGTGCACAGAGCAGCAGTGTAAGATGGAGTGTATTGAGATCCTGTTCAGGGAGGAAGGTCTCAATAACAATAATTTCATTTGTTTCTGGTTAATTCTTTTGGCTACAAGGAACTCAAGTTACCTCAGGGAAAGGGGACATGTCTGGGAATGTAGGATTATAAAGATACATAAACTGAAATCAGAATTGAACTATAGCCAATCATGGAGGCAACTCAGGGAATTGACCTTTCAGTCATTCCCAAAGGTCATATGGTCTCATATTCCATCTCTGGGAAAATGTGTTAGATTATAATTTCAGTTTTCCATAAATCCTCATGGCACCAGCCCTACTATGCAGTTTCCCTCTTTGCATCCTTTTCATCTGATCCTCCATTTTTTCAACTGAAGTAGAACTGACACACAATGTTGTATTAGTTTCAGGTGTATGACACAGTGATTCAACAAGTCTGTATGCCATGCTCACTGCAAGTGTAACTGTCACCAGACATTATTACAGCACCATTGATATTCCTTATGCTGTACCTTTTATCCCTGTGACTTATTCATTCTGTAACTGGAAGCCTGTATCTCACACTCCCCTTCACCGATTTTGCTCATCCCTCTACCCTTAGTCCCCTAGCAACCATCAGTTTGTTCTCCATATTTATGGGTTGTTTCTACTTTTCGTTTATTCATTTGTCTTGTTTTTTAGATTCCACATACAAATGAAGTCATACAGTATTTGTCTTTCTCTGTCTGACTCATTTCACTCAGCATAATATCTCTAGGTCCATGCAGGTTATTGCAAATGGTAAGATTTAATCCCTTTTTCTGGCTGACTAGTATTCCATTGCCCTCCATTTTTAATTGCAAGGATTATCCATGTTTTCTAATGAAAATTACTAAGAGATGTTCTGATGTTCCAAACTCATCTCTTCCTGTCAGTGCAATGCAAAGGTTATTAACCTAGACTGGCTCACATTAGGTCTGCTGTCAGCTGGCTGAAGGTGAGTGACTAGGGAGGGAATGATTAATGGTCTACATCATACCACAGACATGGGCCTGTGTGCTGACAAGCTCACTGACTGTGATCTACACACACTTGAAAGGTTAAGTGTAAAAGAAAGAGCATCTCCAGCCTCACCAACTCTAATCCTGATATTGTAAACAATAACCGTTATCAAAAGGTAGATAAGTAGATAGAGCTGATTGATAATATTTGAAATTTTCTTCTCCACGTTCCACTAGGAACTTTAGAATCACATTTAAATGCAAAGTTCAAACTTTCAAAACACATGAAATTACTTAGAGCAAAAATAAAAAAGATTAGTACCCAATAATAGTCCATTGGACTTAAACTAGAAAAGTGGGCATGTTTTCTTTTGAATTAGAGAATATCAATTTGGTGAATGTATGAACCAAAGTATTGAGGAAGATGAGTTTTACAAAGCCTTTTTTAAGTTTTCATTTATTTATTTGACAGAAAGGAGAGAGATCACAAGTAGGCAAAGAGAGAGGGGGAAGCAGGCTCCCTGCTGAGCAGAGAGCCCGATGTGGGGCTCGATCCCAGGACCCTGAGATCATGACCTGAGCCGGAGGCAGAGGCTTTAACCCCCTGAGCCACCCAGGTGCCCCTTACAAAGCCTTTTTAAGTCTTTTTTTTTCTCATTCTCTAAGGAAGACCAAAAGTTTCCCAAATCAGGTAAATAAAATAAAATATATAGTGTCAGCCACATAATCACTTGTTGACCTCACATCTCAAAAGGATGGTGACACATCCATTTGGATGTTCTATAAATGACAATGAAAAGTGAATCTTAATAAAAATGACAGTAGCAATTACTTTCCACCAAGAGGATGCTGAACAGATAAATGAGAGCTGGATTCTCAAGGAAACTAAAGTGAATGGAATCTGACACTTTGTCACTATTTTACTTGCCCACAGAAGGAGTGAGTTTGATGCCAGAGATTGAAACAGGTTTTTCTAGGGGAAAAGTATCACCAAAAAAATTCAGGTCAAGTCAGAATAAGAAATGAAGGCATTTGATTGACTAAAGAACAGCTCTGATGGGTCCCTCTAAAATGGGAAAATATGGAGGTGGAGTTTTAATCACAGCTTCCTTAAAGGTCATGGCAAAACAGGCAATGAACAAGAACTGCTTTTGAACAGCTTAAAATTACAAGCATACTCCAAACTAAAAATTAAGAATGGGAAAGAATAAGTTACCTTTTTTATTTTATTATTTCTAAACCATCATTTAAGAATTTTTGTACCGTTGGGGCGCCTGGATGGCTCAGTTATGTGTCTGCCTTCGGATCGGGTTATGATCCTGGGGTCCTGGGATGGAGCCCCAAGTCGGGCTCCCCACTCTGCAGGGAGTCTGCCTCTCCCTCTGTCCCTCCCTGCCCAGCCCCCCCACACTCATGTTCACGCTGTTTCTGAAATAAATAAATAACATCTTTTAAGAAAAGAACTTCTGCATTGTTTATCTTATGGTACTAAGTATGCTTCATTCCCTACTCCATTTTTCCCCCTCTTGTCAAGATTTCAGAATAGAATATTTTATCATGTTCTTAGAATCAGTGCTGAATTACCACATCTTTATTGTAACCTAACACATATACCAATTAGTTTCATTACAATCTCTAATTCCAATAGCTGGGAGGCAGCCAAACAAATCCATTTTCACTTCCTTCCTTTAGATTTGAAAACAAAGTTTTTATTATTCATATTTGTATATAAATGCATTAAATTCCCTTTATCATATGTATACTACAAGGGTGATCATAACAGGTTCTTCAATGTAGCCCTAAGAAGACTCAAGGCTTTTAAAAGGCTGGTTGTGGCTAATGATCTTAATTCCTTTCCATAACAAACACACTATCTGATGCATATATCTTCCCTGCAAAATCACTTGTTGTTACAAGTTGCTTTTTCTCTCTTAAAATGTTATGTTCCAAGGTGCCTGGGTGGCTCAGTGGGTTAAAGCCTCTGCCTTCGGCTCAGGTCATGACCTCACGGTCCTGGAATAGAGCCCCACATCCGGCTCTCTGCTCAGAAGGAAGCCTGCTTCCCCATCTCTCTCTGCCTGCCTCTCTACCTACTTGTGATCTCTCTCCTCTCTGTCAAATAAATAAATAAAATCTTAAAAAAATATAAAAAAATAAAATGTTATCTTCCTTCCTCACCATTGCTTAAAAAGCAGTGGGCAGCTAATCTCTAAAATCCTGAGCTTGATTTTTTTCTATGTGTTGAAAAAATTTTACCAATAAAACACAAATGAGAAAAGAAAGGTCAAAAAATAAACATGATATTATTTATGCTGATAGTAAATAACCTAGGCACGATGAGAAGAGAGCTATCCACAACAGCAGCAAGACCAATAACAACAGGAACCACAAATTCGTCACTAGTTTTCCCTCTATTATCTGTAATTTTCTCTTTGGTTCTAGATGGTATTTATTTGATAAGATATATTTCATTATTATTAGGTAATATCCATTAGATATGTGTTGTGTACATTGCCATTTTCAGAGAAGTGAAGATAAAATGCATAAATTGCGCAACAGGTAGTACAGATCACAAAAGATGCAGGGTGTAATAGAGAACATTCCAGAAAGAGGGAAGAGCACATGAAAAGACACAGAAGCATTGGGGCATGGCGGGGGGGCGGATGGGGGCGCAGCAGCTAGAATTCAGCCTGGTAGGAACTGACAGACATCTGATGCAGCTAGAGGGGCCAAGATGTGCATGGGAGGTACTAAGAATAGGTGAAAGGAAGCTGTGAAGGAAAACAGGAATCGCAGGTTAAGGCATCTGAATTTCATTCTGTGGTGGAGGGGTTGGCAAATTTTTCTGTCAAAAGCCAGATAGTGGATATTTTAGGCATTGTAAGACACCCCATGATCTCTACCAAATATTCTTTGTTTTTTGGGAGGGTTTTGGGGTTGTTTTTTGGGGGGGGGTTGGGGTTTTTTTTTTTTTTTCGTTTTGTTTGTTTGTTTGTTTGCTTGCTTGCTTTTTTACAATCCTTTCAAAGTATGAAAACCATTCTTAGCTTGCAGGCAGTACAAAGCAGGCGGGGGTGCTCAATGGGACCCATAGGCCTCAATTTGCCAACCCCTGCTGTAGTCAATTGTTTATCTTCTCATACTGCCAGAAACTCCAGGCACTAGAAAAAGACAAACTTGAAGAGTTACCTCAAAAAGAGATAACAGAGCAGCCTTGAAGGAAAAGTTTGGAGGCCTTGAAATTCACCTGGTTGCCCAGAATGACCAGTAACGACATCACGATCCCTGTTTCATTTCAGTTTTTGAACTTTGAGGTGACATATTTTGGGAAAGAATACATAGACGGGCATACATTTGGGTTTCTTATTATGATAACAAGTATTTTGATCTTTAGAATTAGTTGTTCTCCAGTTATCAAAGAAAAGCTTTGCTTTCCAACCAGATCACCATGCAGTGAGTGCAATGGCCTCCTGCATTATAATTCATAGCCTCCTTTGAAAAGGCTTCTGAGTAGAAATCCTATGTGAGCAATGTCTTATTCTTCCTGCTTACTGTATCCACATCACAAAATAAAAGTCTCAGACACAGTAATAAGGGGCTTAGCTACTGAGATTTTCAGGTATGCTCAGGGAACCTAAATTAGCTCATGACACATGCTGATAGCCATTGGGGACATATCTCCCTGTAAATAAGAAGCACCATACCTGTCTGGAAGCCTCCCCACAGAAGATGGGGAAAAGACGGTACTCTGCATCCACAGTGCTAGTCCTTTGCCGTCTACATATCAGTAGCCAGAGATATGGCCTTCAGGCTGACAAGATACTCTGGCTGTGGCACCAACACCATCCCTATTGTGAGTCCAGCTGGGTGATAAAACCCAGTATTGCTGTGTCCTTTTGCTGCTCCTTTGCTTAAAAATCAACTTGGACATTAAGACACCCCAATCTCTAATATGGCAGTTCTACCCACAGTATCTATTAATAGTTTTGCCAGTCCACTTACCCTGTTCAATGCAAGGCACGGCTCTGATTTTTCCTGAAACTGATCTTTCATTGTGTACTAACTAAATACTCAATAACAGTTCTTAATGTTATCATGTATTTATTCAACTTTTGACAACACTTTGAACTTAAACACAATGTTAAAGCCTTTTTTCCTGACCTTTTACCAATTGTCAGTGTCCTTACTGACCTTGCTAAATACAGCTGACAAACACGAGAATCTCATAATATAAAAATACCTCATGATTCTCAATAATTCAGCGTGATGCTATTTCCCTACCATTTGCAGTTATTTCTTTTCATGTTTATGTACTTTACATATGAATTTCATTTTAACTAATTAAAATATTCAATAAAACTAAAAGACAGCCATCACATATTTCTGTATATTTGGGAAGAAACAAGAGTCACAAAAACTATAGTGAAAACTTTAAAAGAACAAACAGAAAGAAAAACGCAGTTTAAAAACTTAGAAACGAACACAAATTAAGGAAACCATTTAATTAAAAATATGAAACAACTGTCTTGGAACATGATACAGTTACATTTTGATTACTCAACTAACAATCATCACATACAATAAGACTCAGAAACGTTAAGTTTCATTAATGTGTAAGTAGGCAAATAGGTCTATGAAAAATGGCCCTACTTGTTCCAAAGTCTATGTTCTTTGTTCGAAAAACAAAACAAAAGTCATAATGTAGCTACTGTATCAAGCAGCAAACTAAATATGGAGTACAAAAATGAATAAAAGATGATCTGTACCCTTTTATTATAGCCAAGAGGAAGTGAAGATACCTGTGAATTTAGTAAAATAGAGGAGATTCCCAAAAAATGGTATACATAAATTATTGGAGTTAACCTAAAGAAAGAAAAAAATAAAGCCTTCACAAGGTGACCTTTAAAATAGCTCATTTGAGAGAGTTTTATAAACTGTGATTTACTACTCACTGTAATTTCTCATCCCTCTATTTGTAATGAGGGGCATCCTGGACCCTCTTAGCCCAGTGATGTTAAGCCACGCATGCTCCCTGAGCTGTCCGCTACAGCAGCCACTGGGAGGAAACTGCCTTTGTCGAATCTCTAGATCACTCTCGCTGGAAAAGCAGCCACGCCTGGATGATAGGTCATGAACACAAGTATATAATGAGTTTTAAAAGTTTGGAAAGTCAGTTCAAAGAAATTAAAAGGAGATAAGCTCCTCCAAAGAGTCACTGTAATAACCTGTAAGAAAATCCCTGAGAGACCTTAATGGCCTTCAAAACAGATAGAGGATTTGGCAAATGGAATCATTTGTTCAAAAAAATAAATCCCAGCAGCTTTGCAGAAATCATTTTCCTAAAACTCTGACTTAGGGAAACTCAAACTTTTCTCCATAATCATAATGATCTTTCAAGTCCCTAAGTTACATGGATGTTGTCTATTTTTTTTTTCATCTTTCCCTTCTTCTCTCCATAAGAAACTGCTTTCTATTCTCAATCCTCAAAATACTATTTCACATTAAAAAACTTTTTATTTTGAAATATTATTCTTATTCCAATTCAACTGTATTTATAAATTTCCCATGGGGGGTGGGAATGGGGGAGGAGAGGGGAAGGCAAAGAGGGAGAGAGAGAATCTAAAGCAGGCTTCAAGCCCAGCGCTGAGTTCCACACGTGGTCAATCTCAGAACCCCGAAAGTGCCCCAAATATCTTATTAATTGCTTTAAATCCCCTCCTATTATTACTCTTGTATTATGGTCTCTTACCTTCCAGCTCTTCTCACTCTGATTTTCAAGGTTATCGTGCAACCTCCACTCCTTTATTTGGCTCGGCACTCACACTTGTAATTAATCTTTACTTGGCAGTTGTATGTATCCTCCCACTTTGTCCTTCCATCAGGTGAATATGGCCTCAAGTTCCAGGATCTTATCAAATAAACTATACCTGTGCATATAGTATATGCATCATCTGATCCCCAAATTTTCAAAATGTATTTTCATCAGGTCTTTATCTTTTATCCAAACTATATTTAATTATCTATTTAAAAAAATACTAAGAACAAGCATAAGAAATTTCATTTAGTTATTCAAAGTTTTATAAAGTTTTTTGACAGCCCCAATTTTTATTATTGTTTTCAAAGAATTCAACTTGTTACTTTATACATCACAGATAATTTTTTCTTAGTGTTCATTAAAATGATAGAATAGCTCTAATCTCTGCCTGTCTGCCATTTAAAAGAAGAACTAAGTTATTTGGATCATATCTGCCATCACCTACAATGCTGAGACTCGATCAATTTGACATTTTGAGTTATATTTGTGGCAATAAGAAAAAGTGGTAATGATTCACTTCTTTTTTCTGTGGTTGTCAGATATTTCTATAGAAAGAAAAAAAATATTGCACTAACTCTCATATAGGACAATGTCATTTGCAAATACCACCCATCTAGCAATTGACAGTGTAATGAAAGAAAAAATAAGTTTTCATCACACACTGTACTTCCTTTTCTTCTACAGAAGGAAAAAAACTATCAAAAAATGGCAAAAATTCAATAATGACTCAGTTGGTGGCAAAGGAGTGTTTAAGTCTCTACATACAAACTAATATGTCATCAACTAAAGCCATCTTCAGAGCTTACCAGATTTAAAAAATAATGGGTGTAAATGTCAAGGCTTGAAAATTACTATGGTTGTACCTAACTGCTTGCTATTTCATTTTGGCTGACATAGGAACTAAAAAACTCAGGAAAAGACTAATCCTTTCTTCCAAGAGCCAACTTTTAACAGCATTAAAGTTTGAGACATTTGACTTAAATCCTGTTTTGAGAAAAGTTCCATTAAGAACTCAGAGAGAATGCTAAGCATGAACTTGAAGTCCTTGCTAATGACCCTTTAATGGAATTTTACATGTTGTTGTCACACTCCATATTGACAGATTTTGACAGCTTAATAATATCCTTGATGAATCAGACTCAATTTAAGCTGAAGACCTATGACTCTCTTATGTAACTAATGAAGTAATTATTGCTCCTTCCTTTGCAGGAGAAAGTCTTTATGTGGTACTGTGTGATAATATAAAATCTCATGCTGTGACCCACGATAGCATCCTGAAAATTCTCCCTCCTAGGATATCATTTGTTGAATTTTCAATAAATAAGATACAGACATTTAGGAAGGTATTTATTGCCAAAACAAGGGTAATAATTGCTAGTATATGCTAAAATGTGCTATTTTAGAATTGTTAGCTTCCAACATGCATAAGGGTAGCTCAAGTTGAAGGAAAAAGACAGAAACATTACTTATTGATATAAAATTCTTTTTACAGAACTTTAACAATATTGATCTTATATACTGACTTCTGAAAGTTAATTTAGCAAGTAAATTCAACTCTCCAGAAGCTTTCCCAAACTCATGTGCAACCTCAATGTCCAATTAGAAATGCTATCAGAATTCACCATCCAGCTTTCTTTATAAAAAAATAGATATTCTTTCCAATTCTACTTAGACTGTGATCTACAACCACTTGTATATCTACTACATTACATTAATACTATAAAGTACCTCACATTTGGATTGAGTCACAAAAAATATCATTCTGAAATAATTTTGCTCTATAGTTTAATCAACCAAACAGCTGAGAATATGTACACTACAGTACATACAGTTGTTCCAATCTTACCCCTTTGTAGAAATGGACACTAACTGAGATGTTGATTAAGTTATGGTTGGAATTATTCTAGACCAGTGAACACAACCTAGTAATGTGAAAAAACAATTATAAATATCATCCTAAGAAGCCAGTTTAGAGAAAGATATATGTTATCGTGTTCCATCTGTTCATCTGCCATTTAATTGGCTTTCGGTTCTAGGAAGTCTGTCAAACCTAAAACAAAGTCCTCTGGAACTTTGGGTCTAGTATTTGTGGGATAAGGGGAAGGCTGACTATTATAACCACTGTGATAATTACATAGATAATACATCTGGGGTTTATAATAGAGTAAGTTACATAAAAACTGAATAGAAAAAAGGGCCAACCTCAGAGCCCTACTCAACGTCAGTAAGCTTGGACTCAAAAATAACTGCAGCAGAGCTCATGACCAAGCAACCAAAAGCCATATTTGAGGATGGGAGGAAGGAGTTGGATACCACCCTAAACTATACTAAACTAAACTTCGTACACTAAAGCTGGAAGGGGAAATAAAGGAGAAGGGAAGTCTCATTTATTAAGCAAATACTATATGTCAGGTCTATTCTAAGACTGTCTTAATCCATAAAAAGCTGCCTTAATCAATGTTTAGAATGACCTTGTAAGAAAGGTAAGGCTAGCCTTATTTTACAGATGAGAAAACAAGATCACTTATCCAGAGGATCAGCTGTGATAGACAGAGCTGAAGCAGAAATCCAGCTCCTTTCATCCCAGAGCCATCCACTTTTTCACCAGTCTATGCTAAGGGAATTTTCCCTGGACGGGGGGAATATGAGTTAGTGACATCAGTCTATACCTCCAATGCCCACTCAAAGGTTGTCATGAGCTCTTTATCTATTTGGTAATTCCTCTGAGCCATGAATTTCTAGAAAGCAAAATGAACAACTTGCCTTTTGGTTACTTAATCTCTGACACCATTGTTAACACTTTACTAGAGATTTTTTTCCCCTGCAGCACCCAAGAATCACTTCTCTACGCCTAAATGTCACATAATACTTATGGGGCTATGAAATAGAGAATAAATGGAAAGGCTTTCTCTCTTATCACAACTAACTTAAGCATTACTATAGGCATAAGAATGAAAACTTTCACTGTTTTCCATTAAAGTGAAAAAAAAAGAGAAAGAAAGAGAGAGAGAGAGAGAGAAAGAAAGAAAGAGAGAGAGAGAGAGAGAGAGAGAGAGAGAGAAAGAAAGAAAGAAAGAAAGAAAGAAAGAAAGAAAGAAAGAAAGAAAGAAAGAAAGAAAGAAAGAAAGAAAAGGAAAGCTCTATTTTCATGTTGCAACAGCTTCCCCATAAAGCAAGGTCCATGACTGTGCCATCAGTTAGAAACAACTGGCTTAAAGTGACTTAAAGATGACCTTAATGGACATATATGACACTTGTAGGGTTGTAAAACTAACTAGCATATCAATTCAAGACACAGAAATTTTTCTTTCTCAATTTTATTGGCTGATTCATATTCTGAAAGACTAAGACGAGTGTAACAGTAATGTTTCCCAGAGCAAGTTTTTATTTGTTAAAGTTTTTCTCTTAATCCAGCCAAGAAATGGAAGTAATTAAATTTGATATCATTTGGGGACCATGGCTAAAATTATTAAGCCCTGAAATTCCTCTTTAATGCCAAGCCCAGAATGCTAAACCAAGATCTTGCCAGCATATGTCTCTTTTAAAATAAGACTGGGCAGACCAATACCCTTGAATTTCTCACTTTCCCCTTGACATTTCATCCCAATCACATCTCAGTATCCAATTAAATGCTTTCACTTACCATTAGAAGGACTGATTATTGCCAGCGTTTGCAACAGTGCTTATAGCTGCCTGACAGGCCAGCATCAGTTAATCCTACGGAGGTCTACTTCAATTTGTCATTGTCCAAAGGTTTGATATTCCTTGGATATAAATTCAAGACAGGACTGCTTAAAATAGTCAGATGGCTTAGCTCACAGCTGAGCACAGCTGGTATATGGATGTATCATTAAGGACAATCACTCAGAATCTGCTCCGGTAGTAGACAGGGAAAGTCTTGCTTCTCTGTGCCAGACGCTTGGACAGGCACCAGAACAGCCTTGTCACTAAAGCTCCGTGACTGCTTCTAACATCAGCTTGCCTTCACTTCTTTTCAGAGGCTGCCATGACACCTACTCTCATAGAGCCATCCCAGAAACAAGCACCTCTTGGTTGTGATCTTCAACTAGTTGTTTTTAAAGCCCTAGGGAAAGAATGTGCTGAAATCATATTGCATCTAACAGAATGAAATTAGAGCACTTAGGACCGAGGCAACAGCATTTCTCCTTCATATTCATAAAGAGATTTTCTTCTACATTTTTCATTTACGATAACATCTGTGTGCACAACCTTCCCATGAGGGATACCACTGGGAGGACGATCATCAAGATTTTATACACCAGTAATGGCAAACAAAGCCCAGAGAAGACAGCAAGGTTTTTATATTCCTTGTCCCTGGAGAGCTGGGGAAATAATTCAGGTCTTTCAAGTCTTAGGAAAATCTGCTTTCTAATAAATAGTGAGCTAGCTTTGTTACTCATTAGAGAGCTTATTTTAAGGGGAATAGTCCTTTAAAAATCCATTAAATGCTTTTATATCAATTTGAAGGATTTGAATCAGAAATGAAGGGAGGCTATTAGAGAGCACATGCTGTACCTGAAGCACAAGGGAAGAAATAGCTTAACTTTACATTCTCTAGGACTAGGGCTCTCTGCAGACTTTGGAATCGGCAAATTGAGTTAATTTGTTGTACCTGTTATTTCAAATTGGCAACAAGATATTTAGGTCTCCACAGACAGAGATACAATAGCTAATAATTCATACAGTCCTTTAGCATATGAAATTTTAAGTTTCATATGATATTTAAAATATAATAAATCATCCACCAAATTCTAGATATGTAGAACAACATGCTGTTCTAATACATGCACTGAAGTCAAAAGCACATCATTCCCATCTGTCCTACCATGGCCTCAGCTTTTTATAAGACTTAGCATATATTGTCACATCTCAATTGTTTTCCATAACTTATTCATTCTCCTCAGAGAATTTATAATCAGAGACCATAGGCAGAGACACTGGCTAGATCTCTGATTAAATATTCTTCCCTGATAAAGGAAAAGCTCTGGTCAAAGGCCTAAGAAAAATTTAATTTTAGTGCTTTCTTCCAACTAAAAACCTTCCTTGTCTAAATTTTATAACTTTTCTTGTATGCCTCAAAGCCATGTGAAAATAGAGAAAAGGGAGTTGTGAGCATTTATAGAATGTAAAAGGATCCCAATGCAGCATCCTATCCCTCCCCTGCTCAGCTTTTCCGAACATCTACCCACCTCCCTCCTCTGGGCTGACCTAGCAGGAGTGCATGTCTATCCACACACACCTCCCCATCTTCATTCCATCAGCCACGACATCCTGTAGATTGTGCCTGTGAAATATTTCTCAATTTTATCTCCTTTTCTCCAGTTCCACTTCATATCTATAGTTAATGCTATTTTCACCTCTGGCCTAGAAGCCTGCAGTATTTTTCTAACCACAATCCTGGACTCCAATCTCATTCTTTCCATGAATTTTTTAAAGTAAAAACGTGATCAAATTGGCTCTGCTTAAAATCCTGAAATCATTCCCCATAACCCTCTGGAAGATAATGTTGAAAATTCTTACAGTGGAATCACAAGGCTTTCATTAACTGACTTACAGGCCATTCCAGCCTTGCCCCCCTGTGCCCTTGGTGGCATCAGCCATACAATTACTCCCTTCCTCTCTGTCATATGTCCTCTCTCTGTCAATACGCAGCTCTCACCTTACAGGATATGTCTCCATTCTCTCCCCTCACTAGGGAAACTCATTCTCATCCCTCAGGATAGCTCAAATTTAAATCCCTAGTGAAGACTTCTCTATCATTGGTATAATCCTTGTTTGCTCTTATCCCACCATATTAAAATTGATAAATCTCATTCATTCAACAAATATTTATTGGGTCCCTTCTCTGTTCCAGAGCACCATAGATGTGCCTGAGCACCAAGCATGAGCAAAACAAACATAAACTCAATCTTATGGGGTTTACACTTTAGTGGGGGAGGACAGACCTTAACCAAATAGTCATAAAAAGGATATAATTACAACTGCAATGAAAGAACAGTAAATAGAATTATCAGAACCTCAGCAGGAGGACCTGATCAAGTCTTCAAAGTGAGGGAAGGCCTCCCTGAGGAAAGCACTTCTGAACAACTTTTAAAGGGGAAAAAGGGGGAAAGGAGGGAGGGAGAAATAAAGAAGGGAGGGAGGGAGAAACTCAACTAAGCTCAAGGACATCCCAAGCTGAGGAAAGAATGTGGCTAATGACACTGAATCGGAAGGGAATATGGGTCAGTCCTAGCCCATGTGCTGGTATGTAAAATGTTTCTTGGCTACAAAATAGTTCTTTTCTGTCATTCCCAATTTAGGACTCTCTGACAAAGTGAAAACACATATTCTCATTTAATATGGAGTTCACAGAAAAACGTTAACTAAGTCAGATGATAAGGCTAGAGACACACCATGATGTAATCAGTACATGTATAAGGCAATTCCTGTATACTTTATATTGAACTCTCATGATTCACCAACATCTTGCTGTAAGTGACACCAGCAAATTTCTCTTGATCAGGACATTTCCTGCTGCAGTAGGAAAGTATTCTCCGGTTGCACATATGTAAGCCTTATGAATTTGAAGAAAGCTAGAATTTTGGTCTTGAATACTAAAATTCATGCAACTCTCAACTTTGTCACAGTAGCATAAATCGTTCTTATTCAGGTATATAGCATAGAATTCAAATCTAGAAGGTTGCTTTAGAAAGGATCTAGCCTAGGCAGATATCACTAACTTACTACGCCCATCTTTCCTAAAGAGCAGCAATCTTTCTCATGGATCGCTCCAATCAATTATTCTTAATAGACCAAAACTTTTTTAATTCAGATGTTTGGCATTCCAGGTCTAATCCAACTTTCTTCCTTGAAGTTAAACTCTGTGTCTGCTAAAGTGATCTTTGTTATAGTAACTTTCTAAATCAAATTTTATTTGTATTTTTCCAAACAAATCCTGACTCTTCATCCATATTACAATTGATTGGAAATGGACAGTATCTGCTTCCCATTTGGACCACTCTGAAGAATAAAAATGATTCAAGAGTCCCAGAGGTTTGAGAGTAAGCATTTATCTACACCAGTGTCTGTCTGTGGGTGAGAAAGAAGGCAGATGCTGCTCTTTGCTCACAAAGTAACAGCAGGGTGGCCCTTCACTCCCCTTCTCTCTTCTCCTAATGAGCTAGCCCCAGATAAAAGCAGTGCAATTCAGAATATAGTGCAACAGGATTTCTGGCTCCAATCAAAACAAGATAACCCAGGATGAGACTCCTGAAGAAGCATTATCCAATCTATTGGCATACATAGAATGACCTGTTTAATTATACTAGTAAGAGAACGTGTGCTTAATGTTATTGGGGAGAGCTTCAGCCACAACTTGATCTGATTCGGGGGAGGTAGTACCAAAACCCGTGAACAAGCTAAGACAGAAAGGTGTCCCTCTGGAAGTTACCTTAACATAAAAACTAGTACTGAATCACTGGCATGAGAATAGACTCCATTCTGTTATCTTAGCTTTACCTTGAAAGGACTTCAGAAACTTAAGATTTTTAGTCCTTCTCCTTCTAGTCATGCCCTACTTCTAATCATTCTGTGTACTACAATAAAAACGGGTTTTTTTTTAATCACAAGACATTTTATGCCTATCTCCATTTAAAATATTTAGTGGCTCCCTTTGCTGTCAGTGGAAAGTTAAATCATTTGATAAGGCTTATCATACTATCCATGATCTGAGCCCAGCTTATCTTGAGCTACTTCATCCTCCCCCTGCTCTCTGCTCCCACCATATTGAATCACCTTCAGTTCCTCAAAAGTGATGCTGATGCTATCACTCACTTCTCGACATTTGCACACGATATTCCTTCTGTCAAGGAAACAGTGCCACAACCCCAGTTCCCCTATCCAACTCCAGCTTCTCTGTAAGGATCAAGTGATATTTCACCTCTTGTAGGAAGGGTACTTGGATCTCTAAATTCAGACTCTGTGCCATTGCTACATGCTCTTATAGCAACCTGCCCTTTCTCCACCACAGTAATTATGGTCTATTGTGAGTGCTTAGTTAATGGACTGTGTTCCCCACTACACCGTAAGTCTATAAGGGCAAGAAATTGTCTGCCCTGCTCACAATGAACACCTAGCTTTTAGCATCAGGCCAGCCACATAAATTTTATATGGAAATCACCAAGTTCTTCAAAATTCAGATACTAAAACTTTTCTTCAGTGAACAAATTAGTCAGATTCTCTACCTCATGTAATTGCAGGAAATACAAAATCTACTTGGGTTTCCTCCCTAAGTATCTGTATGAGTCTCCAAAGAAACATCCTATAAACCTGCTCCAGTTATCTTCCTTCTCCCCTCAGCTTGTTTTCTCCCCAGATCATCATTCTTCTCCCTTTGTTGCTTCATATCTGCTTTTGGAGGCTGCTGTTCCATATTATTTGGCTCTCTCCTGGTATATTAGTTTCCTATTACTGCTTAACAAAGTACCACAAACTTGACAGCTTAAAACAACACCATTTATTATATCACAGTTTCTGTGGATAGGATTCCAGATACAGATAACTGGTCCCTTCCTTTGCTCAGTGTTGCCCCAGGCCATGATTAAGGTGTCACTGGGGCTTTCATCTCTGTTGAGGATCAAGATCCTCTTGCCAGTTCACTGGTTCTCAGCCATAAGTCTGAGATAGTTATTTTCTTGCTAGCTGTTAGCCAGAGACAACTCTTAGCTTCTGGAGGCTGTCCTCAGGTCCATGACACATGGCCCCCTCCTGTCACAATATGGCAGTTTACTTCCTCAAGACCACCAGGAGACTGTCTGCTGCTGCTTACTGTCACTTTTCAGGGCTTACTTGAACAGGTCAGGATTGTCCATGTACCCTTCCTTTTGATTAACTCAAAAGGTGAGTTAATCAGCTGATAAGCAATGTTCATTACATCTGCAAAATCCCTTTGTCTTATGAAATAATAATCACAGGAGTCACAAACCATAATATCCACAGGTCCCACCCACACTCAAGAGAAAGACATTATACAAGCACAAACACCAGGGAGCAGGATCTTGGGAGAGATCATTGAATTCTGCCAACTAACCTTAGAAAGAGAAAATTCCCTCAGTTCAAAAAAGTACAGACAGGAGTTGGCCATGGTATTTAAAAGAAAACATTAACAAATTGTTGAGTATACCCAAAGGAATAACAACTTAGAAAAGAATACTTAGAACTGAATCTGACCATCAGTGCCCCTAGAATTCAAAGGCTTAGCTTTCTGCAGTAAGACCAATGTACTCAGCCACCAAGGAGGGCCTCTGAGTATCTCTCCCCCCTGCAGAATCCAGCAGCCCTTGTCTTAAGCAAACTGGGACCAGAATGGGGGAGAAAAATATGTTTTCAACTTATCTCCTATCTCTTGCCCAAATTCCAATAGTCAGAAATAATCTGATGAGTACAAACTCACTTCAAAAAACTCACTTTTACTAAAAAAAAAAAACCCTCACTTTTACTGTTCACAGAAAGTGATTTACTTCTTCATTGTCTTGAATCTTTCCATTCTGGAACAGAATCTTGGCTCTAACTTTATATAACCAAAAGTCACACTAAAATGCTTTTTTTCTTTGGGGGTGGGGGGAGCGCGGAAGAGACTTGAAGCAATCTGTTCCCAAGTGTGGAATTCTAATTTTACCTGTAGAACAACTGGAAAAATAAACTAGAGGAAGCTTTAAAAATAAAAGTTCCTCCCCACTTTGAACCAATCAAGTTGTCATAAAGATAGAGTTGAACTCATTCAGACTCATCTAGAGCACCTCATCATACGGGACTCCCAGGCCTGGGTAAGCAACCTCTCCTAGGTGCTTCAACAGCATATTGTAGTCCTTCTTCATAACACCTTCCTGAAAGAAATGCTGGCATATCTGCTCATAGTCTATCTTATTTGCCTATAACTTTATAACAGCCACATCTGCTTTACTCTCTTTGAATGGTGTTTCATCACAGAGCCTAGAACGCATTAAAATTTCCTGGGAAATTTTTGTCCCTTCATTTGTTTTTTCTCATGTTTGTTTGTTTTCAATACCAATCAACAAACACCATCTGACCAATCATATCTGAATCACTGCAGGTGAGCTAGGGATATAATTTTTATTAACCCATTCTATTTCATATGTTCACAGGACTGCAGGTCAGCAGAGGTGGCTCCACTATAGGCAGCATATCAACAAATTGGCTGAGGTAGTCCTACTCTATGTATCTCTTGTTGGGGCCCAGGCTGGAAGAGCAGTAGCTAAATAGAGCACCTCAGGGTTGAAATGAATAAGTCCCAGAACTTCCCTCCTCCAGATAAGATAGAGTAAAAGGGACTGGATTTCCCCCATCTGCTTGAAACAACCAAAAAATGGACATATATGTGAAACAAAGGTTTTCAAGACACTGGACATCAGGAAATGAAGGATAGCAATGCCTGATAAATAGAATTCAAACAAGCTGAATCATACAATTGCCTTGAGTGTTTTCTCAGGTTGCAAAACAAGGATGGAGAAACTGGGAAGAGCCCATCAGACTCTTTGACTTGAGAAAATGAAACACCATCTACAATAGAATAAATAAATTAGTATAGCAAAGTTCTATGATAAAACATCAATATGCACAAATCAATTGAGTATCTGTACACTAGAAACAACCAAAAACTGACATAAAAGACAATCCCAATTATAATCACATAAAAAATAAGAAATACTCAGGAATAAACAAACCTGAGAAAAGATGTACAAGACCACCAGTATACTGAAAACTTAAAAAAAAATGCTGAAAGAAATTAAAGACCAAAATAAATGAATATGGCAACATACCAACAGCAAAAGACCCAATATTTTTAGGATGTCACTTTTCTGTACAATAATCTATAGATTCAATGTATTAGCAAATAAAATCACAACAGACATTTTCTGTAAACATTTTTATGAAATTTTCAAATCAATCCTAAAATTCATATGAAAAAATAAAGGGCCTAGAATAGCCAAAACTACTCAGCAAAACAAAAATACATTCAAAGAATTAATTCTACCAAATTTCAAGACTTATTTAAAACTACAGTAATCATGACAGTGTGGTTTGGCACAAAATAGACAAATAGCTCAGCGGAACAGTCCCGAAATAGAGCCTCACGCATATGAGCAACTGCACGATTCAGGAAAGAACAAATTGATAAATTGGACTTGATTTGAACAGACATTTCACCAAAGGAAATATATGTATAGCAAATAAAACCATAAAAAAACATTAAACATCCTTTGTCACTAGGGAAATGAAAATTAAAACTGGTTAAGATGTTACGGAACCTGGACTGGATCCTGGAGGAAGAACCAAGTGACACTAAGAGACTTTGGAGGTTTAGAGGTTTATGTAACACCCACGGGCTCTGAGGAGACCATTCTCCAAAGGTCTGAGCCCCGAGCACAAGCATGGAGGGTAATTTATACCCTTCTACTTCTGCAAAGCTTTTGGAGTGTGTGAGAAATGAGGAAAGAAAAGAAGAACTCAGAAGGGCTTTGAGACAGGGACTGGAATTCCCTCGATTTGGTTGGCCATCTTAGAGTACGATTTTTCCCTTATCAAAGATGCCACTAAATCTCATGGAAATGGTTAAAGTTAAAAAAAAAAACTGACAATACCAAGTATTGGGAAGGATGTGGAGGAAATAGAACTCTCACACTCTGATGATAGAAATGTATATTACAACTACTTTGGAAAACAGTTTGGCAGTTTCTTAAAGAGTTAAATATACACCTACCAATGGATCTAGTCATTCAACTCCTAGGAATTTACCCAAGAAAAAAGAAAACAAATGTTCACATAGAGACTCATACACACATGTTCCTAACAGCATTATTTGTAAGGATCAAAAACTAGGAACAATCCAAATATCAACAATGGGTGAATGGATAAATACATTATGTAATATCCATACTCAGTGAAATAAAAAGGAAAAAGTTTTAATATTACTAAAATATACATGAACTCAAAAATAATCATGACAAATGAAAGAAACCAGACCCCCCCAAAAAAAGTACATTCTGTATAATTCCAGTCACATAAAATTTTTTAAAAGGCAAACTAATCTATAATAAAGAAACTAGAACCCTTTCACCTGGATATGGAGGACAGCAGAGAGAGGAACAGGAGGAATGAGAATAAGGAGGTATTAGGAAACTGGGGTGGGGGGTACTAGATGGCTATGTCCATTATCTTGATTGTGATCATAATTTCATGGAAGTATAAGTACATCAAAATTTATCAAACTGCACACTTTAGACATGTACATTTTACTGTCAATTTTATTTTAATACAACTATTTTATCTCAAAATAAACTATTTTGTTTAAGAAAAAAAACCTACCGTTGCCCTCATGATAGAAAGAGAAAGTCAAGAACAATGAATAAATTACTACTAACCTAGGAATCTGAAAAATGATCATCAGAAATTTAGGAAAAATAAAAATATTTTCAGATACAGGCTAAGAACTCATCACCAGCAGGTCTATGCTAAAAGGTACTTTTAATGTGAAAAGGAAAATTTAAAAAAAATATGAAAAGGAAAATAAAACTACAAAGAAGCTCAGAGACATGGAAAGAAATAAAAATCAGTAAAAATTACAAATATGTAAATAAATTCAAATTAATATTAAATGTAAAACATAGTGTATCAAGTTTAAAATATATGTAAAACAAAGACAAAAATGAAATGAATCTGGAGGCACTACATTGAATGAAAGAATTCTAAGGTCCTTACATTGCCTAGGAAGAAGAGAGAAATACTGATTAATATTTCACGTTGGAAAGTCAGTGATACATATTGGATTGGATACCACCTTTGGGGGTAGAGGGGAGGCACAATAGTTTTCTAAAGTTGTGACAATATTCCTTTCTTGTCCTGGATGATTAGCTGTATAACTGTCTGCTTTGTAATGAATCATCAAGTTATGCACTTTTGTTTTGTGCATTTTTTTGCATATGTGTTAAATTTCAAAATTTAAAGTTTTAAAAATTGGGATGGGGGGCAGGCCCAGGGGTGTAATCCAAACTCCTGAATGGTATTCTAGCCTTTGCTCACATCATATGTGCTCTAAGTCCCATTGGCCAACATAAGTCAAAAGGCATATAGCCCAAAGTCCAGAGTAGGGACATGCAATTCACCCTACATTAGGCCAGAGAAGGTTAGCATGATATATTCAGGGTACTAAATTAAAAAAAAAAAAAAATACAGCAAAGAATACAGCAAGGAATACTTTATCCAGCAAGGCTGTCAGTTAGAATGGATGGAGATATAAAAAGCTTCTAGGAACAAACAGAAACTAAAAGAATTTATGATCACTAAACCAATCTTGCAAGAAATATTAAAGGAGATCCTGTAATCAAAGAGAGAACCCACAAGTAACATAGACCAGAAAGAAACAGAGACAACCTACAGAAACAGGGACTTTATAGGAAATACAATGGCACTAAGTTCATATTATTCAATAATTACTCTGAATGTAAATGAGCTAAATGCACCAATCAAAATACAAGACCCATCCAAATGCTGCCTACAAGAGACTCATTTAGACTTAAAGACACCTCCAGATTGAGAGGGAGTGGAGAACCATTTATCATGCTAATGGACATCAAAAGAAAGCTGGGGTAGCAATCCTCATATCAGATAAATTAGATTTTAAACCACAGACTGTAGTAAGGGAAAAAGAGGGACACTATATCATATTTAAAGGATCTATTCAACAAGAAGATCTAATGATAATAAATATTTATGCTCCTAACTTGGGAGCAGCCAGTTATATAAACCAATTAATAATAAAATTAAAGAAACACTTTGACAATAATACAATTATAATAGAGGACTTCAACATCCCACTCACAGCAATGGACAGATCATTTAAGCAAAAGATCAAAAAGGAAACAAGGGCCTTGAATGACACACTGGACCAGATGGACTTCACAGATATATACAGAGCATTCCATCTTAAAGCAATAGAATACAGTTTCTTCTTCAGTGCACATGGAACAGTCTCCAGAATAGATAACCTATTGGGTCACAAATCAGGTCTCAATTGGTACCAAAAGACTGGGATCATTCCCTGCATATTATCAGGCCACAATGCTTTGAAACTGGAATTCAACCACCAGAGAAAATTTAGAAAGAACTCAAATACATAGAGGCGAAAGAGCATCTTACTACAAAATGAATGGGTCAACCAAGAAATTAAAGAACTTTTAAAAAATCATGGAAACAAATGAAATGAAAACACAATTGTTCAAAACCTTTGGGATGCAACAAAGACAGTCCTAAGAGGGAAGTATATGGCAATACAAGCCTTTCTCAAGAAACAAGAAGGGCTCAAATACATAACCTAACCTTACACTTAAAGGAGCTGGAGAAAGAACAGCAAAACCCAGCAGAAGAGAAATAATAAAGATTAGAGCAGAAGTCAATGAAATAGAAACCAAAAGAATAGTAGAACAGATCAATGAACCTAGAAGCTGGTTCTTTGAAAGAATTAGTAAGAATGATAAACTCCTACTCAATATATCAAAAAGTAAAGATAAAGGAACCAAATTAATAAAATCATGAATGAAAGAGGAGAGATCATGACCAACACCAAGAAAATACAAACAATTTTAAGAACATATCATGAGCAACTGCATGCCAACAAATTAGGCAATCTGGAAGAAATGGATGCATTCCAGAGACATATAAACTACCAAAACTGAAACAAGAAGAAACAGACAACCTGAACAGACCCATAACCAGGAAGGAAATTAAAGCAGTAATTAAAAATCTCCCAACAAACAAGAGTCCAAGGTCATATGGCTTCCAGGATAATTCTACCAAACATTTAAAGAAGAACTAAAACCTCTTTTTCTGGAGCTACTTTAAAAAATATAAAGGGAAGGAAAACTTCCAAACTTGTTCTATCAGGCCAACATTACCTTGATCCCAAAACCAGACAAAGACCCCATTAAAAAGAATTACAGACAAATACTCCAGATGAACATGGATGCCAAAATTCTCAAGAAGAGAATAGCCAATAGGATCCAACAGTCCATTAAAAGGATTATTCATCACAACCGAGTCTGATTTATTCCTGGGCTGCAATGGTGGTTCAACATTCACAAATTGATCAATGTGATACATAACATTGATAAAAGAAAGGAAAGGAACCATATGATCCTCTCAATAGATGCAGAAAAAGCATTTGACAAAATACAGCATCCTTTCTTGATTAAAACTCTTCATAATGTAGGAATAAAGGGAAATACCTCAATATCATAAAGCCATCTACAAAAACTCCACACAAAGTGAATATCATTCTCAATGGAGAAAAACTAAGAGCTTTCCCCAATGGCCAGGAACATAACAGTGACACCCACTCTCACCACTGTTATTCAACATAGTACTAGAAGTCCTAGCCTCAGCAATCAGACAACAAAAAGAAATAAAAGGCATTCAAATTGACAAAGAAGTCAAACTCTCACTCTTCACAGATGACATGATACCTTATGTGGAAACCCTAAAGACTCCACCCCAAAAATGCTAGAACTCTTACAGGAATTCAGTAAAATGTCAGAATATGAAATCGATGCACAGAAATAAGCTGCATTTTTCTACACAAACAACAAGACAAAAGAAAGAGAAATTGAGGAATCGACCCCACTTACAACTGCACCATACACCGTAAGATGCCAAAGAGGCAAAGGATCTGTACTCTAAAAACAGCAGAACACTTATGAGAGAAATTGAGGAAGACACAAAGAAATGGAAAAATGTTCCAATGTTCATGGAAATGTTCCAATGTTCAATGGAATGTCCAATGAACAATGGAAATGTTCCAATGTTCATGGCTTGGAAGAACAAATATTGTTAAAATGTCTATGCTACCCAAAGCAATCTACACATTCAATGCAATCCCTATGAAAATACCATCAACATTCTTCACAGAGCTGGAACAAATAATCCCAGAATTTGTATGAAACCAGAAAAGACCCAGAATAGCCAAAAGATTATTGAAAAAGAAAACCAAAGATGGTAGCATCACAATGCCAGACTTCAAGCTCTATTACAAAGCTGTAATCATCAAGACTATATGGTACTGGCACAAAAACAGACAAATAGACCAATGGAACAAAACAGAGAACCCTGAAATGGACCCTCAACTCTATGGGCAACTAATCTTTGACAAAGCAGGAAAGAATAGCCAATGGAAAAAGGATAGTCGATGGAAAAAGACATGGTGCTGGGAAAATTGGACAGCCACGTGTAGAAGAGTAAAACTGGACCATTTTCTTACACCATACATAAAGACAAACTCAAAATGGATGAAAGACCTAAATGTGAGGCAGGCATTCATCAAAATCCAAGAAGAAAAAAAAATTCTAGAAGAGAACACAGGCAGCAACCTCTTTGAACTCAATTGCAGCAACTTCTTGCTAGACACATCTCCAAAGGCAAGGGAAATAAAAGCAAAAATGAACTATTGGGACTTCATCAAGATAAAAATCTTCTGCAGAGCACAGGAACAGTCAACAAAACTAAAAGGCAACCTATGGAATGGGAGAAGATATTTGCAAATGACATATCAAATAAAGGGCTAGTATCCAAGATCTATAAAGAACTTATCAAACTCAACACTCAAAAAACAAAGAATCCAGTCAAGAAATGGGCAGAAGACATGAACAGATATTTCTCCAAAGAAGACATACAAACGGCCAACAGACACACGAAAAAATGCTCCATATCACTTGGCATCAGGGAAATACAAATCAAAACCACAATGAAATACCACCTCACACCAATCAGAATGACTGAAATTAACAAGACAGGAAACAAAAAATGTTGGCAAGGATATGGAGAAAGGGGAACCCTCTTATACTGCTGGAGGGAATGCAAGCTGGTACAGCCACTCTGGAAAACAGTATGTCCCCTAGGGTACAAAAGAGAGCTACCCTATGACCCAGCAATTGCAAATTGCACTACTAGGTGTTTACCCCAAAGATACAAATGTACTGATCTAAAAGGGCACCTGCACCCCAATGTTTATAGCAGCAATGTCCAGAATAGCCAAACTGTGGAAAGAGCAGGGATGTCCATTGACAGATGAATGGATAAAGATGTGTTATATAAACAATGGAATATTACTCAGCCATCAGAAAGGACGAATACTTACCATTTACATCAACATGGATGGAACTGGAGGGTATTATGCTGAGTGAAGTAAGTCAATCAGAGAAAGATAATTATCATATGGTTTCACTCATATGGGGAATATAAGAAATGGCACAAAGGATCATAGGGGAAGGGAGGGAAAACTGAATGGGAAGTCATCAGAGAGGGAGAAAAACCATGAGAGACTCTTAACTATAGGAAACAAACTAAGGGTTCCTGGAGGAAAGGTGGAGGGGAGTGTTGGGGTAACTGGGTGATGGACATTAAGGAGGGCACGTGATGTGATGAGCACTGGGTGTTATACACAACTGATAAACTACATCTGAAGTTTGAACACTACATCTGAAACTGATGATGTACTATACGTTGACTAATTGAATATAAATTTTTAAAAAGTGAGGAACACTTAATGTCAAGAAATCATGCACCTATACTGAACACCAATATGTGAAAGTGAATTTTAGTTGTTTCAATGCTCATTATGAGCTGACATTATAATGAGCCTACCAAAAACCTAATGGGAGTCAGGCTGCATTTAGAAAGCAGAATATCCAATACAGGGGATACCATCCTATTCTTTTTACTGTTCAAACCACATATTATAAAATATGTGCCATTTAAAAGCCACATTTTAAGTTTTGATAAAATGGAATGCATGTAGAGAAAAATGACCAAGAGAATGAATGGTCTTTGACTACGGCTTTGAATAATGCTATGTGATAAACATGTAAAGGAATTTGAAAAGTTTATCCTAGAAAAGAAAAAGGAAAGAAAGGAAGGGAAACGTGATAAATGTCTTGAAATGTTTTCAGGCTGCCATTCCTAGGAAATAGATTTATTCATTGTTGCTTTAGATCAAGGGTTAGCCAGATGTAGGTCCAAGGGTGGACCAACTTTTTTTGTAACACACCAATTATAAAGTAAATACTTGGGGCCTGTAGTATGTTGCAACCACTCAACTTCACCACTGTAAAAGGAAAATAGTTTTAGATGATGCATCAATTCATGTGCATGGATGTTCAACAAAACTGTGTTTAGGAACCCTCAAATTTGAATTTCATATAATTTTCACATGTCACAAATATTATTCTTCTTTCTATTTGTCTCAACAATTTAAAATTATGAAAAACATTCTTAATTCTTATCCTACTGATAAGATAGCAAATATCAGTTCAATAAATAAATAAACAAATAAACATTATGTTAATAATTGAAACATAAAATGGTATGTTGTACAGATGCCATTAATAAAATGTCTTATATCCCTTGGCCCACCTCTGAATTCCACAGCCAGTTCCTCTGAAAACTGATAGCTGTCCATTTTAAACACCCTCTGCTCTGCTTCTCTGGCCGAGGACTTTGTCCAGCATAAGAGGAGCTAGCCCAGCCCACCTGCAGGGCAGCCTGGGAGTGCTGGGGATTAAATTCTACCTGGAGTAATCTCAACCAATAAGGGCTAGGAGACAGGGAATAATACCTCAGCTTCCTCCCCTTGATGGAACAATTCTAAAGTAGGTTCTATGCTGTCCATCATAGAATCCCCATTGTAACTGTGCTCCAGTTGCCTCATTACTGCAAACTATATTGGCTTTTCCCTGTCAATGTCTCAAATTTTTCTACTCTCATTTGTACTTCTGAGGAGCACATCCCAAATAAACTACCTGCCCTCAAGGACTTATCTCAGATTCTACTTTCCGTGGACTCAAAACACATGTGTCAACCTGGAGTTAATGAACATTGCCTATCGGGACCAAAAGATCCCTATCAAAATGGTAGGGATTTTTTTTTTTTTTAAGTTAGACTAGTGGTTCTCAACTGATTTTGTACCCTAGGGGATATTTTTTATTATCATGGCTGCCTTCACCCCCACTCTGGCATCTAGCAAGTAGAGAGCAAATTGATGCTGCTGACTATCTCATAGTACATGGAACATACCCACACAACCCAGAGTTATTTGGCCTAGGTGCTCATAGTGCTGAGCATGAATAACCCCGAGTTATACTGGAGATGGATCTAAATAGATTCCAACATCCTGTACTATTCTAAAATTCTATGATTATAAGAAATCACTCTGAAATTCTTAAAACCTGATGAGTTTCAAAGGATTCATAATACTTAGGAATTAGGTGCAGAATTCTTTCCTATTTTTGCATTTTTGTGAAGTGTCCACAGCTTTCAAAAATTTCTCTAAGGGGCATATGACCCATAAAGGTTAAGAACCAAGCTCTAAATAAATAATTCTTAATAATTTTACCATAGGCCTAAATCTTTAATCATCTTTTTATTCTCTTTCAGAGTATTGAGGAATGCAAGAATTGCTTTTTCACATTTGACAGCAATTCTTCCTAAGGCTATGTACTTCTTTTTTTTTTTTTTTTTTTTTTTTTTTTTTTAGGCTATGTACTTCTGATAGGTATAAGAAGTAGTCAACAAAGAGAATGAATTTAGTTAACTGTGATACATGAAGAGGACACACAAACTTCCCGGCAATCAATCTGGCACCTCTCTTAAGTCCTAGGAAAACTTTTGTTTTTAATCCCTAATTAATATAACTCAGCAAATATCACTACATATTGAGGAAGGAAATGAGCAAATGAAAATTGCATAGAGAGAACAGTCCTATATATACTCTTACCCCATATCTGTTTGGACACAAAGCCACTGCCAACGAAGTGCCTAAGAAAAGAATTGGTATAGCCTCCCTTCTGTAGATTTCTTAAGCTGGAGCCATATAAATCAAACAGAATTACTTTATCTGCAGCTAAGAATTCTGTAGAGACATATTGAACCTGTACGAGATGGCAGAACCTGGCCAAGTTCTGTCTTTTACGTAATAAATTCTACTACCATCCTGACTCTGCTTTCAGTTTTCTCTATTTTTATTTTTCAGCAAGATATGTGGATTTGTCTGCAATATTAAAAGGATTTTTGGTTTACAAGCTTCCAAAGTTTGCTGCCTGAGATTAAGTGTCACTGTTTTGGCATCATGCATACGTGAAAGAAAGAGAAAAATAATAAGAACAATTAAACATGTGATATAGAATTTAATATAAAATGCAAATCAGACACTAAACCACTCAGAAATAGTCTGATACTATTGTCAGGTATGTTAGGTTCAGAAAGATAGATAGAAAAAATGGACAGAATATAGATAAATATAGATACAACAATTATTTGAGCTAGGAACAATATTTTTATCCCTATTTTATAAATTCAAGCGTGACAAGTTATAGTTTACCCAGGGCTATAAAACTAAAAATGTCAGAACAAGGATTTGAAACCAGGTCTCTCTAGCTCCAAAGTTTATCCTCATCCCTATAATACCATATTATCTTACATGGTATAGCTGTCTAATTAGAAAGATTTGTATCTCTACACTGGGGATATCTGAGTCACCAAGAAGAATTCTAGAAAGTAGCTAGAGTTGATAACCTGACCTGGAAAAGTTTTAACCTTCAAATAAGTTTAGGGGCATCACATGCCTCTGTACTGTGCAGGTGGGCTGGGAACCTGAGGTATTCAACACTGAAAGAGGCCAGAGCTTTGGAGGAAGCACAAAGACATATTTAGGTGTTGAAAAGAGAACAGGAGTTGACTTCTTTCAAAAGCACAAGTCTGAGTGTGCCTGAGAGAGCAAGAAGCTGCTATCTACCATTCAACAATTAAGAAGACCAAGCTGAAAGCTGGCCTAGAAGCGACGATACCAATTTACACCTGGTTTTGACAATTAACTATAAAATCTATTTAGACTTATGGAATAATTCAGAGAAAAATGGGTCACGGGTGAGAGTAAGAATTCCAGGTGCTGGAGCCATCAGGAGTGAAGATAGTAACCGAGTATCTGTCCATACTCCACAGAGGACTTTCACTGTGAAAAGGAGGGGAAGCAGCAGATAGGAAAATGTTTCTGTATTAGTAAATACATTTTCAGTTTTAAACCAAACTGGCAACATAACTAAAAATTCTGAGAATAAATCTAGCTTCAGTTATGGTTACACAGAGGTAATCAGAGGTTACCAGAGAGCTTTCCATCTCAATTCTACTCTCCTCTGTGCAGGCTTTATCCTTGGGTAGACTGTCCCTGTAATAACGAGGGGGCCACCAGAAGCTTTCACTGCCCCAAGAGATCATCATTCCAAAGACAGAGAAAGCTTGTTTCTTGATAGCTCTGCCAAAAGTCGGGGTCTGGCTTGGCTTCAATCATGTTATCAGCCCTGAACCAGTCACCACGGCTTGACAGAACAGATCCTGTTGAAGTCATTGCAGGTCCTCCCTTGTTGTGGGGAAAGGAGGGCTGAAATCGAGCCCAGCCAAATACAGTGACAGAGCACAGGTGGGGATATAAGTAATACCTCCGAAGACTGCAACAGGCCTTGCAGTGCATATACAGGGTCAACGGAGTGCAGCCTAGAGCCAGGGACCCACGAAGGACATCAGGGGGTGGAGAGCTGCACTTTGGACAGTTAAACATTTATGAAATACCTACTACCATATTTCACTGATTCGAATATGCACATTTTCCACATTTTAAAAACTGAGATGTCAGAATGTTACTGACAATAATTACATCCTATTGGCCAGGAGCAGTTTCCAAAGTCTGCAGAGACCTCAGTCATAATTCTTTCAGATTTTCATCTCTTCAAATGTGTGTTGTTTATACTATATTTGTAGACTTTCATTTTTGTCTAAAATATCTTTACAAAGATTAAACTATGATCCACGGTTAAAACCAAATGACATTATATATGCAGAAAAGGAATCCACGCAATAGGGCATACATTTAATATTAACGAAGCACATATTTATGGTTGGGAGAATGATTACAATTCCATATTTGCTTGCAAAGTAATACCCAAGCTTTTTTAACACCTAAGAAAGGATGACACCTACCAGTAGATGAAGCCATATTATGTTTCTACATTTTTTTATTGATATACATGAAAAGTATTGCCTTTCACATGCTAATAAATGCCCCCTGAAGAAGTAACACAGAATGATAAACATTTATATCTAAATAGTCCATATATCTAAATAGTAACTTTCAGTAAGTATCAGTCGATAAAATTAAATTGTAATTCCAATGAAGGTCATAATGAATATCTTTAAATAAATGGTATTTTTTAGTGGTAACATCAAATCAATAACAATATATTGATGAAATAAAATATATAACATTGACTATGGGAGATGCCAAAAGTACAAAGAGAAATAATTCATGGTCCCTAGTTTGAGAAATATTTATGGTCCCATTGTACATTTTTAGTGGAATGTGACAGGAAGGGCTTATCAGTTCAGCCATCACTAAGCCAGACACTTTACCTCACATATCCCATATCCTTTGTATTCTGACCCAATCTCCATTTCAGAACTATAGGAAAAACATGGGAATGTTTGTAAATTGTGAATTAATAGATTTAGTGATTATAAAGTATTTAACTGCTTGGGAAACTCCAGTACTTCAGCTACTCAAGCCCAACACCTGAGAGTCATTCTGGATTCCACTCTCTCTCTCACACCCCACATGTAAACCATCAGAAAAGCTTTAGCTCCAAATTATATTCCAAGAACCTGACCACTCTGCTACTACTTTAATCCAACATACATCATCTCCTGCCTGGAATACTGCATGAGCCTCACTACAGGTCTTTATGTCACTCTTTATTTACCCACTTCCCACCCATGGTCCAGCCTCAATACAAAGCCAAAGTGATCCTTTTAAGCATGATTTACATGATACTCTTGTGCCGCAAATTCTGAAATGGCCTACCATTTCATTCAGAATAACAGCCAAAATCCATGCAAAGACCCCCAGGGCCACCAATGACTGGCCCCGTGAACCTCTCTGGTCTCCTCTACCATTACTTCTCCTTTCAGTTACTTCACTCAGACCTCCTGGCCTCCTTGCTGCTCTCTGAACATGCCAGTTCAAAGAACTGCTTGGCCAGTTCTGTCTCCTGGCAGTCTTTGCTCAAATGGCATGTTGTCAATGAGGCATCTCCTGATCACTCTTTCTTCTTCTTCTTCTCCTTCTCCTTCTTCGTTTTTTCTTGTAAATAAGCTCTATGTCCAACGTGGGACTTGAACTCACAACCCTGAGATCAGGAGTGGCATGCTCTACTAAGTCAGCCAGGTACCCCTCTCCTGATCACTCTAAATGACAACTGCCACTGTCCCCTTTCCTCTGCTCTCCCAGTCTCCCTTACCCTGATCTAATTTGTCCTTTTACTATAGCATTTATCTGCTTCTAACACACTATTTAATATGCCTATTTGTTATGTTTATTGCTTATCAAGCAACTCCACACCTCTCCCTCCCCCAACTCCCATGAAATAAGCTCCATGAAGCGATCTTCTTTTTTTGTTTTTTTAAGATTTTATTTATTTGACAGCGAGAAACACAGCGAGAGAGGGAACACAAGCAGAGGGAATGGTAGCAGGAGAAGCAGGCTTCCTGCAGAGCAGAGAGCCCGATGCGGGGCTCGATCCCAGGCCCCTGGGATCTGACCTGGGCCGAAGGCAGACACTTAACGACTGAGCCACCCAGACACCCCGAAGCGATCTTTTTTGTTCAGTGCATCATCCTAGTGCTTAGAACAGTGATGGCCAAATAAGTAGAAGCTCCATAAAAATTTGCTGAATGAATAAATGGATGATTTTTACTAAGCCAAATATGTATATAAACATAAATTCATGTCTGTAAAACCACTTAGGATGCACAGAGAGGATATAAGCTAAAAATCCTCTGAGGTCAAATGTAAATTATATTCTGAGAGAATGCCCAGAGGAAAATTATCTGTAGAACCCATAGTAATGACGGTCCAAAAAAGGTACATGGGAGAAAAGGCAGAGAAAACAGAAAACAGGATATCTGCCTTAGGTGAAGGGTATGTCTGCGGAGACTGATGGTCCAACAATCTATCATTAATGCCTCCAGGCTACATTTGGTTGAATGAATAAAAGCTTCCAACAGGCTCTTCTAAAAATGAGCAAACTCAGGGACATCTTCCATCCCCTCCTTGCTAACTCCCACCATGGGCTATAAGGAATGTCCCAGCAGAATACTCAACTTCCAAAATAGAAACCCAGAGCTGTATACCCAAAGTTGACACCTCACTCCTGTCAAAA
>CM053605.1:42217899-42233599 GCA_028646535.1 Procyon lotor
GTTCTACCCATGCCTGTCTTTAGGGTAAAACTTCTCTACAGAAATAAAGGTTTTGAGGTAATATTCAGGCTCCAATAAAGGTGCATGTCATGGAAAGAACACCTGAAGGTTCAAACTACTTCACCTCCAGAATCTCAAATTCTCTTTCTGACCCAGGCATCTTATCTCTCCCTTTTCTCTCTTCTTGCTTAAAATGGGCAGACCCCCTGGAAGACAACACACCTCCCAACATTTTGCCCCCAATTCTATCTGCAGAAATACTACCCATTCTTCAGTGCCTAGCTCCAATTCCAAATCCTTTGGGAAGACTGTAACCCTTAGCTTGTGTCCTTTTTCTGATACGTTCCTTGTCTCTTTCTTTTTCAAAGCATTATGTGTTCACTCCATATGCTTTTCCATAACAGACTTGAGTTTCTGTTTTATCTCTGCATCCCAGAAGCACACAGAGCACAATGGCCCTGAACTGAGGATTGTAGTGGCCACAACTATGAAGGCAGGACACTTGGAAATGCGTGAAAAAGATGGTCCCAAGAAGATAAAAAGGATCTCAAGTATCTTATCATGCCCTCATTTGTATTGTATTGATGCCCTTTCCATATTTAGAACTTAGTGGGGTTTTTTTCAAAAATTGTTTTTAAAAACTATGTCCCTGACTTCTTGTTG
Organism: Procyon lotor; assembly: GCA_028646535.1. Lineage (NCBI taxonomy): Eukaryota > Metazoa > Chordata > Mammalia > Carnivora > Procyonidae > Procyon > Procyon lotor. Next base: position 42,218,563 of record CM053605.1, read on the forward strand.
CTGTTGCTATTTTGCTCTATCTTAGTAGCTCTTGGAGGAAAAAAAAGTCATAGTTAACTCAGAAAAATTCAATTGACTGTTTTTTTTTCTTCAAGAAACAAGAAAGTGAGTAGACTCAGCTTGCCTCTATGTGAGAGTTCTCACAAGAGGTACAAGAGGAGGTAGGACTGTTGCCAATACCTAAAGGTTGATCTGTTAGGATCAGCAAGTAATCTGCTAGGCTGAAGAGACCTTACTACACCCAGGAGTCTCTATCTTCTCTGTCATCCAGGCAGAGGTAACAACTGAGGGAGAAAGAAGTAAGACCCCATTATCTACTACAACCAAATGAAGAAAAGGATCATAGACACAAAATGTTGGTGCTGGAGGCACCTTAGAAACAATCTAATCCAGGCTCCCAATTGATAAATGAGATAACATAGCTCAGCAAGATTAAGTAAAATATTTTATGTTAGAGAAGAAAAAAGAATTTAATTCACTCCTTCCTTCATTCCACACATATTGAGTATTCTCACCATGCCATGCACCAGGATAAGCAGTGGGGGATAAAAAGATAAGCAAGACATAGTGCTGTCCATGAGAACCATAGTTGAAATGTACTAATAATTATTATATTTCAAAAACTGATTAAGTATACCTTGAAACTACTGTGTTAATACCACTTGAGAATTCTAGCCAAATGGCCCAAAGAAAATGATTCTTAAAAGGGAGAATGTTGGGGCGCCTGGGTGGCTCAGTCGTTAGGCGACTGCCTTTGGCTCAGGTCATGATCCCGGGGTCCTGGGATCGAGCCCCGCATCGGGCTCTTTGCTCAGCAGAGAGCCTGCTTCTCCCGCTACCATTCCCTCTACTTGTGTTCCCTCTCCAGCTGTGTTTCTCTCTGTCAAATAAATAAAATCTTTAAAAAAAAAAGGGGGGGGGAGAATGTTGGTAAACACTGCTACTATATGGTAAATTTGCTGAGAATCCTTGTGATGGAAAAACATTTAATAATAAACCCTCTTTTCCATTTGTTTCCTTTTCTATCCTTCTTATCCCACATTTATGTATCACCATATGCAAAGCAATGAGAGTCAAACTGAAGCCTACAATTTTCTTGTGTATATATACTATAAATATTGAAGTTCAGGATATACATTTCCAGATTTCCTAGAATCCTGAAGAAAACAAATCTAACTTAATTATACTCAGGTTTTTCTCTTCCATCTGTAAAACAAATGAGCCTCTAAAACCATACCATTTATTCACATAATGTCATCATGTATAAAGATGATCATTATATGAAATTAGTTTGATTAGAAGATCTTCCTAATTCATGCATTCTTTATAGAATTTATTATAACAAATCACGGAGCATTCTAAACACTTTGTAAGAAAGGAGAATTTGAGGCTTAAGTAAAACCAATACCTAAAAGAATTATTTCAACATAACCCAAAGAAAACAATACTTAAACCCACAAATATTTGTTACACTCTTTCAAAGCCCATTTCAATTATGAATAAAATGATTTATCATATCAATAAAGAATCAGAACCTAGCACCATAAAAAGTTTTGTTGCTAAAGACCACACCTGCAGTGTGACAATTTCCTTTTTTTAATAAGTTCATTTCTCAATATTGCTAAATTCAAATTTTAATCAACAGTTTTATTAGACTTCCATATTCAAAAAAATATGGTTTCTCCCTGAATACTCATCAAAATAAATGTTTTTTGTTACATGTTAGCAGTTCAAAATATGTCATGAAAAAGATTGAAAATAATATGAACTTCTCCAATATTGTGCTTCAGTATTCAATTACAGTAATAAATTTGCCCAGGTTTTCACAGCCTTAAATATTTTCAGCCTACATTGAGCATAATGGTTTGCGTTATGTGAATGTTAAATTAAGTAAGGATGAGGTGAGTGAAAATATATTTAGAAATCCTCATGCCATTTCTGGTTGGTATGGTTTCTTTATGGTATAAAAGGTATCCAAATATAGTCCAATGCTGAAAATATCTGAGCTTCCTCTGGTTCATGGAATAACGATACTTAAAAAGAAAAGGCAGTTATGGACATTGGGGAGGGTAAGTGCTGTGGTAAGTGCTGTGAACTGTGTAAGCCTGATGATTCACAGACATGTACCCTGGGGCAAATAATACATTATATGTTAATTTAAACAAATAATAAATAAAATTTAAAAAAAGAAAAGGCAAAGGAAAAATATTATTAATTAAAATATAACTATCAAGTCTATATAATATGACAAAGCACAGATGAAAATAATTCTAATTAGCAGTTTCTATATAAGTTTGGGGTTTCCAAGGCTGTAAATGGTGAGAAAAATCCTAAATCATAACACAAAATAAATTTTTTATTTCATGTCACAATCATACATTTAAAAGATGATCAGCCTAGGAGTGCCTGGGTGGCTCAGTCAGTTAAGCATCTGCCTTCGGCTCAGGTCATGATCTCAGAATCCTGGGATCAAGCCTCAAGCCCTGCATGGGGCTCTCTGCTCAGCAAGGGGCCTGCTTCTCCCTCTCCCTCTCCTCTGCTTGTGCACACTCACGCTCTCTCTCACTCTCAAATAAATAAAATAGAAAGGAAAGGAAAGGAAAGGAAAGGGAAAGGGAAAGGGAAAGGGAAAGGGAAAGGGAAAGGGAAAGAAAAAAAAGAAAAAGAAAAAGGTGACCAGCCTAGCAAGTTAATCCAAGTTTCTCAACTGCAGTTCCCTCACTTCCTGGATTTGTTGAAGGATCAAATGAAGCATAGTACGTTAATTGTTTATAATTTTTAATTGTTACTATAAATTTTTCCCAGCATCACTATGGTAGGCAAAATAATGGCCCCTCAAAGATGGCCTTCCTAATCCCCCAAATTTATATGGCCAAGGGAAAATTAAGGTTACAGGTGGAATTAAAGTTGACAATCAACTGATCTTAAAATAGGAAGGTCCTAGATTCTCTAGTTGGACTCAATGGAATCACAAAGTCCTTAGAAATGGAGAAGGGAGGGAGGATTGATGGAGTCAGAGGGAGATACAATTGTGGAAGAGTAGCCATAGAAATTCAATGTTGCTCGCTTTGAAAATAAATGAGGAGGCCATAAGCCAAGAAATGTGGGCTGCATCTTGAAGGTGGAAAAGGGAAGGGCACGGATTGTCCCCTAGAGCCTCCAGAAAGGAATGCAGCCCTACCAACACAATGACTTCACCCCACTGAGACCAGTATCAGACTTCTAACCTACAGAATTATAACATAGTAAATTTGGGTTTCTTTAAGACACTATATTTGAGGTAATTTGTTAGAGCAACAATAGAAAACTAATACTAGAGGCACCTGGGTGGCTCAGTCCAGTCAGCATCTGCCTTTAGCTCAAGTCATGACCCCAGGATCCTGGGATCAAGCCCTAAGTTGGGCTCCTGCTGAGCAGGAAGACTGCTTCTCTTTCTGCCTCTCCCCCTGCGCATTCTCTCTCTCTCTCTCTGTCTCTCTCTGTCTCTCCCTCTCTCTCTCTCACTTACTCTATCAAATAAATAAATAAAATCTTAAAAAAAAAAAAGCATAATACTATTACCAATATGGCAGGAGCTCCACTGGGGGCTAGAGATAATGAGTTAGTTAGACACAAAAGGGATACATTTCCCTCTCTACGAGTCCCTTTTACGACCCTGTAATAACTTATTAAAGCATATAATGCTTTTTGTTATTGCTTAGAAAACTTCTTAAAACTTAGAAAAACAGGTATTGCTTAGAAAACTTCTATACCTATTGTCTAGATAACTAAGATAATTTATTAAGACAAATCTGTGGCATTTTGCAGACTCATATCTTGTTCCTCTACAACACAGGGTAGTAGCTTAAAGCCAAAACTTTGGCTTTGGCTTTAAAGCTTCATTTTTGGCTTCATCAAAATAGATGAAGCTTTAGAAAAGATGACAAATTGCCTGTGAAAATTCTGCCTCCCCTTTTTTTCTTCTCCTATACGATTGGGGTAGAAATGTTTCCAGCTAAAACCCTAAATTCCCAAGCTGCCCTTGCAGAAAGGATACCAAATATGATGTAAGCTAAAGTCTTAAGGTAGAGCTGCTGGGAAAGTTCCCTAAAGGTGATTACTTATCTGGAAGATGATGCCCTTATTCTCCTTCTCCCTCTTCCTACCTGAAACAAAGGAGCAATTCTGTAACCACAAAAAGGCAAGTCAGTGAAGATAGAAGCCAAGGATAGAAACCATGTATTGAAGAAGCGGGAGCAGAAAGCTTAAAGGAGCCTGGCACGATGGTATTGTATAGACACTGAACTGCCTACCTCCAGCATTATTGCACATGAGGAAAAAAAAATTCTTAACTTGTTAAGCCAGCCTAAGCCAATTCCTTATACTTGAACTAATGTTTCTTTTCTCTAATTTTCTAAGTGAAGTTTCCTTTAAATCAGTCAGAATTTAACACTATAAAGAGGGCACTAAATAGTGCTGGAAGAACTGGATATGCATAGCAAAAAAAATGAATTTAAATAAAGACCTTATAACCCTCACAAAAATTAACTCAAAATGGGTCACAGACCTGCATGTAAAATGCAAAACTTTAAAACTCCTAAAAGGTAATATAGTAGAAAACCTAGATGACCTGGGGCATGGTGATGATGCCTTTTTAGGGACAACACCAAAGACACGATCCATGAAAGTAATAACTGATAAGCTGGACTTCATTAAAATTAAAAAACTTTTGCTTTGCGAAAGATAATGTCAGGAGAGTGGAAACACAAGCCCCAGACTGGGAGAAAATCTGCAAAAGACAAATCTGGTAGACAACTGTTATCCAGAATATACAAAGAATTCTTAAACTCAAAAATAAGAGACCAAATAACCCAATTAAAAAATCAGCCAAAGATCCTGACAGTTCCCACATCAAAGAAGATATACAGACGGCGAATAAGCATATGAAAAGATGCTACACATCATATGTCATCATAGGACATTCTGGAAAAGGCAAAAGTATGAAGATAGTAAAAAAAAAAAATCAGTGGTTTCCAGGGGTTAAGAGGAAGGGAAGAATGAATAAGCTGAGCACAGAGGGTTTTTGTGTAGTGAAACCACTCTGTGTATTATAATGATGAATATATGCCAAGATAAATGGGTCTAAGCCTATAGAATATACACAACAAAAGTGAACCCTAATGTAAACTATGGGCTTTGAGTGCCGATGATGTGCTCATGTAGATTCATCAGTTGTAACAAATGCACTACTCTGGTGAGGAATGTTGACAATCAGGAGACTCTGCATATGTTGAGGGAAACAGTAAACAGAAAATTTCTATACTGTTCAGTTTTTGTGTGTTCTTCTGCCTCAGTTTATATCATTATACAATAAACTACATTATTAAAGAGGTTTAATAATGCTGCTGTTTATAAGAAAGAAAAGTATTAATGATTTTCTGTTTCATAGAAATTCTAACCTCTAGTATAGTATATGAATGGCAATTCTATAGGGATCTGGATTTCTACCCATAACAGTATTTTAGTGTGAGAACCTCAACATTTTCCATCATGGCAATTCAACACTTGCTTTAAAAAAAAGGTCATTATAATCAGTTCATAGTAAGATATTAAGGAACAGCTAGAGGCAAGGAAAATGCATGGGTCTCAAAAATAACTTCAAGGAGAATTCCGTACATTTTTCTCCTAGATTTTTGTCTTGTTAGTACCAAAGATCTATGATAAAAAGCAACAATCTCTCATCTAATTCCTCCCTCCTACAGACACTCTCCAAGAATATCTCTTAATTTTTTCTGTTTCTAGGGGTTTGGGTGGTTATTTCTGTAAGTCTAAATAAGTTTGTTTCTTTTCATTACCTTGACTTATTAACTTTAGACAATATTTATTGACTTCCAACAGAAGAAATGTGAGAATTGAGTTCATTTATTTTGTTCCCTCCTCCCCTTCTCCTCTTCCCAGTGTTGTATATTTATACCATTATTTTTAGCTTTGATATTGGTTAACCATTAACTATAAAAAACATATCAAACACATACTTCTCATTACATTGACATTCCACAGGACCTCTTAACCACTCCTTACAACATAAGTACATTAACACTGAAACATATTTTTCCTGCTTCTCATTAGATTGGTTGTAAAAGATGGAAATCAATGAACATAATTATGATTATGTAAATTTGCTCTAATATAATATATTTTCCCCTCTCTACAGGTTTCATTACATGAATAACATATATATACGTTTACCTAAAAAAATCAATTCAACAAACATTTACTTAGCATTTACCACATGCAAGTCAGTACCAAATCTGATTGATAAGGATGTGAAAGAGGAATGTATGTATTCCTATACAAAACAATGATCCAAGCAGAAAGTTATGAGATCTGAGAAGTATTCAGGATGTTGTGAATGCTGACTCATGCCCCCCTTTTTTAGAGTAATTGGCATTCTACTTATCAGAATGCATTTAGTCATGCAGCAAATACTCAAATGCCTGCTGTGTATCAGGCACTGCATCAGGCACTCGAGAAACACTGATGAGAAAATGAGCATGATGTCGTAAAGCCTCCAAAGAAAGACATGCTGCAAAAATTGAGTGAAGGTGGATCTGATTTAGTCTTCGGAGAGCAAAGATAAACCTGGGAATATAACAATTGTGATGAGATTGAAAAGAAATGAAAATTAAACAATGTAGAGAGAAGAGCAGGAGAAAGGTACGGAAGAGAGCATCCTGAGCAAACAATGTGCCCAAAGCCCTGGGTTTTGCCCTTTCGAGAAACAGAAAGGAAGCCAAGTGGAATCCAGAACACAGGTAAAATGCAAACTGTTTAATGCCTGATTATGGTAATGTAAGCTGTTTAATGCTTGGTGGATTATATGTACATGTGTTATTAAAATATTTTTATGTATATAACTTTACACTTATGTATGTATGTGTAGATATATAATTCACATTTATGTAATATAACTTTAAAAAGATACATTATTGGGAGCCTGGTGGCTCAGTCGGTTAAGCATCTGCTTTTGTCTCAGGTCATGATCTCCAGGTTCTGGGAGGAGCCCCGCCATTGGGCTCCCTGCTCAGCAGGGAGTCTGCTTCTGCCCCTGCCTCTCCCTCTGCTTCCTTCTCCCTCTCCCTCTATCACTCACTCTTTCTCTCAAATAAATAAATGAAATCTTTTAAAAAGGCTATGTTATCATAAAAAGTAAATTTCTATTTATTCCTACATGTAGCATACATACAATAATATATTTCTATACATATCATACATATAATAATACAATGTTAAGTTAATTTTACCAATTCTTCTTATGGATTGCTAAAATAATAAATCCTATCTCTACCAGAGTAATTATGTAAGCAGACTCTGAGACTCTGTATCCCTTCATGAGTGATTTAAGTTGCTTCTTCCAAAAGTTTTTCAGCCATGTTTATTGTAGTGGGAAAGATAGATGTGATTTATGTAACATCCACACTAATGAAATTACTCTCTGCTTTGCAGTTCTTGCTCCTCTTTATCACCCCTCCCCTTTGTTTTTCAAACCATTGAATGTTCTTGTAAACTTTACAGTTTCTGTATGGCCCATTTCCTAGAACAGTATTTTTCCAACAGTAGTTTGGACTCATTAATGAAATCAATTAAGTGGATCAATTTTTTTAATGTAATAGAACAGAATCAAACCAAAAAATGTTAGAGTGCATTACACATAATAATGGAAAGCGTTGTTTTTGAAGATTCTTTGAAGATTTTTGAAGTTTTAGTCATACATACATGTCAAGGGTCAATATGGAAAATGATTTCTTAGTTATGGTCAAAATCAAAAAAACATAAGAGAAACACTGTTCTAGAAACTGTATGCTTACAAAAAGTCAGTAACACTGCCAAGGGAGTATTTTTCCCAAAGTATATATGGTTGAGTCTGTTTGCAATAGAAACAGTTTCATCATCATCATTAAGTGTTGGAAAATAGAGTTTCATGAGTTACAGTCTTTCTGCACCCCACTAGGCCATTTAAGAATGAACCTTGGGTCTGGAACACTTCTTTACCAAGAAATAGTCCTCACAACTTGTGCTAGGCTTATCACCAACTGTGGGATTATCTTTCCCCATTTCAGATTCAATGTGTATTCCTTTGTTCTGCTTAACTGCATGTGTCAATGCCTGTCCCTGCTTTCTGTATCTCAGACCCTATGGGGAGGGTTCAGGGTACTTCTACTGCAGCAGGAAGTGGGATGTGCAGTCTACACTGCCTGCATTGGCTGGCTGCAGAGTGGATCTGGCCGTGTGGGACCCACTCATTGTAAAGGGCTAGATATTAGCTTTTTCTCTCCCCCTACTCTAGGTAAGTTCTGTACCACTTGAGCCTGGTATGTATGTTGTCTGTTCTCAGCAACCTTAAATCATGTACTGGTTTTTGCCTTTTAACCTTGGGCTACACAGACTGGCCACTCAATGCATGGTCAAACATCAAGCACACCATCAAGTAAGATTTAGCAGATGATGGTTAAATTTGTAGACTCTAGATAGAATTGAGGCTTGTTTGAACAGAATTCTATAAAGGGTTCCTGAAGGTGCACATTCCAAACATTTGAATCTTGACTAGGATAGGTGGATAGGGCTCATCAGATCAGGCATTTATGTATAATGATACTTAAAGTAGTTAGTAAATTTGCTATAGAACTGCAAAAGTTGAATTGCATTCAATGATACACTCAAATATTCATATAAAATAAAATATAAAGAACATACAATAGTTCTCATGTCAGACTCCAATTTTAACTCACTAAGGAATTGCCAATAACTTCTGATGTATGTGATAAAGAAACAGTCCTGATCAATTTTGAATCCACTTATCCATGTCCTACATTGGAGAAGTTTCTGAAGTAGTAAGACTTTATTCAAGTGATGAACACTATTTGTTGAACATCTACTGTATCAATGAGGGAAGGACCTTTCATGGACTAATGAAAGTGTGCCAGCAGCCAAGGAGTACGATTAATTCAAATCTGTGCATCTGAAGTTGAAGAAGAAAGAAGAAGGAATAAGGAAGGAGGAAGAAGGAGAAGGAGGAGAAAACAACAAACATAAACATTGCTTCCTGCCTCGAGAAGTTTAAAAATTAGTAAAAATTCATAAAGAAGGAGAATTTTTCAGCAGTATGAAAAACTGATTGTAAGGAAATGTGCTAGGAGAGAAGAAAAAGGAAGAATGCTCTTTTGCATTCTTGCAAAAAATGCAAAAAATGAAAATTTTTTCCCAAAGGTTTATATCAGCAAATATTTAATTTGTCCTACTTATATGATTTTTTTAAACTGGCATTCTTTTTGTGAAAATAACAGTTATTTAAACATATCAGAATCTAAATCAGAAGACTGTAAGAGGAAAAATTATCACCTAAGAAGCTGGGTGAGTGCGTTTTGAAAACTCACAGTCATCCCTTCAGGAAGAAGCAGGGTAATTTAACTGGAAAGGATGCTCGTTGAAGGGGAGATCAATAGGTAATTTTAGCTAGATCGCTTCCCTATTGTCCTTTGGGCCAGTGCCAAAGAAACTCTCTGCCTATCTTGGGACAATGGGTCAAACCAGAAACACTGCTTTGCACCTGAAAGAGAAAATGAAGCGGGTCCAGACAGTATGCTGAGACGGTCGGAGATTCCATTAGAGTGTCAGTCATGAATAAGGTGAGATGCAATTTCTGTGGCTATGAGATAGTTTCACCACCACCAAGTCTCCCTGGGCAACTTCATTGATGCATTTATGATGAAACTTCTCATTTTCTGTTATGTTTTCTCTCTTGGACCTTAAAGTAAATTCATCTTTTATCAGTTCCACACTTCATTGCGTGTCATGATTTGGAAAAGATAATAAAATACTGGCTGGTGCTGTCCCCAGAGAGGACAATGAACCTGCCTTCATTTCAGGAGACTGTACTTACGGGAATTGATTTACCTGCCACGACCACTGTCTATAAAGAAAAGAATTATCTTGAAGCAAAGCAGAGGCAGAAAATTAGGAGCTGTTGTCTTAATGTAGACACTGTCCTCAAAGACTGGACAGAAGAAAGAGCTGGGAGTAAAGTCAAATTCAGAGAAGCAAAGATGAATAATTATTATCATCAATTGATCCATTTTCATTTTAAAATATTTTTTCAGTGTAATTTTACCCTCCATCTCTAGGCAATAGCATTTACATTATTTAAAATTTCATAGACTCTCTAGAAAGAAAAATAACATTTAAAAATAAGTCTTCCCATTGGAGGGGGCAATGAACCATGAGAGACTGTGGACTCTGAGCAACAAACTGAGGGTTTTGGAGGGTAGGGAGTGGGGTGTTGGGTGAGCCTGGTGGTGGATATTGAGGAGGGCATGTATTACATGGAGCACTGGGTGTGGTGCATGAACAATTAATCTTGTAACACTGAAAAAATAAAAGAAACGTATTTGGGAAAAAAAGGAATAATTATCACAGAAAAAAAATAAAAATAAAAATAAGTCTCCCTGAGATCATGGTTCAAATTACTGGGGTGTGTGTGTGTGTGTGTGTGTGAGAAAACAAAGGACAGGCGCATTATTATCTAAGATCTTAACCACCGAAGTAACAGCATCTTTGACCTTGGAACATACTTTAAATCTAAATCTTTTAGCACTAGCACTGCATTGATTACCCTCTTGTAATCAGAGGGTACCCTCTGCCCACCAAAAAATTAATAATGGTTTCTTCTTATGTTGAGAAAAGTTTTGTAAATCAACACATTTTGATTGAGAGTCAATGATTTTTACCTCTGTTTAGACAAATATTAGAAGTGTGTAGTAGAAACAAAACTATAGGGCTTAAATTGGAAATATTCAACCCCATCAGCCTATGTATGATGTTCAAATGTTTATGAAGTCAGCTATCTTCAGAAGACTCTACAATGGAGATACCATTATTACAGCATTGTTTTCTGATTTATTTTTACTTAACATTAAAATCTGCCAAATATTATGACTGTCTCAAGTGAAAATCTAATATAGATTTTTGAAACTAATAAATGAACCCATTATGTTAAATTTCTAAGAAATAAAAAGATTTAATTTCCCTTGGGTAACTTGTTCAGAGGACATTGTTGGTTACACCTGCTTTCCCTTTCCTAATTTCTAGTATGTGTTCAAGTACCCATCCCTAGACCATATAGCTCATGAACTATATCAGACCACAGTCAAAATTTCCAAGATGGCACTGAGTGTTTCAATACGATCAAGTTTGCCTCCCAAGACTGGTTCGGGAAACTAGGCCTAACCTAATCAGCCCAAAGCATTCCCTCAGTTGCAGATTATTGATTAAATGATTAGACCAGTATGATGTAAGGGGAAATTCAGTAGACAAAATGGAAAGGAAGATTCCCTGTCTTGAGAAAAAGGCAGAAAAAACAACCTATGTATGTGGTTGTAAATGGATATGAGTGGATATGAGGCCTAGTACTGCTGCCGCCATCTTGTGACAAAACTGAGATGAAATCAACAAAAAAAGGATAAAAATGCCAAGAATATCTCAATCCATCAGACAAAGTTCTGGTTAAACAAAACCAGATCCCTATGTACAGATATTTTCAGTTTCAAAGGGCCAGTTTGTATTGAGTTTTCCAATATGACTTATAATATTCTAATATATACAATTAATAAGGTTCTTTTTCATAATTAAGACAATAATATAACTAATCATGTTTCACTTTTTGCTGCCAGGAATTTAGAGTCAAATTTGAAATTCAGTTATAAAAATTACATAAGCGTATGGCCTACGTTTTTAGTCTCATTCTTAAAAGGTCAAGGGTTTCTGCAGTGGTGGGGGTTTGTTTTAGTTTCAAGTTTCTATTCAAATTCCAGTTACTTAACATACAGTGTAGTATTCATTTCAGGAGTAGAATTTAGTGATTCATCACTTACATAGAATACTTAGTGCTCATCACAACAAGTCCCTCCTTAATACCCATAACCCATTTAACCCATACCCCCACCCACCTCCACTCCAGCAACCCTCAGTTTGTTCTATGCAGCTAAGAGTCTGTTCTGTGGTTTACCTCTCTCTTTTTCCCCCCTCTATGTTCATGTTTTGTTTCTTAAATTCCACATATGAGTGAAATCATACGGTATTTGTCTTTCACTGACTGACATTTTGCTTAGCATAATACTCTCTAGCTCCATCCATGTCATTGCAAATGGAAGACTTCATTTTTTATGGCTGAGTCATATTCCACCATATACATATACCACTTCTTCTTTATCCATTCATCAGTTGATGGATATTTGGCTTCTTTCCATAATTTGGCTATTGTTGATAATGCTGTTATAAACATGAGGGTGCCTATATCCCTCTGAATCAGTATTTTTGTAAACTTTGGGTAAATACCTAGTAGTGTAATTGCTGAATTATAGGATAGTTCTATTTTTAACTTTTTGAGGAACCTCCATACTGTTTTCCAGAGTGGCTGCACCAGCTTACAATCCTACCAGCAATGTAAGATGGTTCCCCAGGTGATAGCTCATCGTAGCTTTGATTTGTACTTCCCTGATGATGACTGATGTTGAGCATCTTTTCATGTGTCTGTTAGCCATTTATGTCTTCTTTGCAAAAATGTCTATTCATGTCTTTTGCCTTTTTTTTATTTCAATTATTTGGTTTTTGGGTGTTGAGCTTTAGAAGTTCTTTATATATTTTGGATACTAGCCCTATATCACACATGTCATTTGAAAACATCTCCCATTCCAAAGGTTGCCTTCAAAAAAATAAGTAAATAAAAAATAAAAGGTCATATTTTCCCACCTGTCTTTCTACATTTCTCTGATCATGGTTATTATATTCATATGTAACAACTTTCTCCTTTTCCTTTTTTTTTTTTAAGATTTTATTTATTTGACAGCGCGAAATACAGTGAGAGAGGGAACACAAGCAGAGGGAATGGTAGCAGGAGAAGCAGGCTTCCTGCCGAGCAGGGAGCCCGATGTGGGGCTCAATCCCAGGACTCTGGGATCATGACCTGAGCCGAAGGCAGACGCTTAACGACTGAGCCACCCAGGCGCCCCTCTCCTTTTCCTTTTTAATTGTTTTAACAAACCACCAGATTACTTGCAGAATAGGCTGAGGTGTAAATAAATTAACAAAGTAAAATAAAATTAATAAACCCAAAATAAGTGGAACTTTTTCAGAAGGCCCACAGTACAAAACCAGCAAGGAAAATTAAAGAAACTATTAAAGGTATTTTACAAATTGGAAACTTTTTATTGAAGAAAGTGATGTTCTGTTCATTTTCCAGATAAATTGAATTCATTGTTGTATTTTTATGTAATCAACCAGAAGAAACAGGAATTGGTTTTATATAATTTTTGATGATCTAAATAGAATTCAAATTGCAAAGTAACAGAATTGATAGCTTAAGAATTATTGCAAAGTGCCTCATGTTATGCAGCTCATTTTATTTGTTCTGACTCAGGCCATTTCACTTCACTAATCTAATTAATTTGTACTAAAATATGTCATCCCTATTGCATTAAATTTTACATTAAAATTGTTTGACTGCTTGCCAAAGAATGTTTTTCTCTAGAATTGGGTTTGTGGAATAAATTCACATTGTCTATTACATATTTTTCACCATTTTGATAAGCATTTGCTTTCTTTTCATAAGTATCCATAGCATGAAGATCACAGTACATTTCACATCTGAAAATAGATATTAAATATTCGATGAGAGTATTACAAACACAATTTAAATATATCTAATTTAAGGTAAGCCTGATGGAAAAGCAATCAATCCTGCTTCATTTCATATCTCCTTCTGTGTAATTCTAAACCCAAATTGTATTTCTATAGGACCTAACCCTTAAAAAACAAAGCAGACTGTCAACCAGACAGGCAGGAAATGCTTGTTAATCAAGTAAAGGCTAGCAATTATGGTTTGTTAAAAAGAAGAAAGGAAGAAGGAAAGAAAGAGAGAGAGGGAGGGACAGGACGGAGGAAAGAGGGAGAGAGGGAGGGAGAGATGGAGAGAGGGAGGGAGGGGAAGGGAGGAAGGAAAAAAAGAAAACTTAGTGGAGAAAATATTTAGATGATTTAGGGCACATTAATGGCTTACAAATCACCAAATGACTGAGTTGATTTTAGGAATCCGGAACAGCACACTGAAGAAGGGGAGGAAAAAGACTTTCCTCCCTCCTGAGAGTATAGGCTCTCACCATTAGAGCTCCTTCTTTATTGCATATCACTTTGATCACTAAGACTCTTGGGATGATCACTTCAATTTACAGTTCTCTTAGTATCATGAAAGCAAGTTTTGATCAGGGAAGAAAGCAATCTGGAAGGATTAGGCAGCACAATGGAAACATCATCACCTTTGCCTATTTCCTCATTTAGCCCAGACCAGCTAAAAGTTGTACAAGCACAGGTCAGTGCTGGTTGTTTCAGCCCATCTGAAGACTTAACAACCAAGCCGACTACAGAGCTCCCAGGCAACCTTACTGACTTGTCACTGCTCTATTTGTAGCACTCATTGTCAATGATATATTTGTTATATGGTTGTACTAAATCATTTACAAATCAGAATTCATGGAAACTTTCTTGTATAAAAATTTAAAAATACATGTCAATTCTAAATACAAAACTAAACACTTTCAAGATCTGCAACCCTTATCAAAATGTATCTATAAATGATGTTTATCTAATGACAACTATATATTTGCATATGTACCTTCATTAAATGTTCTCTTTAACAAATGAGCATAAATTGGATAGAACTACAAAGGGAGCTCAGAAATTTGTTGCTGCTTATCAATTAATTAAATATTCATTTAAGCACCTATGGTTTTCTGGATACTTCTGATCACTGTAGACATTGCCACCCCATTTTTCATCACTGAGATGCTCTTGAGTAGCTTCACAGAAAACTTATGTGGGAGTTCCTGAGTAAGGCTATTGCTATAAGGGACTAGAAGTCCAGGTATGAGTAAATCACAACATACACCCACGTAAAGTCTTATTGCAGGCAGAAAGACAAATATCTCTATAAACAGATTATTTTTAAATT
>CM053605.1:42234099-42253194 GCA_028646535.1 Procyon lotor
GTGCTGTTAAGTGCTGTGAAATGTGTAAGCCCGATAATTCACAGACATGTACTCTGGGGCAAATAATACATTATATGTTAATAAAAATTTAAAAAATAAATAAATAAAACATATGGAATAAACAAGCTTACATTATAGAATAACCCAATAAAAATCAAATGAACTTCTAAAAAAAAAAAAACCTTACAATTGTTGAAAGACTGTCATACAGAAGTTGGAATTAAATTTATTCTGGAAAACTCCAAATTTTAGAATTAAAAACAAAGTATCAAAGTTCAAGAGAGGCAGTTGTCTACTTAATACAAGGAAAAGGAAGATTTTTCTCACAATTAGAGCATTCTAAAATGAAAATGGAGTCCTATAACACAGTACACTTTTTTCACTGAATATGTTCAGTCAAACTTGGATGACTAAATTTCAAGAACATTGCTGGAGTAATTTCAGAATAGGGTAAGAAAATGAATTTTTCTAGAGTGTTTTATAAAAAAAAATCCCCATGGGTATCTTCTTCTCTGGCTATAGGCATCAGTATGTATGACTATAGACACCTTATATTTATCAGCCCAGCCTGCAATTGTAAAGAAAAAAAAAATAACTACGGGAGCAAATGTCATTTTCTGGTATTATTCAGAGAAATGCAAAAGGTAACCACATGTTAAAACACACTTATGTTAAAATATTTTCTAAAATAGAGCTATTCACTTAAAACAGGAAACATGATGAAATTTAGAAAAAAAGAAATAATATTGTAATGCTGCAATGTACAATGTCTACTATGTACAAATTTGAACCAGATTTTCAAAATCTAAATATGTACAGTAAAAAAAAAAGTCCCTTAGGTGTTGAAAAACTATTTGCTAGTTCAAAATATATTATGCCCAAGTTTGTTTTAAAATTATTTGTCTAAAATTAGAAACACAATGTATCAAATGTGTAGTGACATCACAGATTGTTTAAGACAGAACAAGAGAGAATGATCTATCTGGGAAAAATCGAAGGACAAGTTACATAACTCCAGTCAGAATTTCTAGACCCGTGCTTTTTATTCTATACCTTGCTCAATCTAAATAAAATAGCCTAGCAATTATGCTGCAAAGAGCATAGAGAAAGAGGAACAACACTTCTGTCAGTAGACAGAACAGCTAGAAATATGAAGGCAGACAAGGAACACGCACTAATGGCATGATCAACCATCCCTGAATATTATCTCCGATGGAATAATGATTAAAAAATGTTCATCTTTTTAGTATACTTGGGCCATTGTTTCCGTTTTTTTAAAGGGCACATAAAAACCAAAATGAGGAAATGTTTCTACCTCATGTTCTATCTAGCACAGTGGTTATCCTTGAGGAGGAAAAGCCCACATATAACTGAGTGAGAAACAAAACCACTTAATTCAGATGACAATGGTGTGGTGGGAAATGGACAAAAAAGGCAAAGAGTCAGCAAATTAGTGCTAGATAAGGGGCAAAAGTAGAGGAGCTCCATGTTCCAGCTGAGTTCCAGCTAAGCAGGCTCCTATCTGAGGATGCACTCACAATTAGATTAAGTTTTGTAACATCAATAAGAACGGTTATTGCAAGTAAAATGAATAGATTTAAGCACTGATTTCTTTAAATCTTCCCTAGAAATATATAAAGTGCTTAACAGAGTATTTATATAAATTATATTCTATTTTATATCCTAATAACTGTTTATTTCATCCATATATTCATCTAATGTCCATACAGAGGAGTCACTTTAATGCATCTGTCCATTCATCTATTTTTCAACATATATATACACCCTGTTTGTTATGTGGCTAGAACTTGCCTAGACACTAGATCTACAAATATGAATAAGAAAATATTTTAACCTCCCAACCAATGTAGGATTTTTTCTTTAAAGTATCCCTGAAAGCTAGTTTCTTTAACTAGATTCAACAACAGGAAATTTAGTAATATCCCAGGCATCCAGTTCAATTTTGGGGCTGATAAAATTGTTTTAAAATTCCATTTGAGATATATTTTTGAATATTAGGGGGCATAAATAGTGTCGTATTTCTAAAGACAGGAAAATCAAATTAAAACAAATTCCCTAACATTGGCAGGAAAGTCCTTATCAGTCATTCCATGGGAAAACACACATAGACACACGGACACTCACACACTATTTTTTGAAGTAAAAATAAAACATGATCTCTCACCCATGCTACTGTTCCTTCTCTATCCTCTGCTAGGACCACGGCTCTACGTGAAGAAGATGGAGTTACACGATTCATTGTGGGTTAGCAGCTCAACTGCCCATGGCAGATTCTCCCTGAGACCCAAACACTTAGCACGAAGTCCTTCACTGCCTCTCACCAGCCACAAGCCCTGAGGTCTTACCATCTCGGAGCTGATTCATTCAGGGGCTCCAGAAACCAAGTCCAGGAGAAAATATACCAGCCCCTCTTTTTCCAAGAGTCCAAGACCCAATGGTGTCTCTAAGTCAACCCTTTGAGCACAGTCTGGATCCCTTCATGGGATTTGACCCTGTTTATTTACCAGAGCTTTGACTTGTTAATTTTTCCTAGAGAGTAAGAAATCTGTATTTCAAAGAGAGTAAGAAATCTGCATTTCAAAGAAAGTTCTGACTACTTTGGGAGAAAAAAAGGGGAAAATACTTTCATTTGTTTAAGCATGAACAAGACACAGAATCTCTATAGGTGGTTCTGCATAATTAAATTTTTATAACTCATCTGCTACATTTGTGATGAGATAAAAATCTCTTGTTCTTTAAATTCTTCCAAACAGTTCTAATCATGCCTCTTGTCAAATCTACTGTCAAAGGAGAGAGGCCATGATCTTTCAAGGCAGTTCTTGGGTCTATCGAATTCTTCTCTAGTCTAAATATGTTCAGTGCTTTCAACAGCACCCAGCTGCACTTCATCGTCTTTAACACTGAAAATTCCAAATGGGGCTAATAAACAGTTTTTTTAAAAGAAACAGAATGATTTGCCAGAATAGTGGCTGAATTTGAAGCACTTGATTTTGTATCTCAGGGATCAAACCCAATGATGGGTGATTTCAGGTGGCCAGCATTAAACCAAAACTTCTCTGCTTCTGGACATCCTTATCTCTCCCCAGTTCTTCCTGGATGATTAAAAACTCTCTCATCGGCAAATCTATCTCAGGTATGGAGATTAATCCATCAAACTATCATAGCTTTAGTCTCTAGTCATTAAGATAATCCAACTAACTCTCTGCTTCTTATTACACTTTGTGTATTAATAAATCACCAGGACCTGTATAAAGAATAAGAAAAAAGTGTGAAGGAATCTATACAAAAGTATATTCAGTGGTGAAACAAAGAAGGAGTAGTCAATTCAATTGGGGAAAGTTGATAAGAAGTGGGTCAGTAAAGGCTCCAAAGAAGAGAAGAAACTTGAAATATAATTTTGTTGGTTGGACAGAAATGGAAAAGAGAAGGGATTCGAAATGTAATTTTGTTGGTTGGACAGAAATGGAAAAGAGAAGAGATTCTAGACAGAGAATTTCGGGCCTGACTTAGATTGAAGCCACTTAGCAGAAATAGGAGCTTGAGCATCAGGAAAATCACTGATTCAAGTCAGCCTTTCCATGATTGAATCAACTATGAGATTCTGCCTTTTTTCTCAGACAACAACTCTGCCTTTATTCAAAGGATGATCCCTCTCTTACTTTCCAGTACTCCTCTTTCCCAAAGCTTAGGGTCCTGCCCTCCCTTTCAAGCATCCTAAAAGTTAAAATCCTGTTTCTGTATCTGGGCCTTATAATTGGTTTATCTCCTGCCCCCTACCCCACCCTACCATCTATTGCCACAACAGCCTGCCTTGACTACTACCAATCTTCAGCTAACCCTGAATCCTTTTCCCAAAATGCTGAGACATTCTCATACCTGTGCTCCCTGCATTGGGACATTTTTTGTAATTTTTATGAAGGCTTTTCTACTGTTTGTTTCATTTGGTCTCTGGATTGCAGTTTTCCCAGCCTAGCCATCACAGCCAAACCATAATTATAAATCACTTATAAAATGTTGATTTTGCTTATGAAAAACAAAACTGGTTTGCATGTGATTTATTTGAATGAACACTTAAATCAAAATATAATGCTGCTTTGAAAAGCCATTAAAAACTTAAACAAGAAAACTTCCAATTTGGGTAGGCTAAAGTTGTTTGTGGAAAACTAAAGCTGACACACACAAAAAAAAACTAGAAAAGCCAGATAAAACAATGTTTGTAATCATCAGAGATCTGAGGAAGCAGTTCAAACTACTGAAATAAAAATTCTAAAGAGAAAACCTCAGAAAGGTGAGCTATGATCTGAAGGAGCTTTTTACCTGGGGGCACTTGCTAACTCTGGCCTCAGGCAAAAGGCTGAGAATCAGGGTTTGGCTTCAGGCAGAGTGCCATGGAGTTAGGTGACAAAACTGCAGACTTAAGATGTCTCAAAACAAAACATGTCTCAACATACTCCCTCGAGACTTTTGCCAAATTTTGAAGGCACACAGGGCTACAGGAAACCTCTGAAAAGAAGAATGTTTTCCAGATTCTTTCAAAGCTTTGAACACTATGGATTAGAGTTAAGGACCCACGAAGGGAGAGGTTACCAGTGAATATACCAGGTCCTTAGTTCAAAGCCTTGTAGAACTATACCCTCAGAACAAGATAAAAAAAAAAAAAAAAAAAGGTAGACTACTGCCTTTAAAACTATATAATAAATAACTGCAATTCAGCCTTAGCACAGCTCAGTTGCCAACTGGATCAATGTGGTCAACTTCTACTCTGTCTGCCCAGCAGAAAAAAAGTGAACAGCCTCTGGTAAGAGACATCATCATCTCGATAAGTCATAATTTTTATAAACAACATTTAACATTAAATCAAAATCAGTAGACATGGAAAGAGACAGCACCATAAGAATAACAACCAAGGGGAAAACAGGCAATAAAAGTAGACACACATGTCATTAGGATACTGGTTTAGCAGATAAGAGCTTATTTAAAGGAACTATGGTTAATAGGCTCATGGAAAGAGAAAAAGATGAAGATACTATACTAAAATGGAGATTTTCACAAAAAAATTAAAATCTGCAAAATAATCATATGGAAATTCTGGAATTTAAAAAAAAAACCACATCTGATATTATTAAGAACTCAACAGATAGGTTAACAACAGGTTTGAAAACAGTAGAAAACATGATTGGTGAATTGGAAAACTGACCAATTTCTGAACAGAAACAGAGAGAGAAAAACAAATGAAAAATCAAGGAACTCTCATTAGAGATATGTGAGAGAGAAAAAAAAAAAAAAAGATCTCAAACTATGTGCATTAAAGTCCAGAAAAAAAGGACAGAAACAGTAGGGAAGGAGAAATATTTGAAAGATAATGATCAAGAACAAAGATATCAATCCAGATTTAAGAAATCTATATAACTAAGCTAAATTACAAACCACCATGAAACACCCATGGTATCCCAGAGCTTCCTAGTGATACAACTCTGATGAGTTAGCAGCAACTCTGCTACATTGGTGGCATTTGAAAACTAAATGGTAAAATAACTTTCGAGTAGCTCCTGAGTGATGACATGATGTATTATAGTCAGAAGCATAGAGAGTAACTAATGTGTAAGAGAAACAGGGACATCTCCTTAGGAAATAGTAGCAGCATGGAGTCCAGCACAGTGAATGGCCATCAGTAATGGAGAACTCTTGGAGCAAAGCCAGAAAGTAAACTCTAGTAAAGATCCATAAACAACTGATTCTTCAAATAATTTTATTTCATCTAATGTACAAAGTACTTTTGGCTTTATATCATACCGGAAATGGAAACATCCCCTCCCCATTCTTACCCCAGACCAACTTCTTCACTTTCTTGCCAACTGCAGCACCTTCCAAGGATGGTGGAGCCATAATCTGATAAGTCAGAGCCCAGACACTCTGATAATGGATATAATTCAATACTCTAGTTAATACTAGATTTTGATTTAGTATTTTCTGATAATGGATATAATTCGATACTCTAGTTAATACTCGGGAGTGTGGCACATTTCTATTTTCTGTGCCAAATTTCAACTTCTTTTTTTTAAAAGATTTTATTTATTTATTTGAGAGAGAGAGAGAGATCACAAGTAGGCAGAGAGGCAGGCAGAGAAAGAGGGGGAAGAAGGCTCCCTGCTGAGCAGAGAGCCCGATGCGGGGCTCGATCCCGGGACCCTGAGATCATGACCTGAGCCGAAGGCAGAGGCTTAACCCACTGAGCCACTCAGGCACCCCCCAAACTTCAACTTCTTATCTCTCTTCCTCTACAGCTCCAATCATGCCATCTTAGGTAAGGGCCATCTCTAAATATCCAGAACTTTTTTCCTCTTCCCTTGCAGACATGCTTTAGTGTACCAAATTAGATTTATGGAGGGAATGCTTCTATCTTATGCTCCAACTGAGTGTACCAGAGGGCCCTTCAAGGGCAGATTTAAGAGTTCTTGATGCAGATAATAATAAACTTGCATTCTGATTGCCAGTTTTGTTATGCATAGTTCCTACTTCTTAAAAACTTGAGGGGAAGTTAGATGATCAGTAAGGAAGATTTTGGACACTACAGAATCTCTAGCTATAACATCATAATACTGCCAAAATCCAATCTCTATCACTTTTCAGCTACTGTCACGTGATCATTCTAGCCATAACTAAAAACCATTATAAATACGGTATCGTTTAATATATAAAGTCAATCTAGATATATTAAATGGTATACTCAATTCTAAGAACACCAATATGTCATGTATGTGTAGAAAGATCTTATATACTCCAAATACGTGAGTATGACAGTAAGAAAACCTGGACCTCCAGGATCCCTGTCAGTTTGAATTATTCATCAACTGAGTTCTATAACAATCTTTCATAGAATGATAGAGCTGCAGACACTTATTAGTCAGGTCTTTTTTGGTTGTAAGTGACAGAAATCCAACTCAAGCTGGCTCAAGTAAAAAGGAATTTGTTGACACAGAGATGAGAAGTACAAGGATAGAACTGACTCAAGAACTCTGCAAGCCAGTTATTCAAAGAATGTCATTAGCACTCATCTCCATCTCTCATTTCCTCTTTTTTCTGAGTTGCCTTCTCTCCCCATAGGATGGACACAAGCAAATTAGACTTAGAAACCACAATAGAATGAGATTGTCCCTTTCCTAGTAGTTATAGAGAAGCCCTATGGCTGCCCTTCCAAGGCCGAAATTAAGACGTGTATCTCTGAAACAATCTCTGTGACTCTGATTACCTGGGGCTTTGTCATATACCCAAACCTGGACCACATGGACTGAGAGCAATAGCAGAGGGATTCCCCTTTGAAAAGTCAGGGTGCATTAACAGGAAAAGGAATGAAGATGAGCAAGACAAAAATAAACAAATACCTATTATACTTTTCTCTGAAAATTTCTCTATGATGGAGATATTTTGTTTAACAGAATTTCTGGACCTGATCATGAAACACTTGCATAAATGCATATTTCAACATTTTTTCTCTGAGTATAAGAAATTCAATTTGACAACATTTGAAATTACTGAGTGTAATTATCCTACAAGCTAGTGTGCTCATCCATGCAGTGACTTTTTTTCCCCTCCTCTCCAACTTCTTACTACTATTTAAACTGTCTCTTTCGATGACTCCAACTTGATGGAGACATATATTTATCTTAAATTCAAGTTTGAGACAGACATGAAGAGAGAAATGTGTTCTGCATGTTCTATATAATTTATTTATGATTATAGACATTAGGAGTTTAAAATTAGAAATTACCTAATGCATTACTACTTTCTATGTTGTAGAAAGATTTTTAAAAGTTGCCTTGGAATAGATCATTACTTTGAAAATTACACATCTAAACTCTTCATGGGTCCCCCAAGTTGACTGTATAAATAATAAAGAACGTAGGACTTCTATTATTTCATCCTAATTGTTAACTTACTGAGTAGCTATGGACTGATCAAAGATTTTCATTGGGCTGAACAAAGATTTTGGGTGGCTTTTCAACGTTTCCCTATGGGTACTGCAAGAAATTAAAGAACAGAGTCATTGTGAGTCATATTTCTGCCTTCATTATAAATAATAATAGGACATTTAAAAGACCCATACCAAGTTATTAAATATGAAGCATTCCTAGACCTCTTTGCTTTGCCTATGACAGACATCACTAACTGATCAATGCACTCCTCACCCCTTTTTCAAAAAAAGCACTCTGCAGCTATTACAAAAAAAGGAGGCACCAAAAACAAAATTATTTACCAGTTTTGCCCTTAAAAGTGTTTACTTAGCCAGCCAACAAAAACTGAAAAATTATCTTATCTTTCATCAATGGTCCTGAGTGGATTTTTCTCCTAATTCTGGATCTTTTGAACTTTATTTCCCTGGCCTGGAATTACATCTATCTGTTATCTTTAGCATAAACAATATTTAAAGCTACCTAAAACTCCAGAGTTATCAGAAGATTCCATTAATCTGCACCTAATCCCATCCGGAGAGCAATTTGAAACAATGAGAAATAGTATTCAGAAGTTACCTTCCCTCCTGGCTATCAGAATACCTGAAGCATCTCTACCAAAGTGGGTTCTTGGGAGTGTCTAAACCAAACAGCTCGGGAATAGTCCCTTGCCTTGTAGAAGCCCAGATGCTAGCTCCAAAGATTTTCACATTCTCCAGAAATCCCTCAGTCTAGAAGCCTTCTAGTCATCTCCCTAGATGAAAAGTATTTCTTCAAACAACCATTCATTTAACCAACTCATTTTAGCATTTTAGAAATAAGTGCAAGGGCCTGTTTCTTCAAGATTTCAATCATTTGCTTCTTTTTTTAATGCTCCCTTTGGTTGTCTTGATAAGGGAACATGGCAATGAATAAATTAATAAAGAATGAGGACTGTGATTGTTTAGATACAAATGTGCTTACCCATGGGATGATCGTGTGGCTTTGGCAACACATACTGTGCATCTGGGCAGAAGTCTGTTTGAGGAGTTAGCTTCAATCATTCTCTCCCTCAGTGTGTGGAAGCAAATTCACAGAAACGAGTTATTCAGTCTCAAGGGGCAGGAAAGCATTCTGGCAATGACATAAGCATTAGTTTCAGCATTGTTTCTAGGGGAACCAAGGGATCATTCTATGAAATGAATTGTTATTAAACTTACAACATGTAATAAGAAATATATCTCATCAAGCATTGTGGTATCCCTCACTTTATGGAATAGCTATGTTAGGCCAAACAGTTGATATAAAGGCAAAGTGAGTCATTTGTTATAAACATCTGTTATAAAAATCATATGTGTATTTCCACAGGGAAGAGTCCACCAACTGATGGAATCGATCGAGTTTTATGGGAAAGCAATTACAATTATAGATAGGTCCCATGGCATATACTATACCCACTCCTAGGGATAGACCTGTCTAGCAGTTCATTTTTCCTCTACAGTACTTTCCTTGTTCCAGATCTTCTTTCCACAGCTAGACACAATATTATCTGCACCCCCTCAAAAGCATATGAATTCTGGACAAGAATCTGTTCTTATCTGATTCAACATTCCTCAACATGATCCACTTAGATGCTTTTTATCAAAGTATTTATAGTATCTACTACCTTGCTTGAGGTTGTCAAATTAAGTAGAACTAGAAAGGAGGAAAGGACAGATCTGAGAGAAGCTTTTGAATTGCCAATCCACCAGGAGATACATTCAGCCTGAACAGTTATGAGTACTTTAAGTCTGGAGATGTGTTTACAAATAGCTAAATGTCATCTAGGGAATTCTCCATCTGAAGAAAATATTCCAATGTGACCCTCTGATTTGACATTACATTACAACATTTCTTTTAGTTTAGTTGGTTTTTAGTAAGCATGAAAAAGTATTAATACATTACCTCAGTGAATAAAGAAATTAAGTGACTTGCCCACAATTCAATCACTTGCCAAAAACTTCTGCCTTGTTTAAATATAATTTTTATGAAATAAATTTGATGACATTTATGCAAATTCAAATGACTCAATCAAAACTCATGGTTAAGATATGATTAGATTAGATTAGATCATAGGTCCCCCTGAGTAACATACGCAACATGGTCAATTAATTAGCCAGATCCATCCTTCACTTATTCAGCGTGTATACGAGATACTGTGCTAGTTGCTGTGAATAATGATGCAATGTGCTTTGTGTAGGATTTCCTAAAACAGGTAAGGCATAAACACCAAAAATACAACATAAGGTTAAAACTGGTATGTGTGCAACAAGAGGCACAATGAAATTCCCATGAGTGTTCAAAAAAGAGAAAAAATATTTCTATTTGAGGGAATCAAGAAACAGCAGCAGAACTGACCCTGAAAAATGGAAAGGATTTTAACAAGCAGACAGAGGAGAAAAGAACATTCCAGGGAAAGAACAGGTAAGTGGTACAGAAGTGGTAAAATGTTGGAGGACTGGTGAGAAAACTAGTTTGTCTGCAAAATACAGTACAAGAGAAAAGTTCATGAACACAGCTAGTTGGGTTAGATTATAGTACTGCAAACTAAAGGATTTCCATATAAGCTGGTGACAAGGGGAGTTGCTTAAGGTATTATACAATCAGGTAATAAGTGTTATACTTTTAATATTAATCTAATAAAATGGAGTGGAGAGATGCTGGATGCCAAGACATGAGCTAGTACATTACAGTAGTCCAGAAGAAAGGAAATGCAGGTCTATATTATTGCCAAGAGAACTGATATGAGACTGCAGGTTTCCCTCAACAACAAACAAAGAAACAAAACAAGGTCCATGGTGGCATGAACATTATTGCTCTTCTTTATGGCAAATAGTACATACTCAAGTAAGTAAATATTAGGTGAGTGAATGAAGCAGACTTATGAGAAACAGTATAAGTAATGCCGGCAGACCTATGAAACTGACTAATAATGGGAGAGAAAGGAGGAGGTGATTAAGATTTTGAGACTTTAAGAGCAATTGCATAATAAGAAATTCAAGAGAAGGTCTGAGGATGACACATTCATTTATTTGTTTCTTCTTTAAATATTTGTGAGCACCTACTATATGCAGTTTTATATAGAATTTTGAAGACACTGAATCTGAGGTGCTAAGACAGATATTCAAATGGAAATGACCAGCAGGAGGTTTAAAATGTGCTTCTACAGCAGAAAAAGAAATCAAGGAATCAATCCCATTTACAATTACACCAAAAACCATAAGAAACCTAGGAATAAACCAAAGAGGTAAAAGATGTGTATTCTTAAAACTATAGAATATTTATGAAAGAGATTGAAGAGGACACAAAGAAATAGAAAAACATTTTATGCTTATGGCTTACAAGAACAACATTGTTAAAATGTCTATACCACCCAAAGAAATCAACACATTCAATGCAATCCCTACCAAAATACCACCAGCATTTTTCACAGAGCTAGAAAAAACAATCGTAAATATGGATAACCACAAATGACCCCAAACAGCCCAAAGCAATCCTGAAAAAGTAAAGCAATGTCTTTGTGATGAAGACATCACAGTTCCAGACTTCAAATTATTACAAAGTATCAAGACAGTATCATACTGGCACAAAAACATATAGATCAATGGAACAGAACAGAAAACCCTGATATGGACCCACAACTCTATGGCTAACTAATCTTCAACAAAGCAGGAAAGAATATCCAGTGGAAAAAAAAAAATCTCTTCAACAAATGGTGTTGGGAGAACTGGACAGCAACATGTAGAAAAATGAAAGTGGACCACTTTCTTATACTATACACAAAAATAAACTCAAAATGGATGAAAGAACTAAATGTGAGACAAGAAACTATCAAAATCCTAGAGAAGAACACAGACAGCAACCTCTTTGACCTTGGCTGTAGTAACTTCTTACTAGACATGTCACCACAGGCAATAGAACAAAAGCAAAAATGAACTACTGGGACTTCATCAAGTTAAAAAGCTCTGTACAGTGAAGGAAACAATCAAGAAAACTAAAAGGCAGCCTATGGAATAAGAGAAGATATTTGCAAAAGACATAAATGATAAAGGGTTAGTATCTAAAATCTATAAAGAACTTATCAAATTCGGGGCACCTGGGTGGCTCAGTGGGTTAAAGCCTCTGCCTTCGGCTCAGGTCATGATCTCAGGATCCTGGGATCGAGCCCCACATCGGGCTCTCTGCTCAGCAGGGAGGCTACTTTCCCCTCTCTCTCTCCTTGCCTCTCTGCCTACTTGTGATCTCTCTCTCTCTCTCAAATAAATAAATAAAATCTTAAAAAAAAAAAAAGAATTTATCAAACTCAACACCCAAAAAACAAATAATCTAGTTAAGAAATGGTCAGAAGAGGGGCACCTGGATGGCTCATTCATTTGAGGTTCTGACTCTTGATTTTGGCTCAGGTCATGATCTTGGGGTTATGAGATCAAGCCCCGTGTCAGGCTCTGCACTTAGCATGGAGTCTGCTTGGGATTCTCTCTCTCCCTCTCCCTCTGCCCCTACACACACACACACACACACACTCCCCACTCTCTCTCTCAAATAAATAAATAAATCTTTTTATAAAATTTTTTTAAAGAAATGGGCAGAAGACATGAATAGATATTTTTCCAAAGAAGAAATCCAGATGGCTAACTGACACATGAAAAGATGCTCAAGATCACTCATCATCAGGGAAATACAAATCAAAACCATGATGCAATACCACCTCACACCTATCAGAATAGCTAAAATTAACAGCACAGGAAACAACAGATGTTGGTGAAGTTGTGGAGAAAGAGGAACCCTCTCACACTATTGATGGAAAACTGTATGGAGGTTTCCTAAAAAAAAGGTAAAAATAGGGGCACCTGGGTGGCTCAGTCAGTTAAGCGTCCAACTCTTGATTTCAGCTCAGGTCATAATTTCAGGGTCATAACTTCAAGCTCTGTGTCAGGCTCTATACTGAGCATGAGGCCTACTTGAAAGTGTCTCTCACCCTCTCTCTCTGACCCTACCCCACTGGCGGCTCACACTTGCTGAAGAAGAAGAAGAAGAAGAAGAAGGAGAAGGAGAAGAAGGAGAAGGAGAAGAAAAAGAAAAATAGAACTACCCAACAAGAAGAAGAAGAAGAAGTAGTAGTAGTAGTAGTAGTAGTAGTAGTAGTAAAATAGAACTACCCTATAACCCAGCAATTGCACTACTAGGTTTTTACCCAAAGGATACAAAAATACTGATTCAAAGGTGCAAATGCACCCCAATGTTTACAGCAGCATTATCAACAATAGCAATGAAAAGAGCCCAAATGTCCATGACTGATGAATAGATAAATGAATAGATAAAATAGATATAGATATAGATATAGATACACACAATGGATATTACTTAGCCTTAAAAAAGAATGAAATCTTGCCATTTGCAATGACGTGGATGGACCTAGAATGTATTATGCTAAGCAAAATAAACCAGAAAAAGACGAATACCATGTAGAATTTAAGAAACAAAACAGATGAACATATGAGAAGAGAGGGAAAAAAAGAGAGAGAAGTAAACTATAAAGAGACTCTTAATGATAGAGAACAAACTGAGGGTTGATGGGGGGAAATGGGTGAGGGATTGGCTAAATGGGTGATGGATATTAAGGTAAAGTAAGGTATTAAGGCACTTGTTATGATGAATCCTGGGTGTTATATGTACATGATGAATCACAAAATTCTACTCCTGAAACTAATATTACACTACATGTTAACTAACTAGAATTTAAATAAAAGTTTGAGAAAAATAAAATATGCTTCTATATTTAGTAGAGAATTTCCAGTCATGAAGGCATTTTAATGACTTCTCAATTGCCCAGAACTTCACTGTAGCTAAATCTACTCATATTTTACATCAAAAATTATTTTTAACCTCCAATTGCAATGTTTCCTTTTATAATTTATGGCTTCCACTTTAAAGAGAATGGTTTGAGAAACACATTTTGTATTTCCTTCTTTTTCCGAGGTGAAAATGATGATACAATAAGCCCTACGAAGAATATATATTGCTCATAATAAACTTAGAACTTAATGGCTTAATCAAATATGATAATCTTATGTTAATACAAACATTCTAAATACTACCAAATTAAATTTTTACTAAGTAACCATAAATAATCTTGATGATGGAAGTGACAAAATAAAAGACACCACAATTTTCAAAAATTTTAACTGTTCTAAGCAGGTGAGTTTTAATATTATGCTGATTTGGGATATGTCTTTTCAAATAATGAAAATTTTAGGAAAATGTTTTCATTTACCTTATTTTTCTTACAAAATATTTGCCATAAATTTCTTTCTAAGAAAATACAAATGATCAGTATAGTTACCCACCAAAACAAGGTGTTAGAGAGTATTCAGAGTAATTTTTCTGAAAATTTCATTAGTAAAGTAAACTCACAACCAATGTTAAGTATGACTCATTTCATTTTGTGAGAGTAGGACAGAGTTTAAGGGACTTAGGGATATGTAATCTACAAATACTACATATGGTTTGATGACTATTAATCCATTAAGCTATCTCTGTGACATTTGTATAATTCAAATATAGTACAGGGTGTATGTGTGTATGCATGTGTAATGTATCTGCTTTCTTTCTAAATTGCTGGCATCTTATGGCAAGGTCCATAAAACATTATACCTAATAGTTACTAAATTAATTATTATGAGCAACTAAATAATAATGATACTACTTATCATTTTGATAAGGGGTATAGGAAGAACACTACTCAGTTTTAATCCACAACATAAAACAAGCCATTTAAGCTAGGGAAACTTAAGAGAGCTTCTAAATATGGATTTGTTGGGTAATAACAGCATTCTTGCATCCTAAGGCATTTGTTTCCCTACTGGATCATCCTCAAGATAAATAGTTGTTTTGCATTTTATTGGAAATAAATGAAACTAAAATTATAAAATTATGTCAAAGTACCATGTAGAATTCACCTGTAGTCATATTTTTCTTTTACCTTAAAATTATGGCTTCAGTCACTTATGTATTTGTGCAGGATCCAAAATAAAATTTTTATTTAATACCAAATATGGCAAAATTTAATAGAAGTTATTAACATTTATACTAATATACTCCATACATTCCATGTATATGTATAGAAAAAATATATGTATATGATTAGAGGAATTATTGGCAAAATATTTGTCTTTAAGCCACAATAGGTATAAGTAAGATAAATAAAATATACATGAACATTTTAGTCTTTCCCAGCATATCATATTGTCATCTACTACACAGTCATCACCAAAACAAAGATCATACTGGTGATAAGGAAGCCAAATAGAAGCTTATTGAAGTTAATACAAGTAAAAATTGAACTAAGTCAATTAAAATGTAAATTGAAGAACCTGAGCTGGCAAACAGTGAGAGAACATTCAAAAACCATCAAGAAGAAATCATTTAAAGTCAGCGATTTATTGGCTAGGATATTGGATATTAAGGGATATATAAGAGAGAAATCTAGATGATACACAATGCTACATAACCCAGTGATCAAGTCACTTTCATACTCAGTGATGTGAAATAACTGTGGAACATCCAAGAAGAAATGCCAGAGAGGCAATTATTTTAGTTCATGGCCAGGCAGCTAAAATACTAGGTTCAACTATGAATATGTGATCAACTCCATATCCATTCAGAACATTCTGATGAATTACTTAAAGTTAAATATTTCAAGTAAGATACTTATTACTATTTAAAAAAATATTTCTTTTTTTTAAGTTTTATTTTAAAAGAGAGAGGGAATGTGGGGGTGGGAAAAGGGACAGAAGGAGAACAAGAGAATCTCAAGCAGTCTTCCCGTGGGGTGAGGAGCCTGACACTGGGCTTGATCTCGCGACCCTGAGAGCAAGACCTCAGCCGAAATCAAGAGTCAGATGCTTAAGTGACTTAACCACACAGAGGCCCCCCAAAAAGATTCCTAACATAAATATTACATGTGTTAGCAGAAATAGTTTCTAGCTTTTGGTAGATTCAAATATTATTTATCTTTTCTTCACTTTTATTGCTTTAAATCAGGAATTCAAAGAGAGAATTTAGACACTGATGCTCAGATGCTGGATGGACTTACACTCTATAAACCCTAACTCCCAGTTTCTTGGTTTATTCAAAGTCACAGGTCTGGAGAATTGAAAGATTATTATCAAAGTACCCCAGGCCATTTATTCAGTCTAAGCAAGGGATACCATCACTCTTCAAATTGCTAACAACCTAGGAGAGAGTGGTAGAGTGAGCAGGGCCAGACTTGAGGCAGCACATAGAGATAAAAGAGGTGGGAGCTATTGTTCCACAAATTCACATCAAAACAGGCAATGACAGCCAGGAATTAGGGTTATCATTACACATTCTTTGGAGTGAATAATAGGTCTAATCAAATATACCTAATATACATACACAGAACATTCCATCCCAAAGCAACAGATACACATTCTCCTCAAGCACATATGGAACATTCTCCAGAATAGATCATATGTTAGGTCACAAGTCTTAAAAAAAAAAAAAATTAAGAACACTGAAATCATATCAAGCACCTTTTATGACCACAATAGAAACTAGAAATCAATCACAAGAAGAAAACTGGAAAATTTACAATTACGTGGAGATTAAATGTCCTCCTAAACAACCAGTGAGTCGAAGAAAAAAATCAAAAGGTAAATAAAACTGTATCCTGAAAAAAGACAGTCTCTTAAATAAATGGTGCTGGGAAAATTGGACAGCTATATATAGAAGAATGAAACTTGACCATTCTCTGACACCATACACAAAGATAAACTGAAAATGGATAAAAGACCTCAATGTGAGGCAGGAATCTATCAAAATCCTAGAGGAGAACATAGGCAGTAACCTCTTCAACATCAGCCACAGCAACTTCTTTCAGGACATGTCTCCAAAGGCAAAGGAAACAAAATCAAAAATGAACTTTTGGGACTTCATCAAGATAAAAGGCTTCTGAACAGCAAAAGAAACAGTCAACAAAACAAACAGGCAACCCACAGAATGGGAGAAGATATTTGCAAATGACACTATACACAAAGGTCTGATATCTAAGATCTGTAAAGAACTTCTCAAACTCAACACTCACAAAACCAATAATCACGTCAATAAATGGGCAGAAGACATACAAATGGCTAACAGACACATGAAAAAATGTTCTTCATCATTAGCCGTCAGGGAGATTCAAATCAAAATCACATTGAGATACCACCTTACACCAGTTAGAATGGCCAAAATCGACAAGATAGTAAACAACAAGTGTTGGAGAGGATGTGGAGAAACGGAAACCCTCTTACACTGTTGGTGGGAATGCAAGTTGGTGCAGCCACTTTGGAAAACAGTGTAGCGATTCCTCAAAAAATTAAAAATAGAGCTACCCTATGACCCTGCAATTGCACTACTGGGTATTTACCCCAAAGATATAGATGTAGTGAAAAGAAGGGCCATATGTACCCCAATGTTCATAGCAGCAATGGCCACAATCACCAAACTGTGGAAAGAGCCAAGATGCCCTTCAACAGATGAATGGGTAAAGAAGATACAGTCCATATATACAGTGGATTATTATGCCTCCATCAGGAAGGATGAATACCCAACTTTTGTATCAATATGGATAGGACTGGAAGTGATTATGCTGAGTGAAATAAATCAAGCAGAGAGAGTCAATAATCATAAGGTTTCACTTATGTGTGAAGCATAAGGAAAAACATGGAAGACAATGGGAGAAGGAAAGGAAGGGTGAATTGGGGGAAATTGGAGGGGGAGAAGAAACATGAGAGACTGTGGATTCTGAGAAACACACTGAAGGTTTTGGAGGGGAGTGGGATGGGGGTTGGGTGAGCCTGGTGTGGGTATTGAGGAGGGCATGTATTGGATGGAGCACGGGGTGTGGTATATGAACAATGAATCTTGGAACACTGAAAAAAATAAAATTTAAAAAAAAAACTATATCCTGAGACAAATGAAAATGGAAATACAGAACTTGTGTGATGCTGCAAAAGCAGTTCTAAGAGGTAAATTTGTAATGATAAATACCTCAATTTTAAAAAGAAGGAAGATCTCAAACAACCTGGCTTTACATCTGAAGGAAATAGAAAAAGGTCAAGCTGAGCCCAAAGTTAGTAGAAGAAAGGAAAAAACAAAGACCTGAACAGATATAAAAAAAAAAAATTTTTTAAGATCAAGAAAGAGTTATTTTGTGGGGGGTTATTTTGTTGGTTTTTTTAATTAACATAAAATGTATTATGATTCAGGGGTACAGGTCTATGAATCATCAGTCTTACACAATTCACAGCTCACCATAGCACATACTCTCCCCAGTGTCCATAACCCAGCCACCATATCCCTCCCCTTCCACCTCCCAGCAACCCTGTTTGAAACAAACTGAGATTAAGAGTCTCGCATGGTTTACCTCCTTCCCTGTTCCCACCTTATTTCATTTTTCCCCCTCCCTACCCCCCACAACCCCCTGCCCTGCCTCTCAAATTCTTCATATCAGAGAGTTCACATGCTAATTGTCTCTGATTGACTTATTTCGCCTTACATAGTATCCTCTAGTTCAATCCATGTCATTGCAAAAGGTAGGATTTCTTTATTTTTGATGGCTGCGTAGTATTCCGTTGTATATATATGTATATATACCATGTCTTCTTTATCCATTTATCTGAGCTCTTTCCATAGTTTGGCTATTGTGGACATTGCTGCTGTAAGTATTCAGGTGTACATGCCCATTTGGATCACTACATTTGTATCTTTACGGTAAATATCCAGTAGTGCGATTGCTGGGTCATAGGGTAGCTCTATTTTCAACTTTCTGAGGAACCTCCATAATGTTTTCCAGAGTGGTTGCACCGGCCTGCATTCCCACCAACAGAAAAAAGAGCTGTTTTTTTGGAAAACAAAACTGGTAAACTTATAGCTACACTAAGTAAGAAAAAAAAAAAAAAGAAGTCTCAAATAAGTAAAATAAGAAAGAAGAGACATTACAACTGACAACTTAAAAATAGTAAGGATTAGGGGCGCCTGGGTGGCTCAGTGGGCTAAAGCCTCTGCCTTCAGCTCAGGTCATGATCTCAGGGTCCTGGGATGG
>CM053605.1:42253694-42300094 GCA_028646535.1 Procyon lotor
CCTACAACTCTCTCTGTATTTTTATTTATCTCTTCTTTTATTGCTTTAAATCTTTATGATTAATTATAAAATATTTCAAATGAACAAAAAATATCACACAAAGTAAGAAAATAGATACATGTCTACCCAATCCACTACTTGATTTAACACACTTTGTCATACTTGCTAAATAACAATTTTTTTATTTTAAAGAAATAAAATGTTATGGAATTTTTAAATATTTCTGGTAGGAGTAAAAACCACTCTAAGTATTTTGGCAAGAAATTTGGCCTTACCTAATAAAGTGCAAGATCTTCAGACATAGCCACTGGAGATATCCACTATAGAAAAACTCTCATATGTATGCATGAGCCACATGACTTCCTATTCTTTTACAATCAGCCCACTTCACTCATTTATATTATCTGCCTGGCCTGTAGGTATCTGCAACATCAAGATATAGATTGTGAGGAGAGGGAATTTATTTTTTATTAAATTCACTAGAAAAATCTTATCTCTTGAAATAGGCATTCCAGGACTTCAGACCAAGGAAATGGGATTTGGAATTATTTCCTACATGGCTAGCATGAAAGAGTCCTAATATTGATGGTCCCTGAAGCAGCAGAATCTATGTGCTTTTAATGAGTTCTAGGTGGTAGACACACAAACATTTTATTTTTAAAGAATTTAGTGGTCAAATAAATTTGTAAAAATAAAAAACTATTGAGTTAGACAAACCATTTAATTTTTGTGTTCCTGCAGGACTTAGCAGAGCCTTTGTGTGGAAATGTGCATTGTGACTGTTCTAGACAGAGATATACCATGCATCTTTTCTCCATGGAGCACACTCTGGGAAACAGGTTACTAGAACTTTATTTTACCTTTTAAGACTTGATAAAGTGTAAGCCAACCTATGTGTATAGAATAACCACATATTTGGGGAGAGTGATCCATTCACATGGTTTTTACAGAATAACGATGATCTCTTCTCTTAGTTTTCTATTGCTGCCAAGACAAATTACCACTAAGAGTGTCTTAAAACACCATCCATTTATTATCTCACAGTTTCAGTGGGTTAGAAGTCAGGGTACAGTGTAGCCCAACTGGCTCTGTACTTAGAATCCCGCAGGCCAGAGTCAAGGCTTTCAATCCTTTCCAGAGTCTCTGGGCATAAATCCTTTTTCAAGTTTATTCAAGTTACTGGCAGAATTCAGTTCCATGGAATCCCCATTTCCTTCTTTCAAGCTGTCAGCAGGTTACATTGAATAATAAATTTCCTTAATTTCCCACTAGTGTGTAATTCTAAGATCAGTATTTTCAGAGTCACCTGGGAACTTACTAGAAATGCAAATTCTCAGCCCTTTTCCTAGACCTACTGAATCAGAAACTCATGAGGACAGGATGGGACCTAGCAATTTGCACTTTAATGTTTGAAACCACTACTCTAAGATCACAGACTAACTTCATACATGATATAGCTTTAAAATGTATTTTTATAAGTGTTATGGGCTCAAAATCCATCTGTTGAAACCCTAACCCCCAGTACCTCAGAATGTGATGTATTTAGAAGTAGGGTCTGTAAAGAAGTGATTAAGTTAAAATGAGAGTTAGGTTGGGCCCTGATCCAACCTGACTGGTATCTTTAAAAGAAAAGGAAAAGACCCCAGTAATGCCCAGCCACAGAGGAAAGGCCACGTGAGGACACAGCAAGAAGGCGGCTAACTGCAAGCCAAAAAGAAAGACTACGGGAGAAACCAAACTACCTTCACCTTGATCTTGGATGTTCAGCCTCCAGAAACTAAGAAATTTCTGTTGTTGAAGCCACCCAATCTGTGGGACTTTTGTTATAGCAGCCCTAACAGACTAATACACTAAGTAAAATATATATTATTTTGAATTATCCATATCAATTCTTTAGTGCATTATTTGGATGATTTTTCCCTGATCGATCCTATTCTGACTTCTCCTCTTCATTTGGCCTAGACCCTTTTCCAACACAGGCCCAAATAACAGTTCTTTTGCTGATACCCAACTCTACGCTGCCCCTCAGTGCCTTCCCAGTCCCATCTTGTGGGCAAATGCCCAGCCACAGATCCATCCAACCTGGTACCTTCTTTGCTCCTCTGTCACTGTACTGCTCATAATGAATTAGAAATATTAGTCAGTCTCTGGATCTTCCACTATGGACTCCTTAACACAGACACTCTGTTTTCTGCCTGACCCACATTATTTGTGTGTTGAGTGAGAAAACACAATCTGTATTTGAAAGCAAAAATTTGAGGGGCGCCTGGGTGGCTCAGTCGTTGGGCGTCTACCTTCGGCCCGGGTCGTGATCCCAGGGTCCTGGGATCAAGCCCCACATCGGGCTCTCTGCTCGTCGGGGGGCCTGCTTCTCCCACTGCCATTCTCTCTGCTTGTGTTTCCCCTCTCGCTGTGTTTCTCTCTGTCAAATAAATAAAAAATCTTTAAAAAAAAAAAAAAAGAAAGCAAAAATTTGATATACCAAAAGCAAAGCTAATGAAAACTTTCCAGAATATGGGAAATACTACAGATGTACCAAAAGTTAAGCTAATGAAACCTTTCCAGAATATGGAAAATAGTACAGAAAACATTACATAACAGGGAACATGTATATGAATTCAGGGATTTCTCAAATCAGACTTCATTTTGAACCATGCAAATAACTGAACATTTGCATCTGCTGAGGAGCAGAGCCGACAAATTTATTGACATGAACTGAACAGCTAAGCTAGTAAGGTGAGGACACGCTGTGAATTTCATGAAAAAGTTTACACTTCAATGCTACTGAAATGTCAAGGATAACTGAACAACTTACTCTGGTTTCTCTTAAGCTCCATATTTTTACGTTAGTAAAATATTAGTTCTAAATTCCAAAATGAAAGGGCAAATACCCACAAAATCAAGAGGAAGATGAGCAAAATAAATGATTCCCTCAAAAGATGAAATTATAAAATGAGACTTACTAAAAGGTCATGAGATTATTTAATGGAACATAAGTCTGACACAGCCTTGGAGGAGGGGATTTTAAGTGTTCTCTCTACAAAAATGAGAAGATCT
Organism: Procyon lotor; assembly: GCA_028646535.1. NCBI lineage: Eukaryota > Metazoa > Chordata > Mammalia > Carnivora > Procyonidae > Procyon > Procyon lotor. The sequence goes on from CM053605.1 coordinate 42,256,752, forward strand.
TAGCTCCTAGAAACCACTTCTAGATTTCACTGCTTAAAAAGAAAAAAAAAATTCATACTAATTTAGATATGTAAGTGAGTTGGCAGGGAAGAAACTTAGTTTATTACTTACTTTAAGCTGCAGTCATCCTACTGTTGGCTTCTGGGGAGATATGAAGTAAAGTATTTCCTATATGGAAAAGAAAACTATTTTCTGGATAGTCAGTTGCCTTGGACTCAGTATCTGACAACTGGATGTACACTGACGTGAACTTATAAAACCATCGTTGACAAAAAGAACAGCAAACTTCTACCATAGTATTTACTATCTAGAAAGTTGCTCATGCACCAAACCTACAAAAGCACCTGGGAAAGGCATTAAGTTCTGCACCTCCAGGACTAAAGGGGAAATAAGGCCAGTGTGGGGGCGAGGGTTTTGTCTGAGCTGTCCAGGTAGAAGGCACCAGGTGCCCCTCTGCTCCCAGGCTCATCCTCCTCCCCTCTAGAAGGCAGCAGGCTTCTAGAAGCCTCTCAATGACCTCAGGCTCCTCAGGAAGCATCGTCCTCCAGCCCTGAGGCTAGTGAAGAGCAGATCACTGACAGCCATGTCCAGAGGCCTCTGGAAATCACCAAAGGGTCAGGATGCCTGAAGAGGAAGGTGGAGGGAGTTGGATGTTCCAGATTCTAATACAGATTTTCGCTGGATAAAGTTATCAACCCCAAAGACAGGGTATTTGAACACGGTGGGGCAAGAGTGGCGGTTGACTCTGATAGCTTGGCCCATAGCCAAGAACTGATTTGAAGCTGATTTCAAGTGTTAAAGTATCCTCAAGCACACAAAGGCTTCTCCTGCGGATCATCCTTCTCTATCAAACTTTGATGTAACAACAGATGACCCGGAGATCGCCACCACTTATACCAATCTGAGGAACCCGGGATTAGTAGACTTCTAAAGGTTTCCTTCCATTCATGTCTTCCTCTCAATTTTATTTCCCTCAGTCCAGGAGTATTGTGTTTTGCCCTTATTATTTTCAGAATATGAAGCTTTTACTCTTGATTTATTTTCACTCACATATTTCTAAGGCCACACCCCCAGATGCTGTTACCTGAGATCTACTAACTTGTTGAAACCCACCCAGTATAATCTAGAGAGCCTCCAAGGTTCCAAAATTTGGAGTCACTTCTCTGGCCTTCAGACTTGCTTGTGCATAGGTGTATAGCTATGTATAAAAGCTTCATTTTGAAGAAAGTCCTTATTTACTCGTGTTCTGGATCAGGATCACAGATTGGTAGCTTGAACACTGATTACTGGGCTAGAGAGGATGAGAAAGGCAAAGAGAAGTTCTCTTTTTCATCTTGCTCTTTCTGACTGTGTTAGTTGACACTCTTCTTTTTCTTCCTTTTTTTCCCCCCACATCCTTATTTTCTGTGCAGCCCATTCGCACTTCACATTTTTTAGGGTAGATACATTTTCCACTCCTCCTTGCCAGTCTGCTAGATTCACAAAACCAGAAAACTTGGATCTAACCCCCACTGATAACCTGAATCATTTGAAAAATAGGTCCCATACTCCATACTCACACAGAATTTCAAAATTCTGTGCTCATTCAGTGACTGAGTCTTTTTAGGCTATGTTGCTTCACTCACCTTATGGTATAAAATGTCTTTGGTCTCATGCATAGCAGGGAGTGGTTCCTTTTTTGGTATAGATAATGGATAGTTAGGGATTTTCTTTCAGGTTGGATTATCAGATAAAATGCAGGATTCCCAGTTAAATTTGAATTTCAAATAAGCAACAATAATTTTTAGTAAAAAAAAAAAAACAGTTGTTCATGGACACTTAATAATTAAATGGAAGATGCTATCTTTACATTTCCAGAGTTTCTTTCATTCACTCATTCATCTATTTTATTCATCAATGCAACAAACATTACTGTACACCTACTATGCACCAGCCTCTGAGCAGCCACTGCAATCAAGAAGCCCCAGTGGGTTACTCAAACAGGTAAATAATCAGCTGACAGTCCAATGTAACCAGGACCTTGACATCAGATGTGGACCAAATGTTATGGGGGAAGGGGACAATTAAGCATTCATAAAAGTAGAACTCATGGATGGAAAGAACACTTCTGACCCCCCACAGCTTTCACCCGGGTAGAGACTGCAGTGGAAATAGTTCAGAGTTAAGAATAAAGATAAGTGCACTATTTGCCTTCTAAATCCAAAGAATAGCAAACTAAGTACCTCCTCCATAAAGTTTTCAAGGTATTAACATTCCAAAGGATTATTATGGCAAAACACAGCCCCTTCTCCTAGCTGTAGAGTTTGTGAATTATCAGTGATCGTGCCCATCCACCTCCATCTCCCTTCCTTTGAGGATGGGTTTTCTTGTCTCCCATTCCCAAGCTTCAAAGCCACAAGCCTGCAAAAAGACCTCATTCTGTCAGAACATGGGGAAATTTCAGATATGAAGCTAAGAGCCAGAGTGCCCAGGGTAGTTTGCAAAGGTATTCTATAATCCCACTGCTTAGCCTACCTGGATATCTAAGTCCTCCTGAAGGCAACTGGGTCTTCAGACATTTGTTGGCATCCTATGAGGGCTACCCAGTGAAGTAGGGAGACTCTAGGTACAAAAAGTGGTTACAGCTGCGAAAAAAAAAAAACAAAAAAAAAACAAAAAAAACACCCATACTGGAGTAGATGTCAATGCAGATTCTCCAGAAGAACTAACAAATATGCTAATGAGAGAGCCAAAATTTATACGCCAGAGGCAAAGAGAGAGCCAACAGACAGCTGGTGTTAGTAGAGAAACAATAATTCCCAAAGGAAGAAGAGATCACAATTGCCATTACCAGTCATGGTCATTGATAAAAGCAGACATTAACAAACACACACACACACCTACAGCTTCTGCAACTTTGTGAACATAGTAACCTGAGAAGAGAGAAGGGGACAAGCTCAGACACCAGTATTCCTTTGGTCAATGGGACTCTGCAGCTGTGTGGGAGTTCTGCCCAAATCCTGGGAAAGTGTCTCTGAAATGGACACTCACAATATCCTAAGTTGAATGAAATGAAACTGCTGTAAACCAGAAATGAGTAACAAGGGGAGGAAGGGTCTGAGATAGAAAAGCAAATACGGAAAATATTTCACACTTGAATATCACTATTGAAACTGTAAGGTCATATCTACTATAATTAATCATAATCTTCAAAACCTTAAATTTGTATATCACATTTGAGTTTTTAAAGAAATTTAACACATTTTTATTTCCTTTTATCATCTAATCTATGGTGTAGGAAGAGCAATTGAGCTCACACCTATTTGACTGATATGAAGACTGAAATTTGCCAACATCACACTGATAATATATTGCAGAAGTGGAATATGAACCTAGTTTCACTTCAAATGGGTAACATTTTAAATGGGTAAACTGGGTTTAAATGTGTAATACTGATCTCATAGCCTAGAATTTCTAAAAAATTGAAACCAGCAGTATTTGTAAAGATTCCCCACTTCTCTTTAAGTATTGGACTCTACCTATATAAGGTTTACCCATCCACTGGTGCCTATGTGTTTATTAATAATATTTCATGCCCTGTACAATAGTGGGAAACCATGTTTATATATTAGAAAATGGCACAAAACATGCTGATTAACTGTGACAGAAACTGACCAGAGGCAAATTATCTCTCAGAAGATAAGATCATTAAATCCCCATCATCTCTGCAAATTAGCATGATTTTAAAATTTCAGACACTAACCAAAATTTACAATAATTTCCCAAGTTTGAATTTATCTCCTTTGAGAAAGAAAGTAGTTAAAACTACCAAGAATGTCCTTCAGGAACCCTGAAGCTTAGCAAGTATATCTCTTCCTTCAAGGTCACCGCTAAATACTCACTCCACTAATTAGTACTTTAACTTTTTACATTTTAAAAGTTATCTCACTTTCACCTGACTTAGCTCATTAGTTATTTCCATAGGTGAATCAATGAAATGTGACTCATTCTAAGTGCTCATTAATTCTTAAAAGAGTGAATGAATGAATGAATGAATGAATGAATATTCTGAGACTTTTTATATGTGAAGAGCTCTCCAATCATTTGGTAACCTGAGAAGGATAAACTTGTAATCTTATTATCTCAATCAAATATATTTATCATAAAGTCATTCATGACCACAAACAGATGAAATAAGGCAAGACCCCTATTCGTATAGTTGGTAAGAATGAGAAAAATATTCTCAGAAACATTCAGAAGACTTCACCTCATATCTCATTGGTTCAGATGATGTCATCTCTTCAGACCTAAGCCAAACACTGGCAAAGACAATGGACTTAACATTAAACTGGTCAACACCAATCAAATTTCATTCCAGAGTAAGGGTTAACCACTCTAACTCAATTTTATCATGATAGTCCTAAAATTCTGAGTTACTAGCTGGAAGGCTGGACTTTGACCTTTCTTAGCTAGTTCCTTGGGCAGGAACCACTATACCCTCCGTTAGCATCTGAAGCATGAATTAATGACTGGATGGTTATTTCAAACTGTTCAGGAAGAGCTTTTGGGAGAAGGTAATATTTAGCTAACTTCTGAATGATTAGATGGAACCACTGCTATGTATGGATCAGGGGATGATCATTTCAGGTACAGCACTGTTTTTGCAAAGGGTGTAAAGAAGGATCAGGATTAGCATGTAAAAAAGAAACAGAAAAACCCATTGAATTAAAAGCCAGTGGGAAGGGAGTAAAATGGTGTGAGTTATAGTTGGTGAGGGAGGCCATTTCCTGAATATGGAAACCAGGGTAAGGAATTAGGTAGGGTTTTATTCTAGTAGCAATGAGAAACTCTAGGAGAATTTTCAATGGAGAAGAAATACAGCAGGTTTATGTCTAAAAAAAAAAATGACTATGGACAGTAAGGGGTCCAGGGTGGAAGAGGAGAGACCAGTTAGAAGAGTATTACGGTAGTCTGCGCAGGAGATGATGGTATAGTAGTCTATGGCAGGCAGTAGCACAAATGGAGAGAATGGGGTTGACTCAGGATATACGCTGAAGGTAAAATAGGCAAGAAAGTCTTAAAGAATGGACATGAAGGAAGGGATCAGAAAAATCTAAGATAACTCCTAGATTTGTGGCTTAAGCAAGTTGGTGGTTGCTGGTGCCGTTTACTGACATAAGGAAGCTTGGGAGAAGAGCAATACCGGTAGATGGATTGAGGGGGTGGGGAATCAAGAGGGTTTGGTTTTGTCCTGCTTAGTTCACTATCTTTCTAAATAAACAGGCCGATATGTCAAGCAGGCAGTTGGATACATGAATGTAAGGATCCGGCAAAACATAAGCATCAAAAATCTAGTTTTGGTAATCATGAGGATTCCAAATTGGCCAGGTATCATTTGTGGTCTAGACATGGGATAGAAAAGAAACTGAGGTTTCAGATGTCCTATAGTAAAACCACTGGAAGACTTACTTTTTATTTTTTGAAGATTTTATTTATTTGACAGAGAGAGAGATCACAAGTGGGCAGAGAGGCAGGCAGAGAGAGAGGGGGAAGCAGGTTCCCCGCTAAGCAGAGAGCCCAATGTGGGGCTCAATTCCAGGACCCTGAGATCATGACCTGAGCCGAAGGCAGAGGTTTTAACCCAGTGAGCCACCCAGGCGCCCCAAGGAAGACTTACTTTTGAATGAGTATTCTCACATTTGTTTTCCATCTCATTTTTTTAGTCATTATCCAGGAAATCACTATAAAGCATGATGTCATGATTAGAGTTTTTCTAAAACAAGAATAATTCTAGCAAATAATAAGAGCACTCTAGTCTGGCTTTATAAAATCTGTGAGGGAAGAGATTTGTCTATAACAAATAAAATCACTGGCAATAATCTCTTTGTTAAATACAAAGTGTGAGGAGTGTATCACATGAGTAACAATTACATGTTTATGTAATATTTTATATGCCCTAAACTTAGAAATTTAAATTTTAGAGAAGAAATTATAATCCAGAATCTTTTTTTTCTTTGCATATACCAAAGGAATCTTTATAAGATTTACTTAGCGCTTTACTCTGACATGTTCAAGAGGCTATATAGTAAATGTCAACTGGGGGGACAACTAGTAAATGACACTGTGAGAACAAGAAAACAGAAGATAAATAAAAGACACAGAAGAGTGATTTGTAGAACAAGTGAAGGTACAAAGAGTAAGTAATGGCAAAATTAGACTCCAGGCGAAAGGTAAAAGGCCTATCAAAACATTCTATACTACAGTGTATCTGGGCAGAAGGGGAATGGGCCAAGGAGGGGGGCGGGGTATTGATGGATTTTTCAAGATTTTGTGCACTATCCCAACATTTTATCACAACTCTCCCTCCTCCCCCTGCCCTCCCACACTCACACCACCAATATCACCTCTATGATTAAGTTGGCGTTGACAATTAAATTCTAGGATTCAAATTATTAGCTACCCCTTGTTTTTAGCAATTTCTCAAAGTAGTTAAGCTTTAAAAAAAAAAAACTTGAAGTACCCTTCTGTTGTCTAAAACCTAAAAAATTCAACAGCAACCCAAAAGTGTAGGTAACTTGTACTTATGTTTAAAAGACTGTGAAGGATTGATTATTCTGTCCTGAAGAGTTTCTCATTATTGGAGATCTTTGGTTATAACCACCCATGCTTACAACTGCATCAAATGCATGCCCAAAGTCAATGCCTGGTTTGATGCAGCAAAGACAAACCATAATAGGGTTTAGGTCACTGTCTATCTAAATATGCCCATAGATTTTTTTCCATGTGCACATATCATATTAATCAAAAGTGATAAGAACTTAGATGGTTGATATTAAAAAAAAAGAAGAAGAAGAAAGAAAAAGAAAAAAACTGTTTGCCCTTGGCTTAAGACCTTCCAGCTCTAATGACTGATTTGTAGACAGAAGTGGTTTTGCTATGGATGATTACATTTTTCATAGGGAGACAAGACAGTCATCTAAGAAGCTCATTCTTTGCAGATTGTTTTCAAAGTGCTTTCCATGTCAATTATGGATATATGGCAATAAGATAAAGTTGGGGAAGCTACTGCACCTAGTAAAATGTCTTGTCTCTTAGTATAGGGTGCAGATATTTTCTATTAATTTAGTTTGTTGCTTGGAACAGAAAGTTACAATTTCTATTCACTCCATAGATAAAGGGGATTTTATTTTTAAATTCTATCTTTCCAAACAGTCTAATAAAGTCTGTCTTTTTTTTCTCTAAATTTATTTCATTTGAGTTGATCTATTCTGATTAGCATATTGATGTATTCTTGATATATCAAAGACCTAGTATATTTTTCCTTTAGCTATTTGATGATAATTAATATTTTTGTTATGATTTGCTCCATATTCTATAAAAATGAACTGTATTACTTTTTCAAGAGAAAAACTGAATAGTTAATTGTTTCCTTGACCTTTATTAACTGCTCATTTTCCTCCTTAATTAGATTATTATTCATAGATGCCCTTAAGTGCACTGATTGAAAATTTTTCAATGATATAAGAAAGGTTTAAACTGCCTAAAGAAAATAAAGATGCATTTCTATGATTGCAGAAGCTCGTGAAATATGTGATTATTTCTGTGATTGCAGAAGCTCGTGAAACATGATTATCTGATATAAATGTCTGTTACACACAAAAAGCTAAACAAAGTAATATATTGACTTAACTATTATTTCCTTCCATGTTCAGTTTTTCCAATTGTAACTTTTAAGGGAGTATGGACAAATGATCCTGCATTTCTAACCTACAGAAGGAAAGAGACTCACCCACAATCTTATGGTGTCTTTTTACTATTGTAAATAAGGAGAAATAACTAGATAACTGACACATCCAGTCAAATTAAGCCATTTTATCATTGATTTTCTAATTCTTAGTGAACAGAATTCACACCTTCTTGCTTTCATTCTGACTAGACATTAGTTTTCAGTTTCAATGCAGTTTTTATGATGTTTGCTCTTTTGATAACTTAATTCTTCAAATTAGATTTCTCTCCTTGGTTTCTCTCCTTGGTTAGGAGCTCATTTGCTTTGTTTTACCAAGAAACCTCTGCTAATAGAGAAACAGGAAGAATGGATCAGAAAGTTCAATGAAAATTTTGTCCCAAAATATGAGGAAATGATAGCCCTGAAACCACTGTGCAAAATAATGGGAGTGTTTCATTTTTCTTGTTAGTTTTATTCCAATGAAAAATTACACGACAATTTTACAATACTCGAATATAATAAAATCTCATCTAAATCATATCCTGGTACAAAAAACAATTATATGGTGAGATTTAAATATAACACAAATTTTAGTATTTTTCTTTAAAAGAAAGCACTCAGATTTGCTAATGTCTCAGACACCATAAAAAAGGGTCAAATTCCAGTAGACAACAGAAACAATTAGGTAAAATTCAAAATATGTTTGCCTGTATTCATACTATCTTTCTGGCCTAGGATATTCTCCCTTATACTCTCTGCAGGTTGTGGGTCATACTGTGTCGGACACCCCCACCTATCTCACCCTACCTACCCCCAGCAATAAAAAAGATACATTCAAATTCCTGGTGCTCGTGAATGTGACCTTATTTGGAAATAAGTTCTTTGTGGATGTAATCAAGCTAAGATGAGATCATACTAGATGAGGTGTACCATAATCCATCATACTGGTTAGGATCCGGGTACACCTGATCCAGTTTGACCAGTGTACTTATAAGAAGAGAAGATGACACCCTCACAAGGAAACAGGCCATGTGAAGATAGAGGCAGAGATTGGAGTTATGTAGCTACAAGCTTGGAATGCCAGGATTGCTGGGAGCCACCGGAAGCTAGGAGAGAGGGATGCAACAGATTCTCCTTCTGATTCCCCATCGTATCAACCCTGCTGACATTGTGATTTAGGCCTTCTGGTCTTCCAAACTACAAGTGAATTGGGTTTCTGTTGTTTCAGTCCACCTCATCTGTGGCACCCCATTTGTGACATCACAGTCCTAGGAGACTAATACATCCCATGTCTGTATTTCAGGGAAGACAGTTCGAATGCCAGTTCCTCCAAGGCACATTCCTGATGAGTCCAGTTTACACTCATTTTTTTTTTTTTTTAAGATTTTATTTGTTTATTTGACAGAGGGAGAGAGATCACAAGTAGGCAGAGAGGCAGGCAGAGAGAGAGGGGGAAGCAGGCTCCCTGCTGAGCAGAGAGCCCGATGCGGGGCTCGATCCCAGGACCCTGAGATCATGACCTGAGCCGAAGGCAGAAGTTCAACCCACTGAGCCACCCAGGCGCTCCACTCATCGTTTCTTTCTATGAGTTACCAAGGCACTGCAGCACACAGTTTAAGAATAAGTAATGTCTCTCCAGATAAGTTACATACTGCTTGTAGCTCAAGAAGAGTGTTTTCTTCTTCTGAGTTAAATACATGCCCCTAGGAACAGCCTGATTCTTGCTTCATCTGAACACCTAGAAGACTTCACATACAATATGAACTAGCAAATATAGCTGACCCTTACACAACACGGGTTTGAGCTATGCAGGTCCACTTATACCCAGATTTTTTACAGTACAGTACTATAAATGTATTATCTTTTTTTTTTAAAGATTTTATTTATTTGATAGAAATACAGTGAAAGAGGGAACACAAGCAGAGGGAGTAGGAGAGGGAGAAGCAGGCTTCCAGCAGAGCAGAGAGCCCGATATGGGGCTCGATCCCAGGACCCTGGGATCATGACCTGAGCCGAAGGCAGACGCTTAACGACTGAGCCACCCAGGCGCCCCTAAATGTATTATCTTTTCTTCACAATTTTCTTAATAACATTTTCTTTTCTTCAGCTTACTTTACTATAAGAATACAGTATATAATACATATAACATTCAAAATATGTGTTAACTGTTTATGTTGTTCATAAGACTTCCCAAGAGTAGGCTATTAGTTCATTTTGGGGGGAGTCAAAAATTATACACGGATTTCTGACTGCATGGGGGCTGGGGTTCCTAACCTCCGCATTGTTCAAGGGGCAACTGTACTGTTCTTGTTGACTGACCAAGATGCATACCAACAGAGAGGTGGCTGGGATAAATAAGTAAAAACTAATGAAATAAATCTGCTTTTCCCCCAACTAAATAAATATGCAGAAATTAGTTATTTACTTGCTCAGCTAACAATCAATATTTCATTAAAGATCTCTTTAACCTATGTATGTGTACACTGAAGTTGAAATCTTGTATTAGCTTTATCTAAAGATTAACAAATTCTTTTGTTATGCATTCAAAACTACACAGGCCACACACAAAGCAACTTACAAAGTTCAAAAACTTTTAACACTTTTGGAAATCGAGATAAAATAATAAAGAATAAAATTATTGAATGCCTACTCTTTCCCATTCTATGTTCTAAATGTATAATTTAGTCCCCTCAACACTCCAATGCAGTAGGTCTTATTACTACCCTCATTTCTTAAGATGAAGAAATTAAGGCACGAAGCAGTTTAAACTATCTTGCTTAAAATTTCTGAGGTGCTGTGCAACAAAACCAATTGCAAAGGATACATCTGCACTCAAAATTGACTGAGAGCTGCATGTTTTCTTCCGGTTTTAATGAATTTCGTATATAGAAGCATGATTTATTTCATGGGAAAGTATTCAATAGAGAAATTAGAGACTGCTCATTATCCTACTTAAACCTAAGTTACAAATACCAAGAAATGAACAGAAACAAAGATACCAAATACAATCAGACACATAAGTGAGAGGACTGAGTTTTTATACTAATTGCTATGCATATAATGACTGAAATACCATGTGCTAGTATTTCTTGATGTCACATTTAAACTTCTCAAATTGGTGACTTAGTTCAAAGACATGTTAGAGTAATTAGAATTAAAGGAGACATTTTTAGCCTGCTTAGAAAGCCAGACTTTGTAAAACTCTGTATTCAAATGCATTTATAATCACTGTGTAAGTTATCTGTTCTTTCAAGCAGACACATAATGCATGATGTTTATTTTGGTTACTGTCTATATTTAAATTAATAATATCAATGGTAAATGTGCATATGATATCTTGTAGTTTGAAAAGACCATCATATGCATTATCTTACTTATTTATCAGAAGGCTGGTAGTCCAGGAAGCTGGTATGATCACCACTCTAAACATGTAGAAACTAAGATTCAGAGGTTAAACAACCTATTCAAAGTCAAGGGCCTATCAGATATGTTTTAAGTCTTATGATGCCTCTTTCTATTAATTAAACTCACATTCTGAATTTGTTCAAACTTGGTACTGTCTTCCTTCTCTCTCTCTTTTTTTTAAATTTTATTTATTTATTTGACAGAGAGAGATCATAAGTAGACAGAGAGGCAGGAAGAGGGAGAAGGGGAAGAGGCTCCCTGATGTGGGGCTCGATCCCAGGACCCTGAGACCATGACCTGAGCCAAAGGCAGAGGCTCCACCCACTGAGCCACCCAGGCACCCCTCTTCCTTCTCTCTTCACAATTAAACCAGATTCGTGAGACATCACATAATATGTAGAAAAGTGCATTTGCTTATATACCCTGTAGAGCCCAATCACTTCTCATTTTTAAAAGAAAAAATGAGTTTAGGAAGACAACAATTGAATTGTATGACCCTGAGACCAGCAAAAAGCTCTATATTAGCTGTTAAAATGGTCTCATTAAATAATAAATACTTAAGTTTAATTTAGATCTTTAATCACACTAAAGAGCGCCATAAACTTGCACATGAGATTACTAAATCAAGATGAGGAATGAAATCCAATTTAGTCTTCAAGTGTCATGTCTAATAAAACCATTTACATTAGCTAAACTTTTCAGGAGTGGCTGCATTTTAAAGATGCTCTAGCTCTGTATTGAGAATTACATTTTCTAGCTGGAATTTTTCAGCTGTGATACACTTAAGTTCTGAGTCACGCTTTCCGATTTCCTACTGACTAGTTCTCCCAACAACCTCATACCAATTTGTTACCACAAAATGAGGAAGAGGGTTGAGAATGGGAAATATTAGCATATACTATTCAGAAATAAACAAGACTAAACATTCTAAATATTTCTAAATATTTTACTTGTAAATGTATAACATTTTATTTAGAGCTAGGCTATTAAAATTGTTTAAAAGTTCAGTGGTCCATATATCAAAAAAAAAATTTCAACATGTCAAAGATTTAAATATAAAAACTGGATTCGAACAAGTATCAGATGAAAAAATAGATAAATATTCATTAAATCTTAGGATGGGGAAGGACTTTCCCAGGAGAGTTCATAAGCAAGTAGCAGTGAAGGAATCTGACTATGAGATTGACAGATGTGATGCTTGCCCATTGCTATCGTTCCATTAGAAAGCAGAGTCCTTGGCACTTGGTAAAGTACTAAACCCATAAACACCCACTGTTACCAAAAAAATTAATAGAGAAATATTTTAATGCATGTAATAACACCCAAAAGATTAGTGTCCTTAATTTATAAAACATTCTTATGAATCAATAAAAATTTATTTTTTTGGGGGGGTTCACACACTTCTACTATAGTAACATTCATTTAAGAGCTAAAATGATATACTCCTATAATAAATTTTTTTCTGCTAACACTTGAAATGTTCTAGAATATATTTATTTGTTTATTTGTTTATTTTTAGAAGCCTTTTTTAAATACATCATCACAATCTTAGAATTTTATACTTGGAAAAAAAATAATTTTGGGGCGCCTGGGTGGCTCAGTCGTTAAGCGCCTGCCTTCGGCTCAGGTCATGATCCCAGGGTCCTGGGATGGAACTCGGCATTGGGCTCTCTGCGCAGCAGGGAGCCTGCTTCTCCTGCTACCATTCCCTCTGCTTGTGTTCCCTCTCTTGCTGTATTTCTCTCTGTCAAATAAATAAAATCTTTTAAATAAATAAATAAATAAATAAATAAATAAATAAATAAATAAATAAATAATTTTATACTTGGCGGGGGCACCTGGGTGGCTCAGTTGGTTGATTATCAACTCCTGATTTTTGCTCAGGTCATGATCTCAGGGTGGTGGGATTGCACCCTTCCTCCAACCTCCACACTCAGCAGGGAGTCTGCTTCAGATTCTATCTCCCTCTCCCTCTGCCCCTCAGCCCCAATCACACATGCACACTCTCTCTCTCTCTCTCTCTCAAATAAATAAATCTTAAAAAAAAAAAAAAAAAAGGAATTTTATACTTTGGGCTCTTAATATTTTGAGTATGTAGATAATATTTGAGGACATGTAGTATTTATAACATCTAACATAGAAAAATATAGGTCTATGAAAAACAATGTAAGACAATTTGTTCTTTAAATTTAAAATTAAGGAGGATATTTACTGTTTACAGTTACTTTGGTAGTGATATTAAAAAGCCTAGATATAGGGGCACCTGGGTGGCTCAGTGGGTTAAAGCCTCTGCCTTCAGCTCAGGTCATGATCTCAGGGTCCTGGGATCAAGCCCCACGGCAGGCTCTCTGCTCAGCAGGGAGCCTGCTTTCCCCTCTCTCTCTGCCTGCTTCTCTGCCTACTTGTGATCTCTCTCTCTCCCTGTCAAATAAATAAATAAAATCTTTAAAAAGAAAAAAAAAGCCTAGATATATATGCTTCACAATGCATTTCAAACCTAACTTTTTAATATTTTTGTAATTTACAATGCAAATAGTTTCCCTGTTGAATCTGGCTCTCTCTCCCAGTTTCTCAGAGAGCTCCACATAGCTGGTCCTTTTGATCCTATTCTTGGCCTTTATTAATATGATCTGGCACAGAGACTAGCTTTTGGTCTCTTTAATTCTGTTTCCAACTATTATGAAAGAGTTTCTCTTGAAAGTTCTTTGTTTAAATTCTTATTACCCATCATTCATTAATTCCCCATAGAGATTTCCCATGGTTTTAAGGTACCAATGTAATAGAGTTATCAAAGATGTCATTATTCTAAAGTATTTGCTCTTGATCTCTGTCACTTGGCTTGCAGTTTCTGGCTGATTTCTCTCATTATGGTCTGTTACTCAAAATGAACACAATGAGCTTTTGTAACTACTCTCTGAAATCAGAAAGAAGAAATAATTTCCCTAGTTAAGAAATACACAGAATTGTTCTGTGTTAAATCTAAAAACTCAAGCATCCTCCTGTTGACTATTCATTTTACATATCTCTAAGAATGAAGTAATCACCAAGTAGTTTACAACATCAAAAGGTGATAAAATACAATAATTTGTCAACCCCAAACAAAAAAATTCTTGAATTTCTCCATTTCTTTTTATGTTAATTGTAAAATAAATAGATCCCCAACTCCATTTCAATGACTCCTTATGATATTGAAATCTATTAAGAGATGAAGAAGATGAATCATACAGAGACAGTCTTCTATTGCCTTGCATACTTGTCCCATATGAACCGTATCTTTGGGTTTAATGGAACTTCTACAATTTGAAAACTTCAGCTACAGAAAATGGGTGATTTTTCTCTGAAATAAATTTTACATAAATGTCATTCTTTATATACCTTTAGGTGTCTCTGACAACATTCTATAAATATCTCTTTTTTAATTAAAAAAAAAATACCTTTAGTCATTAGGGCACTTTCACAGGGAATCCCAGGGTAGATTCTTACTATCTCAGGCTTTGGGTCCCCAAGATTTCCCTGGATTGTGCTTATGCCGGTATTACTAACGCTCAAAACAAGAATGGCCTTTAAAATAAAAGGTAAAATAATTGCCATAGTGTGCATACCAAGGCTAGAGAAAACCACATAATCATAGAAATCCTTAAAAGCAAATAGAGATATGGTAGCATTGAAATATAGTTCAAAGTTACTTCAAGAAGAGCCCTGCTACTCCTACAAGTATCTACCCTATTCACCAAGCTAAATGACATCTGAAACTCTAAAAAGCATATTCATTCCTTTGGTGTAACTTGATAAAATATCAATACCCCCAAGCATATTGCAAACTTTTGTCAATCATTTTATCTTTAATTTGAAAGAATTCTAGAATTATTCCCAACAGCAAATTTTAATAAAAAAGTAGGAAGACAAAAAAGAAGGGATGGGAGAGACAGAGTCTAAAGCAGCTCAAACAATTCCAAACTATTGATAAATAACATTCAAAGCACAGATTTAAGTCCACTTGTATGTCAGGAACCAACAGTACAACTGAAAACTCTGAAATTAACTTCCATGTCAAATGCAACGTCTATTAAAGGAAAAGTAATAAAACATGCTAATTTGATTACATATTATTAAAGTTATGAATAGTAACTGTAGCAATTATTTAGGACTTAGGTAAGCAAAAGAACTTTTTTTCTAAGAGAAGATTATTTTATCAATGATATTAGAATTGCTGTTGCATGGTGACCATGAAAAGTACACTTTTAGCCAATTTTGTTATTTTTGAATTCTCTACATCCCTTTATAGCCTACATCCAGTGTGGTCTACTCCCATAGCCCTATTTTCAAAGTTCAAATTTTGTATCTGGTCATCAGTTTTATATCTCTCACAGAAAGTACAAATTGTGGGGGCACTTCCAGGAAAATGGTGGAGTAGAAAAATGTGATTCACCTCATCCCACATATAGAACTTGGTAACACTCATATCAATGCAAATAACCCAGAAAACAACGCAAAGACTAGCAGAACAAACTCTACAACTAAAAGAGAGGCCTGAACTGAAAAGAGTTTAAACTGAAAAGAGTTTAAAGGGCAAAGATGCAGTGAGGAGCTAAACCAGAGGTCTGGCCACTAGAGGGAGGAAGCTACAGGAGCAGAGAGGGGTCAGACACAGGCTATCACACAAGGGAGCCTGCACAGGGAAAATGAACCCCCATAGCATTTGGCTTTGAAAATCACAGGGGCTGAATTTCCTGAGTTCTTACAACTAGCAGAAATTAAAGCCAGGAGCATTAAAAGTCCACAGCTTGGTTCTGGGAGAGCCTAGAGGGCTCTATTCCTCCCTTAAAGAGAGAGCACAACATGCAGAAATTTGAAAAAATGCTTGGGGTACACAGAAGGGAGAGTTAAATTACTAATTTCAGAGTTAGCTGAGGAGCTTCTCTAGAAACAAAGACTCTGGCAAGCGCCTTTTCACTCTTCTTGCCCCCAGCATAATCACACCTGTTCCCTATGGGATCCACAGCAGGGCTGGCATTCACTGCCTAATCTCTTAATACCATGTTCCAACCCTTCCAACTGGGCCTACCTCAGTCCTGGCACTGTTGGTCTTCTCTCCCAGGAGACTGGTGCAAACCTTGCCAACACTGCATCTCCTGAACTCCAGTCTAGTGGAGGATGAAGGCACCTTGTTAAAACTACATCCCTGCCCGTGCACACTTCACAGAGGGCTCCAGGCAGCTGGGCCTCTGCACTGGCTGCACTCCCCCTGTAGAAGAGTACCAGCGCCACTTTGTTAAAAGAGCCCTGCCCACTACTTCCAAGAGCAAGCGATGTAGCTGACTTTCCTAACACAGAAACAGACACAGAAAGTTAGGCAAAATGAGGAGACAGAAAATTATGTCCCAAATGAAAGAACAGGACAAAATCATAGCAAGAGAGCTCAGCAAAAGGAGATAAGTAATACATCCAATAGAGAATTTAAAGTAATGGTCATAAAGACACTCAGACTTGAGAAAAGACTGGAGGACATCAGTGAGACCCTTAATACAGAGATTTAAAAAAAAGACTAATCAGAGATGGAGAACACAACAATTGAAATTAAAAATACAATTGGAATATATAGCAGGCTTGAGAAAGCAGAGAATGAGTTAATGGTGTGGAAGACAGAGAATTGGAAAGTAATCGAGTTGAGCAAGTAAGAGAAAAAAACTATGCAAAATTAAAAAATAGACTTGGGAAACTCTGTGACTCTATCAAATGTAATCACATTCCCATTATAGGGATCCCAGAAAAAGAAAAGAGAGTAAAGGGGGCAGAAAATTTATTTTAAGAAATAATATCTGAACACTTCCCTAAAATGGGGAAGGAAACAAATATCCAGGTCCAGGAGGCACAGAAAGCCCTAACAAAATCAACCCAAGAAGGTCCACACCAAGATACAGAGTAATTAAAATGGCAAAAAGTAGTGAAATTAGTAGAAATTTCTACTAGAAAAAGTAGAAAAAAAAATTTAAAGGAGCAAGAGAAAAGAAGACAGTTACATTCAAGGGAAACCCCATAAGGCTATCAGTGGATTTTTTTCAGCAGAAATTGTGCAGGCCAGAAGAGAGTGGCATGATATATTCAGTGTTGAAAAGGAAGCACCTACAGCTAAGAATACTCTATCCAGCAAGGCAATCATTCAGAATAGAAAGAAAGACAATTTTATAGACAAACAAAAACTAAAGGAGTTCATGACCACTAAACCAGCCCTACAAGAAATATTAAAGAGGACTCTCTGAGTGGAAAGGAAAGACCATAAGTGAGAATACGAAAAGTGAAAAACACAAAAGCAGTAAAAATAAGTATATCTGTAAAAATCTGTCAAGGGAGTCAGAGAATAAAAGGTGCAAAATATGAAACCATATACCTAAAACATGGAGGGAAGAGCAATAAAAAATGGGTTCAAATTCAGCAACTATCAACTTCATATAGACTGCTATATGCAGATATTACATATAAACCTAATGGTAACCACAAATCAAAAGTCAGTAATAAATATGCAAAGAATAAAGAGAAAGGACTGCAAGTATATCACTAAAAAAGCCAGAAAATCATAAAAGACAGCAAGAGAATAAAGGATTTTAAAAAAACTATAAAAACAACCACAAAAAAAAAAACAACCACAAAACAAGTATCAAAATGAGAATAAATACATATCTATCAAAAATTATTTTTTTCAAACAAAAGATCTCAAATAAATATGTTATTACTGAACCAATCTACTGGTGCAGAAGCATAAAAACAGAGAAAAATCACTTCCCCAATAAAACTTGTTTGTTGTAGTGACATTTACATAGTGTTGGGTTCAAGCACATGACCTTCATGCAGCATAAATATGTGTGTCATCTCATGTGCAATCCCTTGTAAACCCAGCTTCTTTCTTCTCCAATGCCTCCTCTTGGAGTTGTACCTGATTTTATTACCAGTTTTCATGCAAATTCACTAGGGAATGAGACATTCCTGCTTTTGTTTCTTGGCCAGGAATATCTTGATCCTAAAGTCTTATGAGAGATATTATGAGGAACAGTCAACCACACACACATGACAATGGCAGAGAAAAGGAGAGAGAATAATTACTTCAAATGTAAAGGAACTAAACACTCTAATCAAAACACATAGCGTGACAGTAGGTTTAAAAACAAGACCCATCTCTAAGCTGCCTACAAGAGACTTATTGTAGACCTCAAATACAGACTGAATGTGAAGGGAGGAGATAGAGAAAAATTTATCATACAAATGGATATCGAAAGAAAGCCAGGGCAGACAAAATAAACTTTAAAACAAAGACTATAACAAGAGACAAAGAAGGCCACCATATGATAATTAAAGAGGACAATCCAACAAGAAGATATAACAATTGTAAATATTTATATACCCAACATGGGAGCACCCAAATACATAAACATTTAATAACAAACACAAAGGAGCTAATGAATAGTAATACAATCATACTAGGGAAATTTAACACACCACCTACAGCAATGGACAGATCATCCAAACAGAAAATCAACACCAAAAAAGTGGCTTTGAATGACACACTGACCAGATGGGTTTAACAGAAATAATCAGAACATTCCATCCTAAAACAGCAGGTTACACATTCTTTTCAAGTGCAGAGATCACATGTTAGGCCACAAAACAAGTATCAACAATTTCAAAAGGACTGAAGTTACACCATGCATCTTTTCTGACCACAACACTATGAAACTAGAAATCAATTACAAGAATAAAGTGTGGAAAGGGTGCAGATACATGGAGGTTAAATAACAAACTACTAAACAATTTTTGGGTCAACCAAGAATAAAAGAAAAAATCAAAAATTATATGGAAACAAATAAAAATATCATGGTCCAAAATCTTTGGGATATAGTAAAGTGGTTCTAACAGGGAAGCTGATAACAATAGAGACTTACCTCAAGAAGCAAGAAAAATCTCAAGTAAATAACCTAACCTTACATCTAAAGGAACTAGAAAAAGAACAAACAAAATCCCAAACCAGCAGAAGAAAGGAAGTAATGAAGATTATAATAGAAATAAATGATATAGAAACTTAAAAAAAAAGAAAAGAGAAAAAAAACCCACAATAGAACAGACCAATGAAACCAAGAGCTGGTTCTTTGAAAGATCAACAAAACTGATAAAACTCTAGCCAGACTCATTAGAGAGAAAAAGAGAACTTAAATGAACAAAATCACAAATGAAAGAGAAGAAATAACAACCAACATCACAGAAATACAAACAAGTGTAGAAGAATATTATGAAATATTATATGTCAACAAATTGGACAACTTGGAAGAAACAGGTAAATTCCTAAACACTTAAAATAACGCACCATAAATGAAGCAGGAAGAAATAGGAAATTTGAAAAGACCAATTACCAGCAATGAAATTGAATCAGTAATCCAAAAAAATCCCAAAAAATCAAAGTTGGACCAGATGGCTTCACAGGTGAATTCTACCAAACATTTAAAGACGAGTTAACACCTATTCTTCTCAAACTATCTCAAAAATAGAGGAGGAACAAATACTTCCAAATTCATTCTATAAAACCAGCATTACTCTAATACCACAACCAAATAAAAAGAACACAAATAAAGAGAACTACAGGCCAATGTCTCTGATGAATACAGATGCAACTTCCTCAACAAAATACTCACAAACCAAATCCAACAATACACTTTAAATAAGCATTCACCATAATCAGGTGGGTCTTATGCCTCAGATGCAAGCATAGTTCAATATTCTCAAATCGATAAATGTAATACATCACATCAGCAAGAGAAAGAACAGAAACCATGCAATCATTTCAATAGATGCAGAAAAAGCATTTGATGAAGTACAACACCCATTCATGATAAAAACCCTCAACAAAGTAGGTTCAGAAGAAACACAGTACAACATAATAAAAGCCTTATATGAAAACCTACAGCCAACATCATACTGGATGGTGAAAAACTAAGAACTTTCCCCCTGAAGTCAAGTATAAGACAAGGACATCCACTCTCATCACTTTTATTCAATAAAGTGCTGGAACTCCTAGCCACAGCAATCAGACAACAAAAAGAAATAAAAGGCATCCAAATTGGTAAGAAACAAGTAAATCTTTCATTCTGTGCAGATGACATGATACTATATATAGGAAACCCTAAAGACTCCACCAAAAAACTATTAGAACTCATAAATGAATTCAGTAAAATTACAGGACACAAAATCAATGTACAGAAATCTGTTGCATTTCCATACACTAGCAATAAAGCAACAGAAAGAGAAATTAAGTAAACAATCCTACTTACAATTGCACTAAAAATAATAAAATACCTATGCATAACCTTAAAGAGGAAAAGACCTGTATTCTGAAAACTGTAAAACACTGATGAAAGAAATTGAAGACAATACAAAGAAATGGAAAGATATGTCATGCTCATGGATTAGAAGAACAAATATTGTTAAAATGTCTATATTACCCAAAGCAATATATATATTCAAATCAATCCCTACTGGGGGCGCCTGGGTGTCTCAGCTGGTTAAGCATCCAACTCTTGGTTTCGGCTTGGGTTACAATCTCAGCATTGTGTGACTGAGCCCCCCATGAGACTCCATGCTCAGCGTGGAGTCTGCTTGTCCCTCTCCCTCCCCCTACGTCCTTCCCCCACTCACTCACCCAAGCTCTACCTCTAAAATGAATAAAATCTTTAAAAATAATAATCATAATCCCTACCAAAATACCAATAGGATTTTTCAAAGAACTAGAACAATCGTTAAACTTACATGGAACCACAAAAGATTCCAAGCTGCCAAATCAATCTTGAAAAAGAAAAACAAGTTTGGAGCCATCACAATTCCAGATTTCAAATTATGTTACAAAGCTGTAGTAATCAAAACAGTATGGTACTGGCACAAAAACAGACACAGAGATCAATAGAACAGAATAGAAAACTCAGAAATAAGCCCATGATTATGTGATCACTTAAACTTTGACAAAACAAGAAAGAATAACTAATGGGAAAAAAAACAGTCTCTTCAGCAAATATGGTGTTGGAAAAACTGGTCTCTATATGCAAAAGAATGAAACTGGATCACTTTCTTACACCAAATACAGAAATAAACCCAAAATGGATTAAAGACCTATGTGTGAGACCTAAAACCATAAAAATGCTACAAGAGAACATAAGCAGTAACTTCTTTGACATCAGCCATATCAATTTTTTTTTTAGATATGTCTCCAAAGGCAAGGGAAATAAAAGCAAAAATAAACCACTAGGCCTACATCAAAATAAAAAGCTTCTGCACAGCAAGAAACAATCAACAAAACCAAAAGGCAACCTACTGAATGGGAGATGATATCTACAAATGACATATCTGATAAAGGTTTAGTATCCAAAACATAATAAAGAACTTACACAACACCCAAAAAACAAATAATCAAATTAAAAATGGACAGAAGACATGAACAGACAGTTCTCCAAAGAAGACACCCAGATAGCCATCAGATACATGAAAAGGTACTCATCATCATCACTCATCATCAGGGAAATGCAAATCATTTCAATACAATGCAATACCACCTCACACATGGCAGAATGGCTAAAATCAAAAACATAAGAAACAATAAGTGTAGGTGAGAATGTGGAGAAAAAGGAATCCTCTTGCATTATTGGTAAAAATACAAATTGGTGCAGTCACTATGGAAAAGAGTATGGAGGTTCCTCAAAAAGCTATAAATAGAACTACCCTACAATCCAGTAATCACACTACTGGGTATTTACCCAAAAAATACAAAAACACTAATTCGAAGGGATACATGCACCCCTATGCTTACTGCAGCATGATAGACAAATTATGGAACCAGACCATTGATAGATAAATATATAAAGAAGAGATGGTATATATATACAATGGAATATTATTCAGCCATAAAAAAGAATGGAATTCTGCCATTTGCAATGACATGCATAGAGCTAGAGAGTATAATACTAAGTAAAATAAGCCAGAGAAATACAAATACCATATGATTTCACTCATGTGGAATTTAAGAAACAAAACAAATGAGCAAAGGGGGTAAAAAAAAAAAAAAAGTGGGGGGGGAGAGAAAGGCTAACCAAGAAACAGACTCCTAACTACAGAGAACAAATTGATGGTTACCAGAAGGGAGGTGGGTGGAGAGGATGGGTGAAATAGGTGATGGAGATTAAAGAATATATTTGTCATGATGAGCAGTGAGTAATGTACAGAATTGTTGAATCACTTTATTGTACACCTGGAACTAATATAACACTCTTTGTTAACTGTACTACAATTAAAATTAAAAACTTATTTTTAAAAAGTACAAATTGTAACTTAGGTAGAGAAAATAAATGGCTTTCTGTTTTTGTCATTGATTCAAAATATTGTCCAGGGCAAGCCTAAGATAGTTGTGCTAGGATGGTTGATAAAGAAAGTTCATATAAGTTAGAATTTGGGCCAAAATTCCAGGAGCATTCTATTGGCCGTGTACAGCACATAATATAAATTTGTTCCAAGAAGACATGGCCACAGTCATACTTTTGGTGATAATACTCTTGCAAATATTTCAGAGATTATACATGAGATTTCCTTGACATGACCAAAGAGGAAGTATCTTGCTGAGACACATGTAAACTTAATCTCACAACCAATCTAATGACAGTGTCATCTAATGTTAAAACAATTTAATTTAGGCAAAACGTAAAATGTACTAGCAGAGTTAAGCAAAACAGAAGATTCTCAAAGAACAGATCATGCTCTTTGACGGAATATAAACATGATTTTAATTTAAGCTCTCTAAAATATTTTGCATGAATTTTTGCTTGCTACTAATAACTTTAGGTAAAGTTAATTAGAAAAACCAAACAAATCTAAATTTAGCTTATAATAAGATCTTTTTTTTTGTTTTAAGAGAAAAAAATTTCTAAATCAAAACAAATGGCATGTAAGTATACAACAAAAATGACATTCCACCAAAATGTGAAGAAAGTAGAAGAGAAACATTTGTATGACATTTGTAGGAAAGCAAAGATTTCTATGTAAAAAATTCCAACACCAATTTCTAGAGACTGTTTTTTGGGTCTCATAAATCAAAGCACAAGTTTCACTCTTTATAATATTCCAGCATTGAAAAATTATGAAAAGAAAATCTTAAAATGTTGTATGGCTCTACATATTGATTTAAGAGATGATGAAATTACAATGTAAGTGGTAGTGATTTATATGATAATGTTAAAATATTTTCTGCAATAAAGATAACATCATTTGTGAACACATTTTCAATGCCTGAGCATGTCATGTCATGTATAAAACAGGGTCATTTCCAAATGCTTTAAGAATTTCAATAACAATTTCAATTTCAACTGCCTGAACAAGGGATCCACTTAGTAAATTAAGTAGAATCAGAAATGGAAAAAAAGGAAAAAACAATCAGTAAAGTTTCTGTGAATTGGGATAATAAGAGGTGAGGCTGCTCTCCAAAAGGGCTCAAAGGCACACAGCTCCATGCCTGGGAAGGTCCCTTCCTCATGTTTGGGGATGTTTCTGCTTCCATACATACACCAGATTCCTGCATGCATATTGAGTATTCGCTATACTCCATATAAGGTGCTAACACTTGGCATACAGGCTGACCTCAAGAAGCTAACACAAGTCACAGAGACAGACATGAGGAACTAACAGTTAAGATGATATTATGGAAAGCTCCATAATGGACTTAAGCACAGGAAATGTGGAATGCAAAGCAGATGCTCCTAAGACAAACTGAATAGTTAAAAGAAAGTTACCTAAAGTCACTTGATTTCAATCTTAAATGATGAGTGAGAGTTAGGCAATTGAAAGAGAGGGAGAGGATGTTTAAATTAAAGGCGATGTACAACAGCACTAAGGCAAGAAAGACCATGCATGGTGCATGTCCTTTGATAAGGGATGAATCTTGTTTATACAGCCGAGGAGATCAAAATTGGACTTTATCCTGAAGATGAAGAGAGAATTTAAACAGGAAACACTGATTTTAAACAAAGATGTGTCAACCTAAGATCAGTTTTGAATTCTCCCTCCAAAACAGCATTCAAGATGGCAACATAGGGGCGCCTGGGTGGCTCAGTGGTTAAGCGTCTGCCTTCAGCTCAGGCCATGATCCCAGGGTCCTGGAATGGAGCCCCGCATCTGGCTCCCTGCTCAGTAGGAAGCCTGCTTCTCCCTCTCTGACTCTCCCTGCTTGTATTCCATCTCTCACTGTCTCCCTCTGTTAAATAAATAAATAAACCTTTTAAAAAAAAAATGTGTCAACATAGGAAGAAACAGAACTCACCTCCTCCCATAGACACAACAAATTTACAGCTACATATGGAAGAAGTTTCCTGTGAAAAGAAACTGAGAACTACATAAACAGCACCTCCACAACAAAAGACAAAAGAGAAGCATAGAGAAGGGTAAAAGACAGAGCCTTGCCAGGACCCACCCCAGCTGAAGTGACTGTCACAAATGAGATGGATCCCAACCAGAAAGACAAGCCCCAAAACATCTGGTTTTGAAAATCTACAGAGAATAAGACCAGGGGAATCACCAAACTGTAGAGAACGGGGATCCCACTCTTGAAGGACCCATGAGCAAACTCAGTCACCCTGAGATCCAGCACAAAAGCAACAGATTGAACAACACTTAGACCATAAGTAAGGGGAACACACTAATTTTAAAGTGGATGACAGAGGGGTAGGAACCTACAGGGATTTTATCAGGGACAGAAGTGCTAAAGGATGCTAATTTTGCAATCTTATCCTAATTGTTGATGACAATGGGTGTCATTGTTGGTACTCATCCTCTAGCCTGCTAGCACCGGAAGGCATGTTCTGCCCACTATGTATCACACATATACACATATATACACACATATATATGTAGATATATTTACATATATATTATATTAGTCCTAGAAAAGAATGAAATCTTGTCACTTGTGACAAGATGGATGGACCTAGAGGATAATAGGCTAAGTGAAGTAAGTCAGACAGAGAAAGACAAATACCATATATTTCTCTTATATATATGTAACTTAAAAACTAAACACATGGGGACGCCTGGGTGGCTCAGTTGGTTAAGCAGCTGCCTTCGGCTCGGGTCATGATCTCAGGGTCCTGGGATCGAGTCCCATATCGGGCTCCTTGCTCAGCGGGGAGCCTGATTCACCCTCTGTCTCTGCCTGCTTGTGTTCTCTCTCTCTGACAAATAAATAAATAAAATCTTTAAAAAAAAAAAAACTAAACACATGAACTAACAAAACAAAACAAAAATATGCTCATAGATACAGAGAGCAAAAGGAGGTTGCCAGAGGGGAAGGGTTGGGGGGGATAAAGAGGTACAAACTTCCCATTATAAAATAAATAATTCACCAGGATATAATACATAGCATAGGGGAATATAGCCAATAATATTATAATAACTTCATATGGTGACAGATGGTAACAAAATACATCATAATGATCATTTTGTAATATATCAGAATATTGAATCACCATCTTATACACCTGAAACAAATATAATACTGTATGTCAATTAGGATTCAATTAAAAAAAAGAATTTTTCCTCTGAAAATACCTAAGATAAAGGATCTTCTGAAAGGAGACAAAAAATAAAAATAAAAATTGCAATCAACGAGATAAGAAATGCTTCCCAAAACTGAGGTAGTGGCAATGGAGAGCATGAACGAGGTATGCTAATGTTTAAGCGAAAGAAGCAATGGATTTTGATAGTTGGTAGTAAATAAACCAAAGAAAGTAAGGCTAGAATGACTCCTTATTTCTGACTTGAGGGACTGCGTGGGTGGTAGTTCCACTTATAAAAACAGAGAATAAAGAGAGGAAGTTGGAATTTAATTAACAATAACTTTATTTGGTGGCATCTGGGTGGTTCAGTCTGTTGAGCATCCAAATCTTGATTTCAGCTCAGGTCATGATCTCAGGGTCATGAGATCAAGCTCTACGCCAGGCTCTGCACTCAGCACAGAGTCTGCTTGAGATCCTCTCACTCTGTCCCTTTCACCACTCCTGCACTTTCCCTCTCTCTCTCTCAAATAAAAAACATCAATAATTTTATTTTAATGGAATCTCATGTTCTATTTTGCCCTTCTTCTGCAACTGAATTTCCAGTATCATTTTCATCACTCACTTGATTGAACAAAGTGTCAGCCAATCTTTATGCTGGAACTCCACAGGGAGCATCTCAAAATATGTAGGGTGAAATATTTGTGGATTTGTAGACTCAAGTTGCTGTCAACAACAAGACTGTCCTAGTTAAAAAGAAACAAAAAAACCTGCTTTTACTTTTCTTTTTTCCATAACATATATATTTAGGCTCCAAACATAATGACATTCCTTACATAAAAGGATGCTAGGTAAAACATCCTTCAATCACGATTACTTATTTCTCTAGCATTGTCATAAATTTGCAACTGCTTTGGCAGAACGCAGAATTTTCCAAGCAATAAAGCCAAAAGGTTACTAAACATTAAGATGCCAACTGTTTTTCTTCCTTTGTTGATTCTCCTTTTGAAACTAAACAGACACCCTATTCCCTGAAACCTTGTTGTTATCAGTCAGTTCCTTTCATGCCGTACTTCATACCATATGCTTCTGTAGTAAGTTTATTCAATCATTTCAAAGGGCAACATCTATTCCTTTCCCTTCTGCTCAAAATCTTAGCACTCTATAAATTTATATGATAATCCAAGAGCTAGAAAAAATAGCAATCAAAAATCCTCTACAAATGAATCAGGATCATGGCAAGTAAATGAGAGTTTCTATGTAATGTACATTAAAACAATCAACTT
The DNA here is from genome assembly GCA_028646535.1 of Procyon lotor. Classification (NCBI taxonomy): domain Eukaryota; kingdom Metazoa; phylum Chordata; class Mammalia; order Carnivora; family Procyonidae; genus Procyon; species Procyon lotor. Next base: position 42,283,712 of record CM053605.1, read on the forward strand.
AAGGAACAAAATTTGAAAAGAAGTGAAACAAATACCTGCTAATGATAATCCTGGCAATCATTTCACATGGAAGACAATTAAAATCTCTCAAAATGAAGTAAAAGATCAATAAATTTTAAATATGATATTGAACAAAACAATGCACAAAAATATTACATGCAGTGTTGTTGCATTTACATAAATTTCAAAAACTATATTGTCTAGGAAAGCAGACATACATGGTTAAACAATAAAGAAAAGCAAGGGCAATGTGATCATAAATGTCAGTATGGTGATATCCTCCAGCTAAAACAGGGAATATCTGGGAGGAGCAGCTTGCAAGCTGTTGATGACCTAGGACATTGTTGACCTAGGACATGTTACAGCTTTGCAACAATTCATTATACCACGCTTTGATGTTTTTTGCCTTTGTCCCTGTGAGTGTTATACTTCATAATAGAAAGATATTTCTTAATTAAATAGAAAAAAAGAGCATAGATATGTCCACTAAGAACTTTTCTTTATAGGTTATCATCAATCTATGAAAAGTTCTTAGCCGGCAAGTTTGCTGAAGCAATTTCAATGGAGTCATCCAGAAAAAAATTAGATAAGGCCATGAGGGACAATATGCAACAACACATAATGCATCAAAGAGTTTTCCATTTTTCTGAAAAATATTTCTTACATGAACATTTTTAAAAAAAATAAGAAGAGCTTGAAACTTTACAAAGTTGTATGTAATTCTCCAACAGCGAATGTTTTGCTCCTTTTAATTCCATTAACTCAAAATTGCTAAATTTCAATTTCCTGACCTGACAGTCCTCTGAAACAAAATATTTTTTCTTAACTTAACGTTAAAAGGTATGTAACATTTTACATATTTCCTACAAAATACTGTTATTACAGGTTTAAGCCACAATGTATGCAGTTTTAGCATTTTTCACTGTGCTTTGTAACATTTTATTTACAAGCAATATGACTAACAAATCATAGAATTTGATTCTATGAAATAGAAATTCTATTTCATGGAAATAGAATCATTTCCATGAAAAACTGAATTAGTGATATCAGAAAAATGTCAACTGTTGCTATAATAAATAAAATTAAAACGAACTTTGAAATATAATGACTGAAAATAATTCTCAGTAAAAACAAAAGCACACACCAAAGGTTGGATAGGCACTTTAGCTCACCCTTTCACCACTCCGTGATTCCTTCAGTGCCCACCAAAGTAGCCTAAATAGAACAGTTATAAATAAGCAAATAAATAAGCAAGAAGAAATGTGATTGCCATACATCTTCAAGGCAAGACTCAGCACTCTTTCCTACTGTAATCATGTCTTACTACATCTGAAATTACTTGCTAAGTACACAGTAAGCGATGAGATCATTTATCCCCAATCTTAACTAAACATGCTATATTTTAAGAATTAATATCTAGCTTTATATTTTTCAGGCAAAAGATCAAGATTTATTTGTCTATTTTAGATTACCCTCCAAAATAACAATCAGCATTATCTAACAGTTATTGTTCATAGAGATCATACCTAATAAAAAAAAATCAAATCAACTAAAATTTCAATCTTACAGCTTGGTAGTTGTCAAACCACAGCCAATAAACTGAACGGCTCATAGCTTCTCATGGAGAGAATAGCTTCTCACAGAGAGAAAGCGTCTTCAGTGTTCATGCATGTACATTGCTACCTACAGTGTTTGGTTACAATTTGCACAAGTCTGCCCCTATCCTGCAACAAGGTCAAATATTAAGTGAAAGAAAACAAACTTCAGAGCGACAATATTTCCCCATAAATTCAGTCCCTTCCATGAACTAGAATACTCCCTGGTCCAGACCCACCAAATCCCAAGGACACGAAACAATTTTAGGCAAGATGAACGTCAAAGAATAAAAGGAACACAGATTCTCTGGGTTAGAAGGCAATTTAAATCATCAATTTCAGGGGCGCCTGGGTGGCTCAGATGGTTAAGTGTCTGCCTTTTGCTCAGGTCATGATCTCCAGGTCCTGGGACTGAACCCCATGTTGGGCTCCCTGCTCAGTGGGGAGTCTGCTTTTCCTTCTCTCTCTGCCCCTCCCCCTATTTGTGTGCACGCTCTCTCTCTCTCTCTCTCAAATAAATAAAATCTTTTAAAAAAAAATCATCAAATCCAATCATCCATCCAACAATGTATAATATTCTAGCCTTTGCTTCAATGGCACTTACAGATTTTCCATTAATGAGTATATATAATTACATATGTGCTGAGAAAATGTGTTTGCAAATGATCACTTTAGCATTGAAGAAGGGATGACTAATTGGACTGGTCAGAACTGACATTCCTTGACATTGACTGTCATTTCTGACATTTATGATTGGTGAGCAGGGCTATTATGCCTAAAGGCAAGAAGTTGGCCCCTCGCTTTCTATCGTGTTTTTCACTACCCATGTCCAACCCTATGGTTTACTGCCTATTTGCCTGTGACTGAATGATAAAGATTAGACCCATAATACAAAACATCCAATTCAATGGTTAAGGAGTAGGAAGTCCCCCATAAAATTCCTGATCCAAGCCTTGTTCCCCAATCCAGTTTATTTGAGATATTAGAAGAAAGCAACAAAAGCGATACTATTCATATTTGGGTAGTAAGCCTTTTGTGTACACAGCAAAATCTAAAAAAAAGAAAAAAGAAGTGGGAGGTACCATGAACCCCTAACATCCATGCTGTGATAGACATTACTCAAGGTGTCGATAATGGGATGATAATGCCCCTGCCCCCAAATAACGTACATGCTACGTGACATATAAAGCAATACACCTGATAGGAGAAAACTATATCCTAGATACAGTAGTCAGCTCTCCCTAAATTTTAATAAGAGAGAGGACATTTGATCCAAATCCTGAAAGATGTGTAGATACTCCAGGTAAATAAGAAGAGAAAGGACAATCCAGGTCAAAGAGACAGCATGAGCTAAGGAGGAGAGGCATAAACCAGGAGACGAGGGAAAATATTTCTTTTTACCTGTATGTGCTACTACACACACTCTTACTTATGATGTAAAAACTGAGGACAAACTGATATAATTCTGTTTACAGAACAGATTATAAAATTATGCACCTTGGGAGTGTAAAAAACAACTAGCAAATATTACAGGGTGGGGATAGTAAGTAGGAAAAAGTTTAAATATAATAATTTTACCATTTTTCTTATCAGGAGTCACTAGACAGAGCTCCTAAGATATCAAGCCATTCTAGGTTACTGGAGGTCTTTTTATCTATTTCTAGAAATCTATACATGCTTGAACCTCTCCTCCCATTGCCCTTTTCCTCCATGCTTCCCACATCTTGATGCAGTCACAGTTTAGTTATCACCTCTCCCATGAAGTCTTCCTTGATCCCAGGTGTGTATTATAAGCGCCCCCCCCACACACACACACACAGAGTCTTCATAGCTCCCTGACCTTCCTCAAGTCAATCTCTACTACTGGGCTTTAGAACCATCTGTTATCCATCTCCCCACTGGAGCTGTAAGGTCCACGGGGGCAGCGACCTTATCCTTCTTGTTGTATACCCAGAGACCAACACATAGTTTGGCCCACAGGAGGAACCTAAAAATATTTGTGGACTTTTTTTTTTAAGATAGATTTATTTATTTTTTTATTCATTCATTCATTTATCTGAGAAAGCCTGCGCATGTAGACGGGAGGGGCAGAGGGAAAGAGAATCTTAAGCCAACTCTGCACAGAGCATAGAGCCCAACACAGGGCTTGATCCTACGACCCTGAGATCCCAGCCCTGAGATCAGGACCCTGAGATCATGATCTGAGCCAAAACCAAGAGTCCGCCACCAACCAACTGCACCACCCAGGTGTCCCAAAATATTGGTAGACTTAATGTTAATCACTTAGATAATGTTCCAAGAAGACAGTCTTTAGGTAGAATATTTAGTTATATTAATATAAATATGAATATATGAAAATTGTATATCTTATGCTTTCAATAGCCAGGAAACTATAAAATTCCCAATATGACTTTTTACTAGAAATGATTTTTATATCAATGAAATAGACTGAAACAGAGCACGTGTATGTATTTTAGCAGATAAAAATACTTATTAATAGAAATTCTGCATAGCTTTGAATATTTGATGTCCAGCTGATGCGTACCTGCAAAGTGTTCCAGACGTTTATAGATGGAGTCTGCTCTGACTGGTCAGTACTACATGGACGCCTATAGCATCAACTGTCAAATACTTTTAGTCATCCCTACACGCACATAAATGAAAAACACAGAAGAGTCCATCTCACAGAATTACTCATGAGTAATGCTACAAAGTGCTTCAAATCCCATCATTGATCTTAATTTCAGTGCTTTGCCAACTGTGTGCTGTGGTTCCTGGGAATTACGGAGACACTGTAGAGATGGAAGAGTTCAGCTGCCTTTCTTCTACCCTCAGCCCCCTCTCAGAGCAGCTCCATCACTATGGGACTTCATCTTCCTGTCCCAGTCAACAACTTCCCAGAGAACTAAGTAACAAAACTGTTTCTTTTCTGTTCCTTTCCTTATTAGATAGGAGACTGAGCTGTATAAGTGTGAGTGTGAGTGCGTGCATGTGGACAAGTGTAACAAGAGTCGCTTACTCCACAAGGATGGTTACAATCTAGTAGAACTTCAAAGCACTCATTTAAACATTTACAAATGCAAATAACTATTAACTAGCTATTAATTATCTGCTTTTATTATGTTGGAATAAGGCTGGCTATCCTCATTCACTGTTGGAAATTGTTAAGACATGTTTTTCTCATTTTGTATCAATCTGCTTTCTACCCTACAGAAATCAAACAAAATTAATAATTCTGTGTTATCTAAATTTGGAAGGCTTACTCTATTACTTTTCCACACTGAAGACCACTGCCTTAGAGGGAAAAAAAAATTCAGTAAATATAAGTGGAAATGCTATTCACATATTCCATATCAGATAAAAGAAATGTTCTCATTTGGAGTCCTATAAAACTGTGAGCCCCCAAGAGTCTTTTCATTACAGAAGAGCAGAAAACAACCAACAGCAAGATCACCCTCCTATCAGCAGATAAGTCTAATTTGAGTCTCTTCCTTCATTTTGTTCTTAATAACCTCATCCAGGTATCCCCATTTTTATCATATTTATTGAAGAAGACCTCTGTCTGCCTACCTAATCTGCTTTTCCTCTGGGGAATCACTTTCCCCATAGTAATCTGCTTTGGCTCAATGATGCAGGTGAAGCTGATCCAGCCCTAGGAAGAAACATACGCCCCAAGCCAGGACAATCAAAACTGTGAAACTCGTGTGAAAGCTTTCTGCAAACGCACTCTAGGTTCCTGTAAGACCATTAACTTACGGACCATGTAACTGGAGCTGCAGGGGCTATGTTTCTCCCTCTACAGAGAGTATGTGCCTGAGAATGCCGCTAACACAGACACACACAGATCTGAGAGAGAGTGCAGAATGTGTTCAATGGTGAGTCAGTGAGAACTAGTGTCAACTGATAGAGACATTTCTTATAAAATATCTTGCAAGTGCCACTTTGGTGTTTAGAAATCTGTAAAAGGAAGTTTTCTTCTCTTTTGGGGGGAAAATTTTTATGTTTCAGAACTGGAAGATAACACATTAGCCATCCACAGTGACTATGTAAACATGTAATGAGAACAGGGAAAATAAATGCCTCTCTTAGCACAGAGAAAAGGATGTTTGGATGGGTTCATCCAAGAAATATAATACCCACTTAAAGCTTTTTTCTATTCATTAGTGAAATCACGACTTGCGGTCATTCCCTTTCCTTCCTTCCAGTTACATTGCCATTCCAACTAGAAAATTCTTAGGCCTCCTTGGAGACAGTCTAAACTGGGATGATGCCAAATGTGTAAAATAGCAAGCAGTGTAGAAACTCTGAAAGGTGAGCAACCTGGTTGAGAGCATAACAAAGTGAAAACACAGAGAAGTAAAGGAATTCCTTGAACAAGACTTTTATGAAAAAGCACAGAGCCCAGTACAAAATAGGTATTCATGTCCCATCTCTATTTTACTTAGTTTCTGAGGAATCACTCATTTACGGTCTAGATTTATTCTTCCCTGATTGCTAACATTTTATTGCCATTTCTGAAAGGACCTGATGAGCAGGAAGTCTTTGTCCATAAATTCTAGAGTAAACGCCAAAGAGTCAGTGTTAAGAAACAAGGTCGCACACCTAAGAGAGCAGAATTACCTGGGTGGTATATCTTCTGAGGCAGATCTGGGTCTCCCCTCTGTGACATGTGCACTGTCTGCTGAATCACATTCTACTTTCATTTGGGTAAGGGGCGAGAAGATAGCCGATGAGGGCAGACAGAACATGTTGGATAGGTACAGAGGCCTTGGACTCTAGATAGAAGAGCAATCAGCACACCTAAATCTGCAGCAGAGACTCAGGCAGGAAGTGTTGATGAGCCCAGCTGTAAACTCTCCTGCATCCCTCCACTACATACTAAAGGGCTTCTGGGAAGAAAAGAAAAAGCAATAATTCAGCAGCAAGCAAAGGCAAAGCAGACAGCAGGAAGAAAAAGAAAAAAAAAAAAAAAAACAGAGTCCATAAATTCACAATCCCTATTGTGATCAAACTTAAGAAAACTCTGGGCTCCAAAAATTCTTGAACTTGTGGAATTTGAGTGTGATAGAACAGGCTATTTCTGGGCTTTGACCTTATAACCTTGTCCCTTTCTGGTTTGAACAGCAGTGTCGTTGAGACGCCTGCCACAGACAAGCACAATTAAATCATTCCTTAAGAGCCATTAGCATGGCAAAAACAATTGTTACCAAGGTTAATTTCCTTAGTAACCTTTAAATTTATTTTAGACATAAGTCACCAAGTGTATATCAATAATTATTTGATTTGTGGATGTGTCTGACAAAACAGAAAAAAAAAAGAACCATTATCCAAGATACATGATGATAAATGAAATATGAGACGAAAGGATGATTGGAATATTCCCTCTCATCCTGAATAACACAACTTAAAAGTCATCGATTCTCGTGGTCAAAAGACTACTGCCATAATTTCCAAAAAACTTTAAACTTCTCAATCATATCACTCTTATTTGATGCAGAGAAGTGAAAAGAAACATAAAGCAAACAAACGTACTAGTGTCACAGAGTAAACTAATGAATAGAGACATTTAAACAACATCACAGGTTTTCATTATGGAAAACCAAAATAATTAGCAGTTTTCACTGAAAACGCTTCCTACTTCTTTTACAAACCATTTACAAAACAGAGGCGCACTTTTGTCATGAAATTACTGTGCAAAATTATTTTTCTTTCAAAATGTTCTCTTTTTTCTTTTTGCTGTTTCAAAAAAATGGTGTGACAAGTCATTAATACTTGAAAACTTGTGTAACTTTTCCACAATTTAAATTCAGTACGGGCACACTCATGTTTATAAAGGGACAAAGTAAGGAGGAACAAAAGCATAATGCTGCAAGAAAGTGTGGGATGATTAGAAAAATCACCCTCCAAAGAACTGTGTTGGACTCTTAACCCAACTCCTTTTATGCCTGTCCCACCTGAAGACACGTTAACCGATTTTTGGCAAATCTCCTGAATTGAAATCACTTTACATTGTGTGTTACACACTACTGACAGTCACTTTGTTTTCCTTTCTCTTTAGATGCCTATTTAAGTCTGAACAAGTTATTAAAAGTTAAATTATAACTGCAAATTTCAGTCTCACCAAACCACAGCCTCTCAGCAATTACAAACAGGATAAGTGCCCATGTCTCATAATTTCAGAGATTAAACAAAACTCCTCATTTTGTTTTAAGAGATCAAAAGGAGATCTATGATCTCATTGTAGAAATCAAAGCTGGGATTACCTTAAGAAATTTTTACTTCTCTTAAGCAGTGCCACCAAATGAACACAACATATCATACTTAATTTTGATTAACGTGTGCTGTCATTGCGGTTATAGCCCAAAATATACTGCATAAATTACCAGAATATCAGATCTGTGATCCCTTTAGCAGCATCTACTGAACAAGAAGTATGGCCATTGAGGGGAAAAAAAAAACAAAAAGTACAAAAAGAACAAAATCCCAGAAGTGAAAGCAGTCTTGATTTCAATGGAATTCGAATCTACCCCCTCACTGAACTGTTGCCACTGGCACCCCCCCCCCCCCGCCAAAGTACAGACCCTCATTACACAAAACTGACTTAGTCCAAGGGCTCCTTACTTGGTTTTCCTGGCTTCTCTCCAACCAGCCTTGCTCCCTGCCTCCACGCTCAATCTATTTGGCATACAATAGTCAATAATATTGTAATAACATTATACGGTGACTACGCTCACTGCAGGAAGCACTGAGGAATGTATAGAATTGTCGAATTCATATGTTCTACACCTGAAACTATTATAAGATTATGTTAATTATACTTCAATTTAAATAAATCCTTTTTGAAAACAGATTGTCTTACCATTCCCCATTCCCTGAATCCCTTCTTTAGAAAGAGAAAGAGAAAATATTAAATAGAATGGGCAAATGTGTAGGATTTTATGGCATGTAGTATTGCATTCAGAGTCTCCCCTCTGACACCATCTTATTATTCAAAACTTATTTTCTCCCTTCCTCCTAGAGGCTACTAGGGAATTTTTTCCAAGGCCCAGTACTTCTACCAGCTATCTTTCAGTTTCTGTCTCAGTTGTTACAAAAATTTGTTCTCTCTCCATCATTAGCTTTACTTTTCTTTTTAATATTCTCAACTCCCAGTTGCCTTTTTTCTAAATATCCCCAGAATTATTACTCACAATTCACATACAATGAAATCCAAAATCTTTTAGTTGCCAGAAGGAACTCCAAAGTAATTTCATCTGATCTCAAAGTTTTACATTGGGATCTCGTGTTTGGAAAGATATTGTTGTATTTCAATCTTCCATCTACTTGCTACACAGGTATTAAACATATCAAATTAAACATTCCTGGCAAAACTCTCTACACATCCCCACTTTTGGCTTTTTCCATTTTCATTTAGAAAAAGACATCAATGTTGCAGGCTCTGAGAAAGAAAATTTTAAAATTTTAGGAGATAAAATTATGGTAACATAAAAGAAAAAAGTTATCATTAGATGTAGGGGGATCCAGATTTCAAATCTAAAGTAGATCTCATTATCTACTATACAAACTACATTCCAAAAAGATTTAAGTACTTAATAACATTTATTCAACCTCATCGCACAAAATAAGAATACTGTAAAAATAACTCTAATATAAATCATTAAAACAGAATAAAATATTTGATGAATATATCTGAGCTTAAAAAACTTCTTATATGTGATCTCTAAAAATCCTGACAGTCTATTTTTTTCAGTCTTGACAAGCAGTCCATAAAATTTAAGAAGTTATTTACAAATGTAGAAAATAAATTTCATTTCAGTTGACTTACATGATGATATCTAATATAATTTGTGTATAAAATATTCTTCTATTATTTCACCATAAATATAAAGATGTAAAAAGCAGGAGGAAGCTTGAAGGCAAGCAAAGTTGTATAAATTAATTCTAAGTATGTTCTAATAACAGATATTAAAAAAAGAAAATGAAAGTTATGTTAATTTGGAATGTCAAGAGTTCACAGTAACCCTACTAAACTTATTAAATTCTCCACACATCCAAGGCTGTAACATACTTCACACTTCTCTCTACTCTCACCAATTAAAAAAAAAAAAAACAAAAACAAAAAAACACTCTTTTTAAACACACTTTTTAAAGATCCTTTCTTTTTCCAAACTGTTTAGAAAATGAAGATACAGTGGCTTCAAATCATCTGAATTATAATTACTAAGTCAGTCCTCTCTGAAAATAAATCTCTTTTGTCTATTTGTCAAAATCTATTTGTTTTTAATTTGGGGTGATATTTCCCAGAGAAATTAAAGAACATTCACCCAATTCCTTTATACTTTGAATAGGAATTCTTCTTTTAAAAACAACAGTGAATATAGAGAACAAACAGATCATTACCAGAGGGGAAGTGGGTGAAGGGATGGGTGAAATTGGTGATGGGGATTAAGAGTATTTATATCTTAATGGGCACTGAGTAATGCACAGAATTGTTGAATCAATATAACCCTGTCTTTTAGCTATACTGGAATTCAAATTTAATTAATTAATTAACTAACTAAAAGTCAACCACTTGGAAAATTTAACACCATTAAAAAATGAGGATGAGACAAATCAAAGAGAAACTGATATTTCCACCAATAAAAAGTTATCTTTTTGTATCTCTATTCAAGGTTGTTTATTTGATGGGGTTTTGTTTATTTTCTTGGGTTTATTTTCTTAGGTTTCTTTCCTTTTTAGGAAATATAGAAAACCACCAGACCACGTTTTAGAAATGTCTCCTACCAACATACTCCTACAAGACTGGGAAACAAGTGTTAATAGATTTCCTGGGCCCATTCTATGAGTATTATTACATTTCTCCCTAATACTCTTTCAATTGGAAACTTTAAAAATACATTTTTACCCTCTTATTAAAATCAGCCACTTCCTTCTTTTTGAAACGGAATTCTTGTTTTGCACTTTTCTAATTGTCCTGCTTCCGAGCTAACCCCCTTCCCTCAGGGACTAGACTGCCAGCACTGACTCTTCTCCCGGCTTCCTCCCCTTAGAGGCAGGCGTTTCTCAAAGCTCTCCCACTCCACTCCAGTCCTCAGCTTAATCCAGGGCCGTATCTCTACTCCCACTTTTCTATGCAGATATTTCCTAAATCTGTGTCCTCTTGACTGAATAGGAGGCATCTTCCTGTCCACCTTGAAGTTTTCTGCCTCAATGCTACCCTCTCACCTGAAGCCCAATAAAATTGTCACTTTCCCCTCAAAACTGGCTTCTCCTTCTAACAATTCTCTTGTTCTGCTCATACTAGTTCATTTTTCATTTGTTTTCCCCATCAAGGCTCAAACTTCATTCTCCTTTGCCTGCATCTTCTCTGCCACCTCCCTGATCCAAGCTGTCATCAACTTCTTTCAGTTCATCCTTCAAGAGTTCTCACATCTATAACCTTCTTCTCATTTCCACACTACTATATCAATTGGGCTCTCATCATTAATAACTCAACTGCTTCAATAACCTCCAACTTGATCTCTTTTATTTCAGTTTTTCACATACTATTACCAAACCTGCTCTCCACTATAAAATAACCTCCCTAAAGGAGCACTGGGCTGGTTCAGTCAGTAGAGCATTCGCCTCTTGATCTCAGGGTCATGAGTTCAAGGCCTATGTTGGATGTGGAGCCTACTTAAAAAATAAATAAAATAAAATAAACCTCTCTAAAACATCACCATGATTTCTCTCTTGATTTCCAAGCTTCCCTTCCTAATACTTTCCAACAAGAGAAAGCTCCTACCTCATTCCCCATTATCTAATCCCCAGTGCGCTAATCTATCCTATTTGGTCCCCCTGGAAAGCCATTCCCACCCACCTTACCTACATCCTGTACATCTTTCAAGGGTCAGTTCAGATGTCTCCTCCTCCATGGCTTTTTCTCAGAATGCAGTGACTTATCCTTCTCAGAACATATTGCATTAACCGTCTGCCCAACTCCTGGGGCAGTTTAGAATAGTAAAACAGAAAACACTCAACTATGCTCCAAAGCACCCCAGTCTAAGCACAACTCTGCTATTAATCCACCTTTGGACCTCCATTACAAATCACTTTACTTCTCCAAACTTTGGGTTCTCACCTACCAAAAAAAAAAAAAAAAAAACAAAGGAAGGAAGGACTAAAAGAGATCTCAGCTTTATTTTTTTTTTAAGATTTTATTTATTTATCTGACAGATAGAAACAGTGAGAGCAGGAACACAAGCAGGGCGAGTGGGAAAGGGAAAGCAGGCTTCCCACCCAGCAGGGATCCCAATGTGTGGCTCCATCCCAGGACCCCGGGGATCGTGACCCAAGCCAAAGGCAGATGCCTAACGACTGAGCCACTCAGGTGCCCCAAGATCTCTGCTTTAAAGATATAATGACTGATCTGCCTTATAATGCTCTAACATTAATGTGAATTGAACGTTTACAATAAACCTTGTCTCCAGAAGCTGACTCTAAGTTCTTTAGAGCGAAAGAATTTTTCCTATTTCTTGGTGCCACAGTGCCTAATATCACCCTTGGAATTCTATAGGCCCCTGAGAAATACTTTGCTGATTGCTAAGTAGGAAACTTGTATCATACTTTGTGAATTAAGAGTCCGAACTAGAACTCAGACGCTTTGATGCCCAGCTCTGAGTTTGATCCTCTAACTTTGCTGAGCCATCAAGGAACAATTCTTCTCACAGATTTTTGTAAAAGCAATTATAAATAACTAAAATCAAGATTAGAATTAAGATTTAGTGGGCACCTGGGTGGCTCAGTCAGTTAAGTGGTAGACTCTTGATTTCGGCTCAGGTCATGATTTCAGAGTCCTGAGATCGAACCCCACATCAAGATCCATGCTCAACAGGGAGTCTGCTTGGGATTCCCTCTCTTGCTCTCATGCTCACATGCTCTCGCTCTCTCTCTCTCTCTCGCTCTCTCTCAAATAAATAAATAAATCTTAAAAAAAAAAAAAAGAATTAACACTTAGACCCTAGGACCCCATTGTAGGAAGACTAAATTTTTACCTGATTTTCCGCCACTTCATAACCTTATAAATTAACTTCTGATGTGGTTTTCCTACCTGAAAAATAGGGATTGAAAACTACCTACCAGGCTTATTAAGAAAAAGCAATCTGTAAATGATAAAGTATTGGAAAATATTGGAAATATTGGAAAATGCAAGTTTATTATTATTATCTAATAAATCCAAAATAATAAACCTAGCCCTTCTGCTAGCAAAGGATATTTGGTTATGCTCACTCACCATTGATGAAATCACTTAAAGATGCATATTTCTAAACAAAAGAATTTTGCTCTAAGGAAGGAAGAACAGGTACAAGCTTCCAAATGGAGAATCTTTTCTATAAAAACAGGATAAAAAGATCAGACTTTAAGACAGGAAAATCTGAACTTTCACGCTCTTCTCAGATACAGATGCTAACATTTTTTTGCTTTTTAATTTTTGCCAAGGCAACCAAATCATTGATTTTGGAGAGACAACTGTATAACATGGTTTAAAAAAATCAATTTGTTCTAAGCGACTATTTATTTTTTCCCCTCAAAGGAATTACACGCATGGGTTATTTCATGACATGTAAGAAAACATCTTTCATTTTTATGATGTATATGGCACCACTTGTGACTTTGGTGCTCATGTCTTAAAGACTATAACTTGCTCATAAAAATAAATCAGATGTTTCTGCAGAGCCATGTAATGCTGCTGCCGTCTGCTTACCCCCGTACCTAATGAGGCATGAGACAGGTTCTGAGAACAATCAAGTTGTTTACTTTCCTCTGGCCAATAAAGAACAACAGAAACGTATTAGAGTCTATATTCATCTATATCATAGAAGAGATGGACATAGGGGAAAACAAAAGGTCTTTGATATTAAAATGCCTAAGAGTGGTATCTATAACAAGACAAAAGTACGTGCTGATGAACAAGAAGGAATTAGGGTGATCTATCAACAGTATCAGGACAAAGAGCAGAAGAGGTGCCAGTGGCAGCTAAAGATGCTGTCCTCATCTCTCTCGGACCCGCTGAGTCATCCAGATGGACCTTTTTTGTGAACATAGGATGGAGGACAGTCCTAAGAAAGAAAAGGTTGACTCTTCATAGAGGGCACAAAAAAAGAGGGAAATTCTGTTATGCAAATAAGTCTAGCTTTGGAAATGTCTTCTTAAAAATAAAATGCCTCAGCGTGCCTGGCTGGCTCAATTGGTAGAGCATGTGACTCTTGCTCTCAGGGGTTGTAAGTTTAAGTGCAGAGATTACTTAAAAATAAAATCTGAAGAAAAAAATAAAATTAAGGGACACCTGGGTGGCTCAGTTGGTTAGGCAGCTGCCTTCAGCTCAGGTCCTGATCCCAGGGTCCTGGGATCAAGTCCCACATCCAGCTCCTTGCTCAGCAGGGAGCTTGTTTCTCCCTCTGCCTCTGCCTGCCTCTCTGCCAGCTTGTGCTCTCTCTCTCTCTCTGACAAATAAATAAATAAAATCTTTAAAAAAAGAAAAGAAAGAAAAAAATTAAAACACCTAAAGCTTGGTTTTGCAAGGAAAATGTTAACTCTGGAAGGAGTAACATTTTTATTGCGTAGTAAATTAAAATACCCTGATAATTTTAGAGTATTTAAGAGAAATGTGAAACTGTTCTGGTAAAATGTTCACATATTTTTTTTAAGGTTTTATTTATTTATTTGACAGAGAGAGAGAGTTCACAAGTAGGCAGAGAGGCAGGCAGAAAGGGGGGGGAAGCAGGCTCCCTGCTGAGCAGAGAGCCCGATGCGGGGCTCGATCCCAGGACCCTGAGATAATGACCTGGGCCGAAGGCCGAGGCTTTAACCCACTGAACCATCCAGGCACCCCAAAACTTTCACATATTTTTATTGAAAAATATCCCTGAGGAGCAACCTTCCTGATAAAGCTGACCCCACCCCTTCCAGGTCTTCAGCTGCAACACGGACAGAAGGCGAAGGAGGAAGGGTCTCACTATGGCTAACAGTGCAAGCCAATTCACACAAGCGCTCACTGACCATCTCACAAATTCTGGATCCTGTTTTGCAGCAAAGGAGAAAAATCAGGGAGGTGAGGCCACATAGCTTCACAAACATTAGATTCACTCACAAACATTTGACTTACAGTTGTAGCCCTGCTAGAAGAAACAAGCTTACACAGTGTCTGAGTTTCTCTCAACCACACAGATGCAATATATCCCTTTATTTACCTCTCAAGTGCTTTTTTATACACCTCCTACCACCACTCCAGTCTTTTTAAGAAAGCAAGAGTTCACAAAATCTCTCGTAGCACCACACTCCTGGTTACTTTTCTTCCTTTGGTGAATTTTGACTTACTAAAATATTAATGTGATTCAGTGTCATAGGTACTGCAGAACATTTGTCCAAATTGGTTGCACCAATTTAATTCCCACCAGTAATATGAGAATTACAATTGCTCCATGTCCTCGTTAAAAGCACTCTTCATAATTCTAGCCATTCGGCTATCTGTGTAGTGGCATCTTATTGTGCTATCTCATCTCCCTAGTGACCAACTATGTTCAGCACCTGTCTATGGGCTTATTGACCTTTTGTATATTCACTTTTTATTGAACTGCTTGCCCTTTTTTTTGAACTGCTTATTTTTACTTGTAGATTTCTAGGAGTTATTTCTGTATTCTATATACAAGTCTTATGTTGATATATGCATTACAAATATATTCTCTCAGTCTAACACTCACCTTTTCACTCTCTTAATGGTGTCTTTCAGTAACCAGAAGTTCTGGATATTGACAAAGTCAGAGTTATCAACTATTCCGTTTATGAATTATGTTTTTTATATCTTGTTTAAGAAGTGTTTGCCTTCCTCTAGGTCATGAATATAATGTTCTGTATTTTCTTCTAGATGCTTTACTTTTTCTTTTTTTAGATTTAGTTCTATCATCTAATTTGAACCATAATTTGTATACAGTGTGAGCTAGGGAACAAGGTTCATATTTTTTCCATAGATATCCAATTAATTTAGCATCATTTATTGAAAAGACTTTCTTTTTCCCAATAAATTTCAATGATTTGCTCACCATAATTTAGGTAAGCATATGTTTGTGTTTGTTTCTTGGACTCTCTTTTGTTCCATTGGTGCTGTTTGGAAAAGGTCCAAAATGGGTAGAGAATAAGAAGCATAATCTGTTTGGTAATATCAACTAAGGATAAACTTATCATATAACCTAGCCATTCCATTTTCTTCTTCTTATACACCCAGGAGAAATGAGTACATATGTCCCCAAAAAAGGTATGCACGAAGATGTTCATCACATCTTTATTCATAATGGTCAAAAATCAGAACAAATCTAAATATCTATCAATAGCAGAATGGGCGAATAAATTGTGCTATATTCATACAATGAATATCAATTTACAAAGCTGCACAGCAGATGCGTATTACTGTGTAGCAATAAAAGAGAACAAACTATTGCTTTGGACAGCAATACGGAAAACCTTACAGACATAATGAATAAAACAAGCCAGACACAAGAGTACATACATGATTCCTTTAGATAGAAGTTCAAAAACAGGCAAAAGTAATCTATGGTAATAAAGTCAAAACAGTGATTACCTCTACGGCAAACAAGAGGGTAGTGACAGGAAAGGAGCATAAGGGAGCTTTTTAAGGATCTGGAAATACTCCGTCTTGATTTGATAGTTACATGGGACTACATATGGAAAAAAATTCATCAAGATATAAATTCAAAATCTCAGCATTTTACTGTATGTTACTGTCTTAGTTTCT
>CM053605.1:42300594-42320650 GCA_028646535.1 Procyon lotor
TATTCCTCCTTATTTCATCTGTATCATCAAATTACTGACCAAGGCATATGCTTCTAAATCCACTGAGTTATTACATTCCATTGCTAACATGACATAAAGAAATATTTGACATATAAAAACCGCATTTGTTTATCTACTAACCTCTTCAACCAAACACTTTTCTTTTTTTCTCCTTATCTTAGTAAACTCTACCCCCAAAGTGGGGCTCAATCTCACAACCTGGAGATGATAAGCACATGCTGTACTGACTGAATCAGCCAGGTGTGCCCCAAATACATTTTATATGCTTCATCATTGACTCAATTCATTACATTTTCCTCTAGTCAATTCTGTTGGTCAGATGGTACATCTTATACATTAAGAACAATATTTCATTTTTGCCAAGGCACTATATTAGATACAGATTACACAACTATGCTTTCAAAGATCAAATATGTTTAAGAAATTACTTGCAATATTGGTTTACTCACTCCAGTTTAGTTCAAAACTCATCCTTACAACTATTATTTTTACTTGAAGATTTATGGAGGAATAAGAAAATCACCCAAACTACTTGGGAATTTATGCAGATGTGCTGTCAAAATCTGATGTACTTTCAACTTCCAAAGCACGTATGTTCTTGTGCTCCTTTCCACATAATCCAGCATCAAATAAAGACATCAGTAATTTTGACTTGATTGCACTATAATTATTCAAATATCCTTAATTTTATGCTCTGGCCTAATTTCCATATTCGTTGTTATCATTAAAAATGATTATTATAGATAATGTACCTAAAGTACTTCCATTAATTGGAAAATGCAATTCTTGAACAATAATAGTCATAACAAAAACATCTCAATATAAAGGCCATGATGGCAATGTAGTTGTACTTAATATCAACATAAATCAGGATGTAGCGCCATAATCTCAGCCCTTAGTGGTCCCCTTCCAACTTGGCATGAGCACTCCGCAGTAGATAAAACCACAGTTTGACCAGAGACCAAGTCAGTACACCAAGTCACCCTTCCTGACACCTCACAAATAAGGCAAACTCTCAGGTGGAGATCAATGTCTTAAAAACACCCACCTCGGCTGAAGCACAGATTTGCTTATTGCAGCTGCTCAGCAGGGCTCCGCACCTCTTATCAATCAAGATGGAGCAGCAACATTTCCTGCCCTCTGCAGGAAACAGAATCTCTAGCTGAGACTTATCAGCAGGAATTCTAGCAGGAAGAATTCGGGGTCAAGGAGAAAAGGAAAAGGTGAGAAAAGGAAAGCAAGAGAGGAGACCAGAGTACAGATAAAGAATTAGAGACTACGTTTATCAGAGACCCCCTTTGCAGCACATCGCAGGAGGTTTCAGCAGGAAGCTTCTTTGGGGATTGGAGAATCTTTGAATATTAGGCATAAAAAAACACTTCAGAAATATAGTGTACCTTATAGGAAAAGAAGCTTTAAATAAGAGGTGGTATAAAAATTCTTTAAATGCTAAACATTTTATTAACTTTGATTTTCACTAAGAGCTCATTTATTTCTTGGAATAGAACAGCAGCCGAAATGTAAACCAAGAATCTGTTCTTATAAAATTGGAATATATCTAGTTAAAGATTATCAAATTACTTTCGTTTGATTCTAAGTTAAATTTTAGGGTAATTAAACAATTGGATTAAGTCATTAGCAAACTACTGAAAGCCTAGAGAATATTGTGACAGTACCCAAACTCTAAGAAAGTAGAAACTTAATAATGCCTGTCTTTCAAAGTGGAAAAAAAAAAAATGCCAGCAAAAAATGGTTATATAGTCCTATTAGAATTTTAGAATTGTCAGTCCACCAGTTTATTAAACTTAATTTTTTTATTCTCTTCTTCTATGAAAAAAGTAGGTAGATCTTTTTTCTAAAAAAAAATAAACATTTTACATTACTTAAAAGAGAAAAAGTTAAGTTAGATAAAAATCTATCAAGAAGGCCAAACGGTAAGGTAAAACAAGAAATTGTGCCAAATCTGATCCCCAGCTCTGCCAGTGATTAAAGATAACACTACTACCAGCTCAGGATAAATGACAACAATACACTATAAACTTTGGGCTCTGTAGAAGAAAGCAATTCCAGATCCAACCAGGAAGAATAAAATATTATTTTTTAAAAGGGAGATGTATGTGAATTACAGAAGAATTAAAAAAAAATCTTAACTCCAAACATACTATGCAATTCTACCTGTCAGTGAAATCTGAGTCAGGGCTACTATAGTGTACCCAGTGGTCATAACACACTCTTCTACAACCCACAATAACCCCCAAGTGTTGAATATAGGCAACACAGTGACTTCACAACCCATATATCACAAAGGGAAAAAAATGTCCTGTAGCTATGAGACAATCCACAAAGATGTCAGAAAATCTTAGAGAACCTAACCACCCCGTCAGGGAGGTAGGATTTACAGTTAGGAACACCTGCTCCCCTCTCCCTATCACTACTAAAATAAAAAAGCAAATAAAAGACAGTGACAGAAAGGTAGAAGAAAAAAAGCAAAAGAACAAAAAAGCTTCCAAGGTTATAATAAAGGGAGTTTTCTTCACTTGGTTAATAAAAAAAGAGTACCTTGCCAAGTTTCTACTGCTCATTTTATCATTTAATTTCACACAAAGCAGAACTTAACTTTGCATAAATTCCATAATTTCTAGCCTACAGCTGCAAAAAAATAGGACCCCCTGCCAATCATCAGCCCAGAAAAGTCAGATTTGCCTGAGTGTCAGCATGAACAACACAGTTGAAGGTTAATATTTAATCTGGCCTCTTCTCTGATCCCTAAAATCATGTGGATAAGGTGAAGTTACTTTGAAATTGCTGAAAGCAAGATTTCATTCACCATGAAACAGAAGTTATGTTGGAAGAAGGGGAAATGAGGAAGCCATGAAAAATTTGTTGTAGGCTGAATAAATTTTTTGTACTAGCAACATATTAAAAGGCCAACTGACTTGAGAGCATAAAGAATCTACTTTAATCTTGCCTCTTCATAGGAACAAGCCCTTCAGAGATATTTCTTCCTGGGTGTTTATGCTGAGCTACCCAGAAACAACCAAAGGAAAAGAGAAGGCCAGATAAAAGACAAGAAGTCAAGGAGAGGTCATGCCAATTTCAACCTGAAATGTTTCATTCTCTGTAAGAAAGTGTCTGAATAGGTTTGTCGTCCTTGTAAATATGTATGTATACTAATCCATTTCTTCACAGAATCTGTTCCCTCGTCAATTCTGCAACTTTTCCTGGGTCTCCTTACCAGGAAAGGATCCCTCACTTCTTTTCTGGAGGGTTTCAATGCCTGACCGTCACTCTTTCATTTGGTCACAAAACTACACAGTAGTCAAATCTGTTTACAACAAGTCTATGCATTGGAACGACTAGGCCCTTTAACTGAATATTATGCCCCGGTTTCTGCACAAAACACGCTCGACACAAACTAGAGCTGGAGAGATGCCACGTCCAGATCGTGACGTCACCGACATGGCGGCTCGGGTCTCTGTGACTTGGGTCCGCCTCAGGAGAAGACCAGTTCGCAACTATTCACAGATATGGCACCATTGTGAAAATCCTAGAACCCAGGCGTGAGGCTGAAGCAAGGCCCTGGACCACAGCGACAGAGAAGGCAGCGCTGGAGAGGAAAGAGAAGCGGCTACCCTCCGCCAGCCTCGCCCCCCACACGGGCACCACGGGGACCTCGGGCACCACGCCAAACTGAGACGGCTTTCCTGGGCCTGCGGTTTCTCCAGCAGGAAATGGAGAGCCCAAGGCGGACATCCAGCTCCCCCAGTGTTGTGGGGCTTTTCCTAGGAGTTCCAGTTGGGTGTCGCCTCACAGGAATCACTGGGGAAATCTGTGGAGCTGGGACACCCAGCACCAGCCGAGAAATGGAGAAGCGGGATGAGACCTACCCCATCTGGCGTTCAGGTCTGGGCAGACTGCATTGCTCTCCCGGCGGCGACCGAGCGGAGATCCCAGCGAGTGACTCAGGCCATCTGCGGAGCCGCAGCGGGGGACCAGTCTAGCCACGGTGCTGGCGCACAGTTTGGCCTGGTTCAGGTCCCCAGCCACTGAGCTGTGCCTGCACGGAGCCCGTTCTGCTCCCTGCCGGGGAAGTCGCCACATTTGAAGCTCCACCTACCGCTGCGTAAAGCCTCCAGTCTGACCCCACCGGGAAGTCTGGCGAGAAAACCCAGGCAACTGCGTAGCGCGTGCCAGAGCCACGCTTGCAGCTAGAGAGCCCAGACAGTGGATCTGTGCATCCGCAGAGCCCACACAATGGATCTGTCTGGCCAGGGAGTTGGTGGACAGTTTGGCCTGATTCAGGTCACCAGCCAGTGAGCATTACTAGAGGTAGAGCCATTTTGTGACTCCTGAGAATCAGGCAACCAAATTTGCAGCCCCACCTAACTGCTAAGTGTAAGGTTCAGTCCCACGAGACGAGACAAGGAAGCCGGACCAGAGCATCCCTGGCTGCACAAGAGCTTCATCTATGGCCCTCCCAGCAGCCTAACTAAACCTAGCGCAATTGCTGAATGCAACCAACAGCCTCTCCCAGGCCAAAAGCATGGCCAGTGACCACGTCTAATTGTAAAGCATTTCGGCAGTCCTGCCTGACGAAGAAACCAGAAAAACTCTATCTGACTTCAGTTCCCAGCCACACCCAAGTGCAGAATCAAACTGGAAGGCCCTCCTGACCAAACAGCCTGGCCAGCGACTTGCCCAACAAAGCAGCACAGTCAGCAGTCAGTCTACCTCATCGTGAAACCCAGCCTGCAGTCCTCCCCAACTTCAGAGCACAGTATTCATCCCGATCTGACCCCAGAGCAGAGCCTGACACTGAGAACAACCTGGGAGCAGGCCATGGCCCACCTGAACATGGAACCCATCCAGTGGCACCATCTAGTCATGGATCACAAACCTGAGACTCCTGAGCAGGAGGGATTACAGAGCCAAGCCCTATAGACTCGTCCAACTGTGGGATCCCACCAGTGAGTGGCACCTCCCCACCAAGACCAACTAGAGGTGATTGGAGAGCCCAGCTAGTGGCCCAAACTGACCACAGAGCATAGCCAGCAGCCTAATTGGATAAATTAGGGATTCCATGCAGCAAACCTACGTGAAGGTTGAACCCAGCCAGTGGCACCCTTTGACCTCAGAGCATGGGCCGTAGCCTTGCTTAGAGACCCAGGTAGGAAGCCCCATCTGCCCAAGGGTACTACTAGCTGGCCCATCCAGAACCCAAACCTGGAAGGACTGGTGAAAGACCATCCCTGCCAAAGAAAATCTATAAAATCTGAAAGAGGAGACCACTTACTCAAATGCACAAATATATACCAGTGCAAGCGTTTGACAAAATTCAACATCCATTTATGATATAAAAAATATTAAAAATTTAAAAAAAATCTCTCTCAACAAAGAGTATAAAAGGAATGTACCTTGGGGCACCTAGGTGGTGCAGTTGGTTAAAACATCCAGCTCTTGGTTTGGGCTCAGGTCATGATCTCAGGGTGATGAGATGGAGCCCCACCTGGGGCTCTACACTCTGTAGAGATTCTACACTGAATCTGCTAGAGATTCTCTCTCTCCCTTAGCCCCTCCCCCTGCTCGTGTGTGTGTGCATGTATGTGATCTCTCTCTCTTTCCAAAAGTAAATAACAAAATCTTTTTTTTTAAAGAGATATACCTGAACATGATAAAACCACAACAAGCCCACAGCTAACATCACACTTGATGGTGAAAAGTTGAACCTTCTTCCTCTAAGACCGGGAGCAAGACAAGAGGCGCACTTTTGCTACTCCTCTCCAACAAAGTACTGGAAGTTCTAGCAATTAGGCAAGAAGAAAGAAAAGCCATTTGAATCAAAGAAAGAAAATTGCCTCTGCAGATGATATCATCTTACCCATAGAAATTCTAAAGATACCACCAAAAAAACTGTTAGAACTGCTCAATGAATGCAGTAAGTTGCAGGATACAAAATCAGCATACAAAAATCAATGTGTTCCTATATACTTCCAATATACTAACAGCAGATTATCCCCCAAAAAGATAATAATAATAAGGAAAACGATCCCATTTACGATAGGGATCTGCAATAAAAAAACAAGATACTCAAAAATAAATTTAACCAAGGAGGTGAAATATCTCTCCACTGAAAACTATAAGACTGATGAAAGAAATAGAAACAAACAAATGAGATGATATTCTGTTTTCATGAACTGAATTAGTACCGTTAAAATGTCCATACTTCCAAAAGTGATATACAGATTTATGAAATTGTGGTCAAAAGTTGAATGGCATTTTTCATAAAAATATTAAAAACAATCCTGAAATTCATATGGAACCAAGAAAACTCCAAATAGTCTAAGCAATCCTGAGACAGAACAAAGCCAGAAGCATCACACTTCCTGATTTCAAACTGTATTACAAAGCTATAGTAATCAAAACAGTTTAATATAGTCATAAAAACAGACACATAGATCAATGGAACAGAATCAAAAGCCTAGAAATAAACCTATGTGTAATATGGTCAACTCATATTTGACAGGGGAGCCAAGAATACTCAATGGAGAAAAAATAATCTCTTCAATAAATGATACTGGGAAAACTCAATATTCATATGCAAAAGAATGAAATATAATTCACCATTCACAAACATTAACTCGAAATAGATTAAATGTCGGACCTGAAACCATAAAACTGGTAGAGAAAAACATAGGAGGAAAGCTCCTTAACATTGGTCTTAGCATCAGTTTTATGGATAGGACACCCAAAGCACAAGCAAGAAAAGCAAAAATAAACAAGCGGGACTATCTTAAACTAAAAGCCTTCTGCATCGCAGAAGAAATGATCAACAGAATAAAAAGGCAACCTACAGGATGGGAGAAATTACTTGCAAATCATATATCTGATAAGGGGTTAATATCAAAAATGTATAACATACAACTCGATAGCAAAGAAACAAATTATCTGATTTAAAAATGAGCAAAGCCTTTAAATGGACATTTTTCCAAAAAAAAGATATTCAAATAGCCAACAGGTACATAAAAAGGTGCTCAACATCACTGATCATTAGAGAAATGCAAATCAAAACCACAATAGATATCACCTCACACCTATTAGAATGGCTATCATCAAAAAAGAAGAGATAAATGCTGGCAAGGATGTGGAGAAAAGGGATCCCTTATACACTGCTGATGAGAATGTAAATTGTTATAGTCACTGTGGAAAACAATGTAGAGTTTCCTCTAAAAAATTCAAAATAAAACTATCATATGACCTAGAGATTCCTCTTCTGGGCATATAGCAAAAACAGGATCTCCAAGAGATACCAATCTGATAGAAACAGAAAAAAAAATTGATGGTTATTGGGGGCAGGGGTGGGGACATGGTTAGGGAGAGAAGAGAGAACACGAGTTGAAGGTGGTCAAAGGGTATAAAATTCCAGTCATAAAATGATTGAGTTCTGGGGGTGTAATACATAGCATGGTGATACTATTGTGTTGTACATTTGAGAGCTGTTAAGAGAGTAGATTTTTAAAGTACATACAAAAATTTCTAACTATGTGAGGTAAGGGTGTTAACTAACCTTATTGTGGTAATCAATTTGCAAAATATACAAAATATATCATTACACTGTATGCTGTTAAATTATACTATATTGTATGTCAATTATGTCCCATCCTGGGGAGAAAAAAGATGCTTCTTCCATCCAATTTTACGACACAAAATGATGAGCCATGCATGAAAAAGTATTCACTTTTTATTTATTCACTAGAGAATAAAGTAGTTTTGGGAAACCTAGTCAAATGAACCCCCAAGACAGGAAAGAAGACAGGTCAAAACATGCAATTAATAATTCTCTAAGAGTAGATTCCATTTTCAACATGATCTAACATCTACTCTAATATCCACTCTAAAAGACATTGGGCTAAATACATTTTTGAACCATTTTTTCCAATTTCCTTCAAAGCATTTAGATGTTAGGCTCAAACTGAGGAAAAAAACACACTCAATTACTGTTCTGATGTTGGTGCTTTGTAGTCTCTCAGCCTTTTGAAATCCCATAATATTTTACTACCTCAGCGAGTTTATAAGTGTCACCTCAGATTTACATTTTCTAGAATATTTTCTGCCTCTTCTACTGAATTGTTATGAAATCTTTGTTGTTAGCCTGTTAATTTTAAGGTTAATTAGAGATCACATTTTTCTGAGGGTCTGACAAGTGCACACGTGTTACCAGGGCAACTAGCCCACAGACTGTTACGTGTACCTCGAGCTTCTTGAGGCTATGGAGGAAGTAGAGAATTCAGCCATTCAGCTTCCACAGTTCTAAGCTTAGTTGAGTCTAATTTAATCTATAGAGCCTAAATAGAGACACACTGAAAGGAAAATTCTAATAAATTGAAGCTACAATTACGGTAGTTTAATTACACAGTTAAGTTTTAAAATATTAACCAGGGCCTTGCGGTAATGGTTGTATAATGTCTGCACTTCCTCATTTATAAATGCATGTGCATGTGTCCTTTGAAGATAGAGACCACATTGAACCAATTTTGTATCTCCAAATCCCTTCCAAAACCAGGCACACAGTAAGTACTCAACAAGTGCACAAAGGGAGGCCTCTAGGTAAGGTTCATCTCTAGCAGGGTGTACAGAGACTGAGAAGTTGGGAAAAAACAATTTGCTACAAGATGGTAACAAATCACAGACTGTGGATGCAGATTACCCAATTCACAGAAAACGCCCAGGGTCATTTCTGGGGAATGACTGACTACCAATCACCTCTTCCCTGCTTTTGGACAACATAGTCTTCCCACCCTGAATCATGCAATTTGGATAAGAACTAACTTCATCTCCAGGGCCACACAGTATTTGGTTGAAGCCTAAGTCTGTGACAGAAATCGAAGTCCATCCCAAGGACTTTTCAAATGGAAATGAAGGGAGAAACTTCTTGGGCTTTCACCTCTGCAGTGGAAGAGAATGAAATCACCAACTATAGAGAAACAGACCAAAGTTGAGAGAAAATTAGTGCTATAGCTTCTGGTTCTGACCATCAGTTATACTCCTGCCCTTCCAATTCTATGAACCAACAAGTGGGCCTCTTGGCGCACTTAATTCAAACTGAGTTTCTATCACCTGTCCTCAAAAGAGCCCTGACTCACACGATGAGCGATTCCTCCTAACTGAGAAGACCTGGAAATGCTCAGGCTGGAAGAAGGGGTGTGGTGAGGGAGGGGATTGTGTTTGTGTTTGGAAAGATCACCTGTGTTGCTTGATTGATTGATTGTGTGTGTGTGTGTGTGTGTTCTTTTTTTAATAATTCCCTAGTGGAAGCCAGAGAATGTCAATATCCCACCCCTTCCCAAAAGCACATCGCTAATTTCCTCATCAGAAATATCTGTTTCTATAGGATGCCCAGGTGGCTCACTCCGTTAGCATATGACTCTGGATTTCGGCTCAGGTCATAATCTCAGAGTTGTGAGATTGAGCCCCACATCAGGCTCCGTGCTCAGTGAGGAGTCTGCTTGAGATTCTCCTCTCCCTATCCTTCTGCCCCTGCTCTCTCTGAAAATAAATCTTAAAAAAAAAAGGTATCAGCTTCTAACAAATCAGGCATCTGGGTCAGCTGAGAAAGTTATCCTCTACCGCTTTCCCAAGAAAAATAAGATACCATGGAGTAGACTGGAATCCCTGTAGACTAAATTGGCCTAGTTATCTTTCTAAGGCCTCAGTAATTAATTCTCACAGTTACTCATCACCAGGGCCTACTTGAATGGGATGGTGTTTCTACTGTACCTTCAAAAAATAGCACTGCCCAATCAGCATCCACAGTGTACTTCCTCCCTACCCCTCACCAGCCTGGCTCTTTCACATTCCATCCCTCTTTCCTAAAAGTTAATAAATTAACTATCAGCACTTCCATTTTGCCATGCCCCTCCTCAGGTAACTATACTATTTTCCAGCTAACTTTGATAATGACAATGGTGCAGCATTTATTTACACAATAAACAATTAACCCCTCATATTTAAAAAAAAAAGAGGTAGCATTTTTTTCTAAAGACTTTCTGGAGTATAACAATATTATCTATTACCATATACTAAAGGCCAAATACTACATATATATACTCTCCACTATTTCTTTACTGCCATCACAACAGCCTTGGAAGATCAATAATTTAGGACTTATACATGACAAAATGAGGAATCAGAAGGTAAAGTAATTCAGCGACTACTCTGTCCAAGTATCTGTCAGGTTCCTGGCACTCTTCTTGGCATTATACATACATGATGACCTCATATGATGTTTGCAACCCACCCTCAAACAGGGTATGATGACCCCCTCTTATAAATAAGGAAACTGGGTTTACAGCTGTCAAATACCTTGCACAAAGGCATACAGCTATTGGGGGGACGAGGGGACACCAGGATGGTGTTGCAAGTCTCCCTCATTCTAGAGCCCTTACCCTTTCCACTGCATGCTGCTTCCCCAGGAACTAGATTTAGTTCAAGTACTACAGGTCTGAGTCATAAAGTTCTAGGAGTCCTAAAATTCTACATGTCACAAACTCTTGACTCAATCTTCCCTATGGGCCATAGTAGTCTATTTTCATGAGGGGAGGGGGACTTTATTTAAAATACTAAGTTTCATGTGAACTTTGGGCCCTTTAATTTTAAGAAGAATTTTTGGTAGAGGTAAGGATGAGTAAGACATACTAATATTAATTTCAGAGCTGTGACTGCTTAGTTATCTTAGTTATATGCATCCTTTCCACATTTCAAACGATCTAAACTTGGCGTGGATCTTAACTAATTTCAAAGGGAATTTGCCTATTATCACTGAGGATAAATTAAAATAGTCCCAATACATATCCTAAGCCATGAATGCAATATGGTTTTTTTTTAGGATTCTAGGGGTGCCTGGGTGGCTCAGTCGTTAAGTGTCTCTGCCTTTGGCTCAGGTCATGATCCCAGGGTCCTGGGATCAAGCCCCGCATCGGGCTCTCTGTGCAGCAGGGAGCCTGCTTCTTCCGCTACCATTCCCTCTGCTTGTGTTCCCTCTCTCGCTGTGTTTCTCTCTGTCAAATAAATAAAATCTTTAAAAAAAAAAAAAAAAGAAAAAGATTCTACTTTATTTATTTGAGAGAGAGAGAGAGAAAGAGAGCATGTGTGCACAGTGAGGGGGGGCAGAAGGAGAGGGAGAAGCAGACTCCCCACTGAGCAGGTAGCCTGACTTAGGGCTCAATGCCAGGATCCTAGGATCATGACTGGAGCTGAAGGCAGCCGCTTAACTGACTGAGCCACCCAGGCGCTGTTTTCTTTTTTTTTAAAGATGTATTTATTTTAGTGTCTCCTGAGTGGCTCGGTCATTGTCTGCCTTGGACTCAGGTCATGATCCCAGCGTGCTGGGAACAAGCCCGGCATCAGGGTCCCTGCTCAGCGGGAAGTCTGCTTCTCCCTTTCCCACTCGTCCTGCTTATGTTCCCTTTTTCACTGTGTCTCTCTCTGTCAAATAAATAAATAAAATCTTAAAAAAAAAAACAAGATTTATTTATTTTAGAGAGAGTGTGGGAGGGAGGAGCAGACAAAGAGGGAGAGTTCTAAGCTGACTGCAGACTCACAGAGCCCAAAGGGGGCCTTTATCTCACAACCCTGAGATCACTACCTGAGCCAAAACTGAGAGTCAGATGCCTAAGTACCTGTGCCATCTAGGTGCCCCAATATATCTATTTTCTGATCACCACCCTCAACTGAGTTTTTTGATATTAGAAATCCCACAGCAGGGTCAGTGTATCCCTAATTGTTATTATGCGGTCTTCAAAGAATTGCCCACGATGCAGGAGTAAAATTTATTTTTTAACTGTTGAAGAAAGTCATACATTAGAACTGCAATTAAAGACAGTAGACATTTCTGGAACATATCATAGAACTTTCAGAGGCAAGATTTTCTGTGCATCACCTGGATACAAAAGGCCAAAACTGATTCAGGAACAATCTTTAGATGTTGAATGTAAAAAGGGGTTAGTCTAACATTTTAATGGTGATACTAAAAAACAAAGTAGGTATTGTTACTATTGATGGCTAATCATTGCCTCATAATCTTTTGCAGAAAGCAGGACTGGGGCATTCATCCAAAATTTCTTCCCATTCTTTGTGGTATATAAAGTTTTAATTTTTTCATTTTCTTCTCTTCCCTTTTTTCCTACTCTTTTATCTTAGGCATATTGCTGTGTTTTACTTAATAATTTAGTCCATGTTATTGGATATCAAGACAGTACCATGATGAAACTAAAGGAGAAATGCTATAAGCTAAAACACTGGATATGAAACTGGATGCAAAGACCAATGAGATTTTATGTTGCCTTGCTTTTAAAGAAAGGGTACATCAGGTTTTATTTGTTCAAGAGTTTGTAGCATTAAGTTAGGTTGGAGCATTTGGTCATTGCTGTTGTTGATCTTGTTTGAAAGTTTAGAAAACAAAAAAGAGGGTATATTAATGTTGCACAGCCGGGAGAAACTTCTGGACATTTTTCATGCTTTGGCTTCACTAGGACTTTCTAAAGCTCTTCTTATGTTTGGAGAGTTTGTCATATTCTGAGTCCACACCAGAAACTTACTTTCCCAGTTACCCCTGCAGTCAGGGTAAAGGCATGTAATTTGTCTATGACACTCAGAATCACTACTGCAAATCTTCAATTCAAATGCAGTGTGCAGAAACAGGCATCTCATATGATCTGTTCCAGTAAGGTGAGAGCAGCTTTACCCAGCTGCAGAAATAACACTGACAGAGGTTCCATGATATACTCCATAGTCTCTATCCCCGGTAGGAACCAAGAGATCTCTACGAGAACAGCCCTGTGGTATGATATGAGCACCGTTTTCAACTGTATAGCATCCAAGTCCAATTCTCTGTCTCTCCAAGATATTCTGTGAACTACCTCACATCTTTAATAAATTACTTTTCTGCTCAAATTAGCTATGTGTCCTTACCTAGGATCCCAAAAATATAAAGCCTAAAGCAAAAGGTGACACACCTACTAATTTATTATTTGTGCCCTTATGAAGTTAATACAATTGCAACTTTTCAGCTCATTAAAAAAGAGACTAGGGGCAACTCAATCAGTTGGTTGAGCGACTGCCTTCAGCGCAGGTCATGATCCTGGAGTCTCGGGATCAAGTCCCACAACAGGCTCCCAGCTCCATGGGGAGTCTGCTTCTCCCTCTGACCTTCTCCCCTCTCATGTTCTCTCTCACTCTCTCTCTCTCTCTCAAATAAATAAATAAAATATTAAAAAAAATAAAAATAAAATAAAAATAAAAAAGAGACTAAAAAGAAAAAAATGTTAGCAGTGTGGGGGGTGTGTGTGTGTGTCTGTTGTGGAGTTATAGTAATTTTTTTTCTAGTTTCTTGATACTCTTCAAGTTATTCTTCATTTCTTTGGTCTTGAGCATGATTTTCTTTCATAATCTTAAAGATAAATATTTCTAAATGTAAAAATGAAAGGAAAGCAAGTCCCTGATATCTGTAAGAAGGGGAGAGCAGAACATAACCAATCTCAGATGACAACTCATTCTGGAAATTACACAGTAGAAAAGCTACGAGCAATTTGCCAGCAATTGAATGAGTGAATGAATAAGAAAATAGACAAATAAATGGATGATATGGGTGAGTGGATGCATGCATGATGGAAGCGTATTCCAATAAAGGACTTTTTTGTTTCAAAGACTTAATTGTCCTGTGTGTAACACGTTTCCAAGATAGGAATTCCCTTTCCATTGAGTCTCCTCTCTCATTCCTCTCCAAGTGAGGTAACTGGACTCCCCATTGCCTGCAGCCAATAGAGAGGTATTCTCACCAAGCTTTTTCTCCACCCATATATTAAAACCACACATACACATCCATGGCCCAAGTAGTAGCTCCCAACCTGCAGGTGCTACGCAATAACCCCCAGGAGTGAAATTCCCTTTAACAGGTCAGAAGTTCATTAACTTGCATAGCCCTCAACTTAATATTGGGCCATTACTTTCTCCTTACACACCACTGTTGCTGAGCCAGCACGGAGATAAACATTTTTCTCATACTTCCTTGTGTCCATACCAACCACATCAATGTATTTTTATAAAGTGTCGATTAAAATGTCATTATACTAAAATTTTTAGTATTTGAATTTAAATGTTAAAAGATTTGTAAACTCTATCTTGAAAAGGTTTTACTTCACAGAAGTATCAAACCATACAGATAATGAATACTATAGTTCACAGTCCTTAGTACACAGGGCACAAATAAGATTCTTAGAAGAATATAAGAAATTTCTTCCAGTTCAGAGCACTCTTTATTTTTTTCCAAGGGAAAGAGACTCATATGGTATCTCACAAGCCAAGAAATTTAGGGTAAGTTGGGTTCAATAAAACATCATTTAAAATCAAATTTACACATGGAAACTCTCTGACTTTCTGTGGATTAACATTGGTGTAATATCAGGCAAGAGAGTTCACTGGGCTGTAATTTTAAGACCTTTCAATGCCTTTGGCAGATATCAAATAATAGACTATTTAAAGGCAATTCTACTTACTTGAATCAAGGGATGAACTTGAAAATAACATAACTGCAGCCTCTGGAAAAAGATTTTTTTTTTTAAATTTTATTTATTTGACAGTGAGAAACACAGCAAGAGAGGGAACACAAGCAGAGGGAATGGTAGCGGGAGAAGCAGGCTTCAGCCCGATACGGGGCTTGATCCCAAGACCCTGGGATCATGACCTGAACCGAAGGCAGATGCTTAACAGCTGAGCCACCCAGGCACCCCTGGAAAAAGATTTTTAAAATGCTTTCCTTTACTAGGACAGAAAAAAACTAAAAAAAGAAATACGAAGCTAATTCCATAAAACGTGACCTAAATCAACATAAGACTCTTCTAAGTTGTAAAGTTAGAAAGGGGAGTGGGAGAGAAAAGGGGAAGGAAGGGAGGAAGGAAAAAAGAAAAAGGGACAGGGAGGGAGGGGGGAAGGAAGGAAATCCTGAAGTAATATGACCTAAGGAGCTCCTCAAATACAGTAAAGAACAGTTACTCAATAAACAGATACTTATTAAAGTACCTTAGGTTATATAGAAGTATTTGTATTGTATCTTAAATAAAAGCTACAGACTCTGCCTTTAAGAATTTTACAATCTGATAAAAGGAATGACCACTAGGGCATATAGTTCAATAAAAGCATGAGTGTGCATGTGTGTGCATGTGTGTATGTGTGTGCATATGTGTGTGAAAAGTAAGACTTCCCACCCCATTCTTCATAAATCCACCCCTACAAAGGGAATGAGCTAAGAGAATGATGTTTTTATCACCATCATGAGTTGCCCACCCTAAAGTCGGTCCTCTAAGTCTTACTCCCCCTGTGACAACAGGTATGCCATGCATCAATGCTCACTTTCCTAATGCCTGGAAATTCCTGAAAACAGCATTCTTGGAAGCTGCATGGGCCTTCACCCTGACTGAATAGAGGTAGATCATACTTCAAGTATGGTCTTGTATTTTTTTTTCTTTTTTTCTTTTTCCTTCCTCCCACACAAAGATTTACCAGTGTCAGTAAGAATGGTTGTGTTTTCCCTCAAATACCATACAGAAGTTTTGAATTCTGATGTGCACATATGAATGGAGCAAGTGAGCATGATCTGGTGGTTGAAGCAGTCTTCTTTTTCTTTTACAAGGCATGTAAAGTGAGGAGATTCAGGCACAGTTAAAAAATTAGGAAAAATGAAAAATGCCTGTGCAGGTACTGTCAGGACAGCAGTAACAACTGTGTCAAAGATTTGCTGATAAAGGTTGTAAAGAAAGCACGTTCTACTTGTGTTCGTGTGTGTGTGCGTGCGCTTCTCTTGACACTTTTTTCTTATTAAGCTTCAGAGGTGTTTTAAAATTGTGTTAGGAAACACAGAGAGATTAGGGAAGGTGAACAGTCCCCATCTAATGCCTTAGGGAGGAGGTTCAAAAGGAAATTTGATGGGGGACGAGGGTGGGGGTGGGGGAAGTGTTATTCTCCACAAATTCACTATACATAATTGTATAAATGAATCAGAATTTACTGGAGTTTGGTTAATTGACATTAAAACCACTTAAAGTAAATACTAAGTATGATTTCTTCCACAGTACAAGGGAAAGGTAAGCAAATGTCACATTCATCAATTCCCCAGTTCTCCATCTTGCTACCTTGTTGTGTGATCTATGCTACTGTCTAAGAGAGTAGCACAGCCCTCTCTACTTTCAGGAGACTTCCACCTAACACCCACCAGAAGTGATCTATTCCACAATCTATTCTTCTGTCTCGAGATGTACATTCTTTTCAATGAATCCATTAAACATTCCTGGCACTCCAATAGGGTGCTCCAATTCATGGTGATACTTGACTATCCACATCCCCTCAAGCAGCCCAGGATCTGAACAGGCACCCCAGGTTGGGTTTTCTAAACTTCCAATGCAAGTTACATATAGATACACATACACACACACATACACACGTGTACACACACACCACTTATAAACACATATTTCAAAGGGAAATCATAATTTTTAAAGACAATTCTATAAAGAGGAAGAAAAGGAGTTTTCTTCATTTAAAAGCTCTCCTTCACAATGCAATTACTAATTTACATTAATGTACAAAATGGTATTTATTCCTTTCACTCTTCTCTACTTTTCTTCAAAATATTTCCATTGGACTGCCAAGGACCTTATTACTAAAAGTGATAATTTCTAAATATCTGTCTTTCCTTAATCCAAAAGACTGAAGTAATATATTGATACTACTTATAAAAAAGAGCTCTTATAAGAATCCCTTATATTCTCCAAGAGACTATATCTGGGGCTACCTAGCAGGGAAAACTCTTGTTTTATACATATACATATATGTACATACACACACACACACACACACAAACACACACACGCACAAACCACTGTAAGAAGAATTTTAAATAAATGAAATGAGTCAAAGATTTTGTTGGAGGCTTGAAAAGAGAGTTGAATTATTTGTGGCACAGATGTTTCAAGGAAGTCAATTAAGCCTGGCTTGAAATTTAAAAAGGAAGAGATGCAACATCTTGGACAAGAAGAGAAAATGTTTCACTTCTGTGGATGATTGTATAAGCAAAAGTGAAAATTTCAAAAATCTGACCATGTCAGATACATAAGATGAAGCTATGGAGCTTTGTTTTTGTACCTTATAAATATATTAGCAAATGGTATATGAAACAAATAGAAAAATTACTTTAAAAATAACAGTGTTATTTTTAAATACTCAGTCAGTTAAGTGGCTGTTTTTGGCTCAGATCATTATTCCAGGGTCCTGGGATCCAGCCCTACTTATGGGCTCTCTGCTCAGTGGGAGCCTGTGTCTCCTTCTGCCTCTCCCGGCCTTTGCTCATTCTCTCTCTCTCTCTGTGTCTCTCAAATAAAAAATATATATATTTTAAAAATAAAGATAACAGTGTTGTTTTTGGTTTATAGAAATATGAAATAGAAAAATAATAAATTATAAATTTATTCTGCTATCTTTTCAGAGTCATCATGCTATGAATGTTTTAATTCAGAAATTCTATATTTCTATAGAACAACAATTTTAATTGCAAAAGTCTAATTTTTTTAATTTTTTATTTTAATGATTTTTTAAAGTTTAAAAATTTTATTTTTTTAAGATTTTATTTATTTATTTGACAGAGAGAGAGATCACAAGTAGGCAGAGAGGCAGACAGAGAGATGGGGGGAAGCAGGCTCCTTGCCGAGGAGAGAGCCCTATGCGGGGCTTGATCCCAGGACCCTGAGATCATGACCTGAGCCGAAGGCAGAGACTTTCTTTAACCCACTGAGCCACCCAGGCGCTCAGTTTAAAGGTTTTAATTAATTTATTCTTAAAGTTATAATTTGAAATTGATCCTTTGAAAATACCCAAACTGATAAATCTCTAGTCAGACTTACCAGGAGAAAAAGAGAATTTCCAGTATCTGGAATGAAAAACAGAGTATCAGACATTACAGGAATAATAAAGTAATATCATAAACAACTTAGACCAATGCATTCAACAGTTTAAAGAAGATTGACACAAAGGACACTAGGGAACTTTTTGGGGTCTGGAAATATTCTACATTTATGTTACATTGTGGTGGTTGTTACACAAGTGTATCCATTTGTTAAAACCCATCACACTAACTTAAAATATTGAATTATACTTTATGTAAACCATACCTGAATAAATCAGATTAGAGTTACAGTGGTGTTTCTGGCAACATTCACATTAAATGCTGGTGTTTATTTTTCTTTTCTAGAGTGGACAACTGTTTTGTTTTCTAGCACCATCCAGAGCTTCTGAGAATATTATTCCAAACACCTTCTTCTCGGAATGTCCGTTCTCACCACACATCGACTCACATTCCATCCTTATGGTTTCTCTAGGAACTGCCCTGCCACTGCTGCTTGGTTCAGGAGTTCAAAGCAGACCCAAGCTGGGTCAGTGAGTCCCTTTCCAAGAGACTCAGCTTACCTCTTTATAGTGCCTGCAACTTGAATATGTTGATTTTGAAAGCTGCCAGGAGCCCTTTGAACGAGAACAGTGAAAAGAATTCCATTTGCTGAGAGCAAAACACTGATGCAGATAAACTGACTGGTACAGATGGGAGATGAAAAGTTCCAAAATTTCAAATCATGCTCTTCTAAAAGATTTGTTGAATCCTAGTCCTTCCTTGATCATTCATTCCTTTTTGGCTGTACGTAAGATTCTTTCCCCAAAAAGTCATCCTTTTATTTTATGCTGAATTACATTTCTGCCATGTGCAGCTAAGAGAATTCTAACTTATATACCACCCAAATCAGTATGTTCATATTGAGATCCTGTTGTGATCCTGTAAGAGCTTTTCCCCCAAGATTTACTTAAATGCCATGCACACAGAAGACAAAATGAATTAACTGCCATTGAAGATTTAAATGTCCTGGGTGTTCCATATGTATATGAATATAGGTATATAGAGATAAAAGATAAGCCCTTAGAATGTATTTTTAAATACTTACTCCTACAAATACATATGTGTG
Source organism: Procyon lotor (assembly GCA_028646535.1). Classification (NCBI taxonomy): domain Eukaryota; kingdom Metazoa; phylum Chordata; class Mammalia; order Carnivora; family Procyonidae; genus Procyon; species Procyon lotor. The sequence goes on from CM053605.1 coordinate 42,319,668, forward strand.
TGTATATGTATATATATAATTGCTTATCAAGCTGGCATTTAATAAATGTTACCAACCAACCTTTGGAATACATCACACATGATATGGGCAGGATAGGATTTGTGAAGTAACTTCTTGAAATATATTTATGGATTGGAATTTCTGCTCCTGCACCCCTTCTGCTCATGGCTTTACCTCAATATCTAAATTAAGACCAAGTTTTTAAAAACACAAATCAAACTGCGCTTTCCTGTCAGGAAGCAAGACAAAGAGAATTTTGAGAAGCAAAGTTTCAGGACTGGAGTACATCATGTATGTGTGTGTCTGTGTGTGTCTGTGTGTGTGTGTGTGTGTATTCATTTAATGTCTGTTATTGCTATGACATCTCCAACAAATATCAAAATATTTACTTTTTAAAAAATAGAGTGATTCTGGAGTTGGGCTGCCTACATGCAGATCCTGGTTCTCCTACTCCCTAATTACGTGTCATCGAGCAATCATAGAACTCCTTTGCACCTCTTATTCCCTGTCTATAAAGCAGGAACAATAATAGTACCTAGCAAAACATGCAGAACAGTGCCTGGCATGTCATAGTGCTCTATAAGAATAAACTATTATTTTATTTATGATCATTATTATTTTCATATATGTCATTATATGATATGTATAATAACCCTGCATAACTGGGTAATCAACTCATTTATTATTATACTTTGAAAAATTCCTTCAATTAAAATGTTTATGTATATGTTTGTATGAACCCACACACTTCTTGGAGAAAAGTTGAATGTTTTATAATAGATTAGAAATATTTTGAACATCTGACTATACGGGCATCCTATTTATTAAGTATATGCTATCAAGAGTGAATCTTTTCATTGCTTAGTTCATTTTTTTAAAGTTTTTATTTATACTCCAGTTAGTTAACATACAGTATAACATTAGTTGCAAGCATACAATATAGTGATTCATCACTTCCATAAAGCACCCAGTGCTCATCACAA